>OZ025245.1:17613446-17618446 GCA_964019155.1 Osedax fenrisi
AGTAGTAGTAGTAGTAGTAGTAGTAGTAGTAGTAGTAGTAGGAGTAGTAGTAGTAGTAGTAGTAGTAGTAGTAGTAGTAGTAGTAGTAGTAGTAGTAGTAGTAGTAGTAGTAGTAGTAGTAGTAGTAGTAGTAGTAGTAGTAGTAGTAGTAGTAGTAGTAGTAGTAGTAGTAGTAGTAGTAGTAGTAGTAGTAGTAGTAGTAGTAGTAGTAGTAGTAGTAGTAGTAGTAGTAGTAGTAGTAGTAGTAGTAGTAGTAGTAGTAGTAGTAGTAGTAGTAGTAGTAGTAGTAGTAGTAGTAGTAGTAGTAGTAGTAGTAGTAGTAGTAGTAGTAGTAGTAGTAGTAGTAGTAGTAGTAGTAGTAGTAGTAGTAGTAGTAGTAGTAGTAGTAGTAGTAGTAGTAGTAGTAGTAGTAGTAGTAGTAGTAGTAGTAGTAGTAGTAGTAGTAGTAGTAGTAGTAGTAGTAGTAGTAGTAGTAGTGGTAGTGGTAGTAGTAGTAGTAGTAGTAGTAGTAGTAGTAGTAGTAGTAGTAGTAGTAGTAGTAATAGTAGTAGTAGTAGTAGTAGTAGTAGTAGTAGTAGTAGTAGTAGTAGTAGTAGTAGTAGTAGTAGTAGTAGTAGTAGTAGTAGTAGTAGTAGTAGTAGTAGTAGTAGTAGTAGTAGTAGTAGTAGTAGTAGTAGTAGTAGTAGTAGTAGTAGTAGTAGTAGTAGTAGTAGTAGTAGTAGTAGTAGTGGTAGTAGTAGTAGTAGTAGTAGTAGTAGTAGTAGTAGTAGTAGTAGTAGTAGTAGTAGTAGTAGTAGTAGTAGTAGTAGTAGTAGTAGTAGTAGTAGTAGTAGTAGTAGTAGTAGTAGTAGTAGTAGTAGTAGTAGTAGTAGTAGTAGTAGTAGTAGTAGTAGTAGTAGTAGTAGTAGTAGTAGTAGTAGTAGTAGTAGTAGTAGTAGTAGTAGTAGTAGTAGTAGTAGTAGTAGTAGTAGTAGTAGTAGTAGTAGTAGTAGTAGTAGTAGTAGTAGTAGTAGTAGTAGTAGTAGTAGTAGTAGTAGTAGTAGTAGTAGTAGTAGTAGTAGTAGTAGTAGTAGTAGTAGTAATAATAATAATAATAATAATAATAAGACGATTTATTTAAACACTCATTAAATAACAACAAAGATTGTTCTGATAAGTGTGAGAAAAGAAGATGATTATAAACATAAACATATAGTAAAAAAATATAGTAAATAAAAAAATATAAACAATAATGTAATATAAGTTATAAAAAATATTATAATTATATATTAAACAATCAAGTATCAATTCGTTGATAATATATATGATTTCAATACATTCTTAAACTTATGTGTAGAATGTATTGATCTGATATGGAGAGGAATAGAATTCCATAACGTTGGTGAACTACACGAGAAAGCACGATTGCTTGTTCGAATCAACTTGGATTTATGATAGACGAGTACAAGTTTATCATTCGATGACCTAAGTCGAGTAGATGGAGTATTATATTTTAGTGTAGCATGCAAATAACGTGGCATTTTATTGACCAATGTTTTATGGATAATACACAGTATTCTATATATAGATTTCTGTTGAATATTAAATATTCTACAATCAACCATTCTCTTTGATACACTAGTATAATCAGATAATCGTTGTCTGTATATTATCCTTGTGCTCATTCTGATTATTCTCGATATATTCATCATCAGATTATTGGGTAAACCGTGATAAATAGATGAGCAATAATCAAAACGAGACATTACTAATGATGTTATCAACATTAACGTTATATCTTTTGATATGAATTTTCTAGCTCTACGAATATTGTAGAGGTCATAGTTAGACTTACGACATACTTCAACTATATGTGACTTAAAAGTTAAATTCCTATCAAATATGACACCTAAATATGTAATTTTATCACTAGGAATAATAATGGTATCATCAATAGATACAGTCGGGAATTGGTAGCCAGTAGGAATATTCAGTAGCTCAGATTTAGAAGTATTTAATAATAAATTATTAGTTGTAAGCCAATGATGAATTGCGTTACTACAGCGCGTAAGTACATTTGAGTTTTTAGAAGAAAAACGTGAGAGTGGAACATACAGCAGTATATCATCTGCATATAGATGGTATTTTATTTCTGGGAATGTACATATAATATCAGATAAAGGTTTAATATAAATTAAAAATAGAATTGGCCCAAGAACAGAACCTTGGGGTACACCAGTTGTTAACATACGTGTTGATGATATAGAGTTATTTGTTTTAACTGAAAAAGTTCTATCTTTAAGGTATGACATGAACCAATCTAATGCTGAGTTACATACTCCTATATTAATTAGCCTATTTTTCATGATAGTGTGATCTAATGTATCAAATGCAGCAGAGAGATCTAACATTAACATTTGTACCGGATAGTTATCATCGAGCATTAACATTACGTTATCTAATACATTTATTATAGCTGTTTCTGTACTATGAAATGGTCTATAAGCACTTTGATAGATGTCTAGTAAATCATTGGTTTCTATATAATTAATGAGTTGTTGATAAACAACTTTCTCTAGTAATTTTGCTATAATAGTAAGTTGCGATATAGGTCTGTAGTTGCTTAATATATTATAATCAATATTGTGTTTTTTTATAATAGGAGAAATTATAGCATGCTTTAGGTCAGGGTGAACAAAACTATTATTAAGAGATGAACTAATAATATCACATATATAACTAGACAAAGTAGTAGCTAATACCTTCATAAGTATGAGAGGAATAGGGTCATTAGGAGAAGAGGTTTTCAGACATTGTAATAATCTTGCAATCTTACTAGTAGAAGGAGAAATAAATATAGACAAGGAGCATGAAATTGGGTTTATATTATCATTTAAATTAGTGGTGTGTGTTGATATATGATTATAATAAATTGTAGAATTAGTAATAGAATTACGAATTTTCTTGATTTTTTGAATGAAAAAATCAGCAAACATATTAGAAAGTTTATCTGATTGCAAATCTGGTAGTGTTGCTTTCGGTTTTCTACCAAGTATATTATTTGCAGTTTTATAAATTAAATGGGTGTTATTCTTGATTTCTATGAATTTATTATGGTAATATTCTTTCTTTGCAATAAGAATTGACTTTTTAAAATATTTTCTAGAAATAATATAACTATCAAATGAACTATCAGATTTAGAAATTTTATATAATCTTTCATATTTTCTCATTTCCTTTTTAGCTTTTAGATTTGTTTCATTGAACCAGTGTATTTTATTATCATTAATATATTTAACTTTACTAGGGGCATGTTTATCTAATAGATAAAGTAAAACATTATTGAAATTAGTAATGCTAACAAATTGGTTGTTCATCGATGATTTTAGATCAAATTTGAATCTACATAAGTCAATTTTAGAAATATTTCTATAATTAATATGTCGTTTGAGTTGTTTTATAACAGGGATATTTATTGTAAGTGATATAGTAAAGTGGTCAGTAAGTAAGTGCGTAATCGGTTTGATTTGTATAATTAAGTTTGATTTTGATGACGATATAACAAGGTCTAATGTATTGCCAGATGAGTGAGTTGGGGTAGTAATATGTTGTATGAAATTAGAGGAAGATAACATATCAGTTAAAGAAATGGAAGATGAGATGTGTTGATTAACTTTAAAATTAAAGTCACCCATTATAATAGTATTATTAGATGGTAGCGATGATAATAGTTCATATAGATTATTAATAAATGAAACATAATTATTTGAAGGAGGACGATATATTACTATTAAATTTAAGTCCGTATTATTATTTATTTTTATATTAGATACTAAACAGTCACTGTAAGCTAATGTATGTTTCTCAAATTTATTTAGTTTATATGTATCTTTAAAAATAATACCTACACCCCCAAATCTGCTATCTGGTCGGGTTATATATTTAAAATTATAATTTAATGTTAAAAATTCATAAATACAATTAGAATCATTTTCAGTGAGCCAAGTTTCAGTAAGTGCCAGTATATCAGGTTTATATTCTATTATATAATCAGTTAGTAGTGGTAAGTTAGCATGTAAAGATCTTATATTAATCAATGATATATCAATGATATGTCATGTCGAATTATCATTTTCAGTATTGTTATTTTTAAACGAATTAATATAATTAGTATAGCTTTCAGTCCATGTATTCAGTTGTTGTTCAGTTATTTGTATTGGATCAATATACTTAGTTTGTTTATCAGTAATTGTGTATAATTCATATTTATTATGCCTACGATTTAGCCTACATTTGCAATTATCAATTTTATTAGATTTAATTGCATGATATAGTATTTTACCATGTTTAATCACATCTTTATCTAAGTAAGGTCTAATAAATAATTTCTTGTAATCAGAATCTAGTAATGCTGATCTAGACTCAATAAATGATAAATACGAGAATTCACAGCTAAAATAAATAATTATATAGTTTTTTGAGAATGAAACTTTAAGTATTTTTTCTGTGGTTAAATGTAAAGTTCTAAATAATGTATGAACGAAATTATTATTTTTATCAGAATCGGGCACATGCTCAATGACTGCTGCTATTGAAGTCGGTAGTTTACCAGACAACTTAGGGGAGTTAGATGATGTAGACTTAGCGATAGGTTTAATAATATCACTAAATTTAGATGCCAGATTGTTAATGGTGTTGGTAGAGTCTTTAACAATATCAGAATAAGAAAGTATCGAAGCATTTGATTTGTCAAGATTTTTAATTAAATTCTTAATCTCAGTAATATCGTCACTATGGTTTCTAAGTATGGCAGCCATATTATTTATATCCTTATTAAAGTTATCGGTATTAATATTATTGTTAGCACTAGTTAAATTCAATTCATCATTGGCTTGACTATCAGAACAAGTTTTACATAAAAATTTAAAATACGAGCTACTGAATATTTGCCTAACCGCTGTGGATGGGGTATTTTTATTTGACCACTTCTCGGGTAAGTAACCAGCAGTGTTCAGACATGT
>OZ025245.1:17620946-17655946 GCA_964019155.1 Osedax fenrisi
AGTAGTAGTAGTAGTAGTAGTAGTAGTAGTAGTAGTAGTAGTAGTAGTAGTAGTAGTAGTAGTAGTAGTAGTAGTAGTAGTAGTAGTAGTAGTAGTAGTAGTAGTAGTAGTAGTAGTAGTAGTAGTAGTAGTAGTAGTAGTAGTAGTAGTAGTAGTAGTAGTAGTAGTAGTAGTAGTAGTAGTAGTAGTAGTAGTAGTAGTAGTAGTAGTAGTAGTAGTAGTAGTAGTAGTAGTAGTAGTAGTAGTAGTAGTAGTAGTAGTAGTAGTAGTAGTAGTAGTAGTAGTAGTAGTAGTAGTAGTAGTAGTAGTAGTAGTAGTAGTAGTAGTAGTAGTAGTAGTAGTAGTAGTAGTAGTAGTAGTAGTAGTAGTAGTAGTAGTAGTAGTAGTAGTAGTAGTAGTAAATTAAGAATTAAGGAGAGGAGGCGGTGTAGGTATTCTATATAAAAAATCTCTTAAACTAACCAGCTTTACAAAATATATACTACCTGGATCTGAATGTATCATAGCTATATTCAATATTCACTCCAATAAAATTATACGCTTTATTATTATATATCGACCACCATCAAATAATTACATATCTTTTCTCAATGATCTCAATGACTTATTAGCTACTACACAATTAGATAATACTATATTACTAGGCGATTTTAATTTTCATGTTAATTTAAATGATACACCTTTAAGTAACCTAATCTCACTTACAGACTCACACTCACTACATCAACACATAAACAAGCCCACACACATAGGAGGTAATACATTAGATTTAATTTTTACTTCTATATATTCCACACAAATACTAAAAGTACTTAATATTAAATATCTCATTACAGACCATTTTGCTATAATATTTAATATCAATATTCCAAAACCAAAAATTAACACATAATTAATTAATTATAGAAAACTTACTAATATCGACCACGAACTTCTCTCCAATAGTATTATAGAAATTAATCATGATAACATATCGGCGATAGAACTAAATGATCATCTATCATATATACTAAATAAATATGCTCCCATTAGAGTTAAATGCATAAATAGTCGTACAAATAAATGGTTTAACTCTGATACTTTATTAGCCAAACAGGAAATGAGGAAAACTGAAAGATATTTTTCAAAATATCCATCAGAATCTTCCTTAGAATCCCTACTCAAGGCTAAGAGTTATTTTAAAAAATCTATAGAAATAGCTAAGAATAAATACTACTATACTGAAATAAATCAATCAACCTCTAATCAAAAACATCTCTATGGGATAACTAATTATTTACTAGGAAAATCAAAAGTAAGAGTCCTTCCAGATATTCCAGATAATATACTATGCAATAATTTTTCCAAATATTTTGTAGATAAAATAAATATTCTATGTAGTACATTTAACAATAATCAACATAATATACACAATATATCAATAGACCACTCGACTTTAATTAAATAATACCTCACAGAATTCCAACCCCCTTCCAATAATCTAATTCAAACATTATTAGCAAATTCTAACTCTACATCCCCACAAGATCCATTACCACTTCCTTTAATGAAAATAATAGCACCGTCAATATCCATTCCCTTAACTACAATTTTTAAAAACTCACTAACTACTGGAATAGTTCCCCCTGAATATAAACATGCAATAATTACACCCATACTTAAAAAACATAAACATGACATAAATGACTTGAAAAACTATCGCCCAATATCACAACTTCCTACTATATCTAAATTGCTAGAACGAGTAGTTACTATACAATTGAAAGATTTTTTATATTCTAACAATTTAATAGATAACTACCAAAGTGCATACAGAACAAATCATAGCACCGAGACAACCGTAATTGATGTCTTAGATAGTATTATTACATCCCTTGATAATAATAATCATACACAACTACTTCTTCTCGACCTTTCAGCAGCTTTTGACACTCTAGACCACGATATTCTAAAACATAGATTGATTGAAATAGGAATAATAAATACAGCTCTAGATTGGATGATGTCCTTTGTATCTAACCGTACGTTTACTGTAAAAATAGGAAAGGAATATTCTAATTATAACTCATTTGATACAGGTGTTCCTCAAGGATCTGTACTTGGGCCACTATTATTTATCATATATATTATACCACTTTCTAATGTTATCAGACAGTTTAAGCATGTTAAGTACCATTTATATGCAGATGACATTCTATTATATACTGAATTATCAAAATATAATTCTGAATTTGATAATGAATTATCGAATTGTGCTAATGCTATTTACGCCTGGGTTACCGATAATAAACTATCGCTAAATACTGATAAATCTGAATTGTTGAATATTCCCAGTAACTATTCCAACTTTCCACAGATATTCATCAATAATAATGAAATAACCCCAAGCACGTCAATCAGATACTTAGGGGTCATAATCGATGACAACGTAAATATGAATCGACATGTAAGTAGCATGTGTAAAAAAGCTAACTACGAACTGTACAAAATACGCAAGATAGGTCATTACTTAAATAAAAGAGCTACAACAATTCTAACAAATTCATTGGTGTTCTCCTCTTTAGATTACTGTAATTCGCTTCTAATTGGTCTACCGAAATCTACTTTACTTCCTATCGATAGAATTATTAGATCGGCAGTTAGGAATATCTATCGACAACCAAGACACGACCAATCAAGTATTACTCTGAAAATGAAAGAAAGCAGAATCTTGAATGCATCAGACCGTGCTGAACAAAGAATACTGAATATCACTCATCGAACGTTAACCCATAATCAGCCTACGTATATTAGATCACATCTAAAATTCGTAGTTCATAATAGATCATTACGATCTAATATTGATACTCGACAACTTAAAGTCACTATACCAAAGCTGAAACGTACCGCGAAACGGGCATATTCTCATATTGCTCCAACTAAATGGAATGCTTTACCACTAAATTGTCGTCTTATTATAAACCCTGTTGCGTTCAAAATACGTGTTAAACAGTATTTAATCGATAGAAATTAAATTGTTTATTTATTTATTTATTTCTAGTTGTTTTCTTTCATACACTTATCAGAACACTAATGTGTTATGAAATGAGTGTTTAAATAAAACGTTTTGATTTGATTTGATTTGATTTGATTTAGTAGTAGTAGTAGTAGTAGTAGTAGTAGTAGTAGTAGTTGTAGTAGTAGTAGTAGTAGTAGTAGTAGTAGTAGTAGTAGTAGTAGTAGTAGTTGTATAATATAATTATGTTACCTTATATCGCAAATATTTATATTTTTTAATATGTTGTATATTATTATTATTCAGTTACCTTTATATATTTTTAATATTATCAATTAAATTAGTTAATTATATAATATTAAATAAAATATTATTATATTGAAATTAAAATTTAAAAATTATTATTTTAATATTCAAGCAATATAATTATTAATAGGATTAATAATATTAATAGGATTACTTTTAATATTATCAGTATGTTCATCTTTCATCTTTGATTCCAAAATATTATATTAAATTCATAAGTGATATTCACAATATTCTACGGTATATATTTCATATATATATTGAATCAGTTCAGCATATATATATATATATATTTATAAGTATATGTTTTGTTCTTGGGATATAGGTAGAGAACCAACTCTATACATATTGATATTCATAAATGAATTTTATATAAATAGCTGATTTCGATTAGGTTTTCATTGTTGATTTAGTTTACTACGTATATAATTGGATGATACTGTAGTACCTATTTATAGTATTTAATGCTAAGATCTTTTGTGTATACATATAATGTATCATAGTAACTTATTTAGTACGTTAATATATATTCTGGATAATATATTACTTTTTTAAAAATACTACTCGAATCTGATATGCCACATATATTCGTTAATTATACGATATATGTATGTATTCTAAAAGCGATTATCCGTTACATAAATCAAAAACATAAGTATATGGTTTTGATCATCATTTACCATGGAAATTATTCCCTTTGAGAACATATCACACATTAAAAATTGATATTAATATCGATTTTAATTCGCGCTTAAAAGTATTTTTACGTATATGTACGATATTTCTAAAAAAAGAAAGTGATGGGTTATATAGCACACATATATCTGATTTTTTAGAGCATCTTTTTTTTATATTTGTTTTTGCGATGAATATATCGTCAACTATAATGTATATATTATAACGTTAGCTGATAATTATTTAAAGTGGTCGATTACCTTGTAGTTATTCCTTACTTCTATATACGCATATATTCTTGAGTTATAGTTATACTATTATTAGATTTAAAAGTAAAGTTAATTAGTGTTTCTAGGACCGGAGCCTTGAAAGACCTGCTCTTAGTTGGGCGAGGCCCTTGTCATCGGTATTCTTGGAACCTTTCAGCGCATTTAACGCAGCCTGTCTGTCCGTGAAAATCATTGACATACCCACGGGTTCGCTCGCATCCAGGAATTCCGTGGCCAAAAGAAGGGCAGCGACCTCGGTCTCGAACGAGGATGTCCAGCGATTACCCTTCTTTGACACAGAATCGATGAGCGGGGGGTTCGTCGGAGGACCCTCCATGACGATCTCCGCACTGCCTCCGAAAACGATGCCGCCGACTGCAGAACCATCTGTATAGATAGTCAGTTCGAGGGTTCCTGCGTCGTTAATGGACCGAATCGCGTCCGCCAGAAGTTCCACAAAGCTGTTCTTCTTCGAGGAGCCGCACACCAATGAAGTCCTGACAGACCACAACGGAGAAGTGTCCCATTTCTTAGGCATTCTAGCGGGGTGTCAGATAATTGGCTCGTGAGACACCTGAGCGCGCGGTTCTGGATTTGCTCTAAGATCTGCAGGTTGGATTTGGCTAACCAGGACTGCCACAATACGCCACAGAAGTAGAGGACGCTATGAATGGTAGCCATGTATATAGTTCTGAGACTATGTCGGCTCCAGCCCCATTCCTTCGATGCTAGCGACGCCATGATCCGTATTCGGCCCATCACTCTCGCCTTAACAGCTTCCGCTTGAGGACGAAAGGAGAGCTTCCGGTCATACATGACCCCCAGGAAGGTGGGGGTTCTGTTAAATGCGAAGGCTTGGATCGAAGGGGACCAGTTCGCTTCTGCGGGGTCTGTGGAAAAGAAGTCCACTTCGCATTTGGACGGGTTCAGCATCAACCTGTGCTCCTCGCTCCATTCACCGAAGTTGTTTACCGCTCTCTGGACGGCCTCCTGAGCAATCACTATGTCCTTGTGCTGTGACCAGACCGCAATGTCGTCCGCGTACATGCTAATGAATGTTCCTTCCGGTGCCGCATCCCGGATCCCGTAGATGTAGAAGAGAAAGAGGAGAGGAGAGAGAACCGATCCCTGAAGGACTCCTTGTTGGAGCTTCATGCTGCTCCCGTTTACTCCATCTAGCCTCACTCTCGCTCTTATGTCCGTCAGGAAGCCACGGATCCAACTGACCATCATCTGCGGCATGCCTTTCGCGAGAAGGATCTCATACAGGCGGTCGCGCCAAACGGTGTCGAATGCCTTACTGAAATCCAGCAACGCAAGAACCGTCCGTGAAGCGGGTCGGGTCTGGAACCCGTTGCTGATCGACTGCGATATACGCAGGACTTGATCTTCAAATGATCGCATAGATCGGAAGCCGGCTTGGTCAGAGCTCCATCACCCGCTCGACTAGAATAGCTAGACGATTCACCACCATCCTCTCCATGGTCTTGGCGATGCACGACGTGAGTGAAACGGGGCGGAAAGAGTCTATCTGACTCCTCGGCTTTCCTTTCTTCAGAAGAGGGATAATGAGGGCCTCTTTCCAGTATGAAGGGCTAACGCCGAGGCTCCAAGAGTCATTGTAGATAGACAACAGGAAGTCGAGCGCCTGAGGACCGAGAGCACGGATGAATCGTGGAGCGATTCTGTCTCGGCTGGGGGCTCCTTTGGGCTTCATGCTTACAATAGCAGACTTGAGCTCTGTTAACGTAAACTTCTTGCAGCTCTCTTCATCGACGGATGGGACGTTCAGGAGGCGGCGCACGGTGTTCTTTCGGCGTTCCGGCTTGGGGATGGTCAACCGGCTAACAGCTGCGTACCTCCGCATGAATGCATCGGCCTTTGCCTTGCTGGTAGAGTAGTTCTTGCCATTGTGCACAAGCGTCTCGTTACTTATGCTCGATGCGCACTTTCCGCTCAGCGATTTGATAGTCGACCAGATTTTATTGGGATTTGCGCTGAGGTCGGCGCTGGAAATGTAATCCCGCCATCTGTCCTCTTTGCTGGTGCGAATCAGCAGCTGAACCGTTAGGCATGCACTGACCCATTCCCTTCTGTTTACCACGATGTCTCTTCTGATGTGGTTGCGCGTCCTTATTGCGTCTCTTATCTCCCTGCTCATCCACTCCTTGTCGTTCGTCGTGGCCTTCATCTTGCCGATGTTCACCTTTGCTGCACTTAGCATGGCCTCGTTCAGATACCTCATCCTATCATATAATGAGGCTATGGCTATGTGGAGTGGGGTGGTCATAACAGAGACTTCGACATACCTAGAAAAACCTTCGAAATCGGCTTTGGCCCAGTTCCATCGAAGTTCTGAGATCGGAGGTGGTTTCATCGTTGATAGGGGACAGTCCACGGTTATAATAATTGGGAGGTGGTCGGAGCCCATGCACTCTATGGTGCTCCATTCTACCTTATCCAGCCACAAATTGTTGACCATGGTGACGTCTGGTGCTCTGCGACCGCCTTTGCCGGCGTTGACTCTTGTTGCAGAACCATCGTTTACGATACCGAAGTCGTTATCAGCCATCCAGTCCTCTAGCTTCGCGCCCATCTCGTCTTCGGGTTGCCATTGATCCCAAGAACTAGCGTGCACATTGAGATCACCCCCTATGATGATGTTCTGGGCCGTTGGAAGTTCCGAGGTGCTGAAGTCATGGTCCTGATGCGCTCTACTTGAAGGAGGCCTGTAGACGTTGACGCAAGTCATGCGGTGAAGTGTGGCTGGATTGAGGTCGATGATGAGCGCTTCGAGTTTGGAGTCGGGTAGGCCATGAGAATGATTTACTGCGATCAAAGGGATGTCCTCCTTGATAAAGGTGACTAGACCCCCTCCCATGCCCACATCTCTATCCTTGCGAATGGTGGAATACCCAGAGATCCTCGGATCCTTGTCCAAAGACCGTAGTTTCGACTCCTGGATCATGATGATATCAATCTCCAATCGTCGAACCATCTCCTCTAGCTCAACCATATTTGTCTTAATTCCATTTGCATTCCACTGCAAGATGCTTAGGCAAGACCTCAACTTTACATCCGCCATTTGCACCGCGCCTGTTGTATTAGATGGATCTCTGGTGATACCGGGGCTGAGGCGCTTCACCGAGCAGTTATCGCATCTCCAGGAACCAGCCAAGATGTACATCTCCTGTTCCGTTCTTGAGAGACTCGAGATCTTGTGGCATTCGCGCAAGCACCCTGCGCAGATGAGCGGACGTATCGAAGGCCGTGTCGAGCGGTCACATAACAGACAGGAGCGTTTCGGGCCGCCTTGTAGATTAGCGGCTGGCGACGCACTGACGATTTGACCAACGAGGACAGCAGCGTTCTGGGCAGTACGGCTATTGGGACGGCTGATCGGCTGAGCACCTCCGCAATCAATGCATAACCACGTATCGCTCTGTAGCGCGGCACGTTTAATACCACTGCAGCATTCTTGCTTGTGGGAGGCGGTGTCGCAGTTGGGTTGCAGCAGGTGAGGAAGCACTGTGAGTGTCGGAGCGTTTTGTTGCAAACGTGGCAGGCGGGGCCTGGGTTCGTCTCGATGTCCCCAGCGTGGATCAGTAGAAGCCGGAGCAAGTAGGCTGAGTTCACTTGTCCGGGCAGCAAATACGTGTCCGTGTGTAGGGGGGGCGGCAGTCCATCCGAGCCTTGGGCCCATGACTGGTCTTGCCGAGGGGAATTATCTTTTCGCCATCCTTCGGATGGACGCAGAACGCCTCGTGAAAGCAGAGATATCGTACCACGTGTTACCGTCATTTTATACGCCAATCAGAACCTAGAAATAGCATAGGCGCACGCGACGATGCGTGCGTCGACCTAATTGTGAAATGATAAATATTATGCATAATAGTCTGTCTATAAAATAGTAGATATAAATATCAATAACATTATATATAGTTTAGGACAATAACAATAATATATATATTTATACATTTATGGAATTTCCCATATAACATTCCATCTTCTCCCACGAGTAATTTTATGGTCAGCGGTGGAATAACAAGGGAGACGAGAGGTCCACGTTTGATGGGTTGGATTGAGTGATCTGAAATGTAATTTAGTTTAGTTATGTTTTACACCAGTTATGGGGAGTATCGATCAAGTGAGATCGTCTGATACGATTACTTCGTCGTGGGCTTAATACCCCGGGTATAGCTATTAGTGAAAGGGGTTAATACAGTTGGGTGATTGGAAAGGCAGATGTTGCTATCTGGTTATGATTAAGGATATATTTCTATTTCGTATGGAGATTATTGTAGCAGTAGATTCATCGGGCTTAGGGATGTTGAGTCGATGGGAGTAATTATCCATGACAATAACGTCTTTCGTAAATCAGTACTAGAAGTTTTTTCATGATATTTGTTATGGTTTGTATTGGCCTCTCGTTAAAATCATAGGATTGCGGATGATGGGGGCTTAATATTTTATGATTAAATTCCCACTCAGTAGCAAAAGTAGAGAATAATGGGGCGCTAAATTGTGGTCAATATCGGTATATAATGTAGTGAGTTTAACAATAAAAAGGTGTCTTTAAGTTTGTAAAAGTCTAGCGATATTTCTTCTGCTCTACATATCCTAATGAATTCTGCACATGTGATTGTCTTTCATGAGTAATACTTTACACAGACCATCATTTTTCATTTAATTTATTATGTTGTCTCATATTATTTGATCTATCGTTATTTAAAAAAAATTACAATTCTTGCTCATTGTTTTTATTTCATTCACTAATTACTCAAAAGTTTTATAATCCTTCTAGTTTCTGCGGTAGAATAAACATATTCATAAATTATATTTATTCTAAGTTCCACATACTCTTCCAATTTCTTTAATACTACTTCAATATCATCATTTTCATTGATAATATCTATCATAACGAACTCAATATTGTCTAATATTTGTTGTGCTAACTCTCCTAATATTGTGAGTAATATTGACAATTGTCTATTTTCCGTTTTTCTTGACAAGTTCTCTAACTGCTTGATAATGTTACCATTTATATCTCTATATAGGCAATCAGGCTACTATTGCTTACTCTTACAAGTCGAGTTGTTCATGTACTGGAAAATGTATTGTTTTTAATGTATTCACTAAATAAATGTGTCAACACTGTAACTATATATTATATCTATATATGATATAACTCTTTCTAACTACTAATATATATATATATATATATATATATATATATATATATATATATATATATATTTATAATACATAAGTGTAACATCTAAGTGAGTATATGCTTGACTAACAATTTATTCAATTAAACTTTTTTTATAAAAATATTATATAATATTATAATAATAATGTTATGTTATATATAACATATATTAATATAATACTAACAAAATAATTTAATTACTAGTGATATTATAATATATATGGTAATGTAATATACTATTTGTGCAATATAGTATTAAATATAAGTATTAATTATATTTATTTTTTTTGAAAAATTATAAATGTTTAAAAAAACACAGAAATGTATACAATAACACTTTTTGCTGTCATCATATAAAGTTAGCTGATAATTAGTTAATGTAGTGGATTATTCTGTTGTTATTCCTTACTTCTATATATGCATATATTTTTGAGTTATAGTTATACTATTATTAGATTTGAAAGTTAAGTTAATTAGAGTTGATTGTTTACTTCGGGTGTTAATATTGGTTAAACTAGTTACGTTATAATATGTATATATATATGAATACAACTATCGATATATTATATATATTACGTTATTAATAATAAAATTATAATTGTGGAATACTACATACAAATATAAAACTATATCATATATAATATCACTATTGTATTATGAGAAATGAATAGATAATAAATTCAACGTTTAATATACTTCATTTATTACAATTATATATAGTAAAAATCTCTACAATATAAATATGGTATACCACTATAACAAAAATATAAATATATTTTACTCATTTATTATGTATTACTAGTTATTATTATAAGATATATATTTAATATATTATACTATGTTATATATATCTTAAATATACCATGTTACATTACACTATTTATGTATACCCTAATATAATATTAATGATTACTTAATACAACCTAAACTCGAATACAGTTATTGATAGCAGAAAATCTTTGAAATACTATATTCACATGTAAATATGTATAATATTTCAGTATTTGATATAGTAATATTGATATTAAATAATATGTATGTTATATATTGAAGTTTATTTTTTAATATATTTTTTATCGGAATAGAGCACATTGAACTTCGATATACATATTCAGTTTTTTCACTTTATCAATACCTAGTGCATATAAATAATATATTATTAAATTTTATTTGTAATCACATTAATAGTTTAAATAAATTTAAATATCTAAATATTTATAATTAATAAATGAATATATAAATGTTGTTTATAAAATGTAAATACAAATGTTATTTTTTAATATAGTTGATTATATACAGATTAATCACTTACACTCTTGAATTAAATACTATTTACACAATAACAAAATATAATATATATATATATATTTATTTTATAAAAATATATATTTATTTTACGTGTATAATAAAATAGTACTAACATCAATGTACTACCTTTATTTATGACAGTTTTAGAATTTAAACGATATGAATCATCCCTTCAATGATAATATATATTATAAATATATATACAATTTATGTTGATATTAGTATACAATGTAATATTGATAGCTAGTAGTACATTTTATATAAACAAAATATAGGGATATTTTCATGGTTTGGTAGACAATGTAAACTATACTTAATTGATAGAAAATGTATAAACAATAGGAACAAAATATAAAATTGTATCATTATTATAATCTATTCAATAATATATTATTTTAATTTTAATAATTAATAATACATTATAAATACATAGATTGTCTAACATATATTTTGTTATGTACATTTTTGGAATGAAATTAATTATTTCATAACATATCTGTTTTGTAGATAAACTTAAATAAACGTAAACATAAAATTTAAATATAAATGCATATAGCATTTGTAAATAAATTAATATATTATTGTACTTAACAAAATTATGAACACAATATGTGTGTATACTACTTAAATATTATTATAACTCATATACGATATATATATATATATATGATGATGATGATGATATTGAGTTTATTAAAATCATATACGATATATATATATTGATTTTATTAATAATTATCATTATTGCTATAATATTACTATAATAATTATTATAAAAGTAACCTCTTGTTTTGGAATACTATATAATTATTCTTAGTATCTATGATACATTTATTTTTAATTAGAATAATTAAATTATTCAAATTATTATATATATATATATATATATATATATATATATTACGCTCCTCTTAGTTATATTTTACGACATACATTTATATTTGTTATTAATAATGAGAAAAAACCAAATATATGATAAGTTTATTGTATACTACTATATTACTATACTACTTATTAATATATATTACATATGATACTTCTATTATTTAGAAATTTAATAATAATATTAATATATAAAGCACATTTATAAAAATATTATATACAACGTTTCTGAAATCAGTAGCGCATAATATAATTTAGTTTAATTACAATTATTAGACGTTTATATATATATATACAAAATTACATTTAATTAAGTATATAAATACATATATGCACAAATTAATAAAAATATTTCTATATATATTATTAAATATTATATAATTAAATTAACTTATATAATAAAAAGAGTATAATATAAGTCGCCCACTAATGCAATCATAACAGATACGGACAATTAGATATTACTAATACAAATATATTTTCTGAAATTATAAATACTAATTTTGATTTAATAATCGATATACAATAACCTCATTAAAACTATTCAACATTGATAAATGTAATGTGCAAGACCTCATGGCAGCCCAAATATGGAATGGATATATGAAAATATTGGTGACCTTCGGATGAAGACAAATGATCAAAACGAATGCGAAGTTGTTGTGTTCAATATTATTATTTTCCATACGATTAAATAGTCATGGGATACAATTTAAAAAAGTAAATAGTATTATATTATTTTTATTCAAATTTGTTGCATATATTAAATATCATTATATTAGTTTTTACTACATTGGTTGATAATTATTACCCATTCAGTAAAATATGCCGATAATTAATTACATATCGATTTTAAGTTTAATAAAACAAGTATTGTGAAAATGTAAATGTGTATCATCTGCAATCAAAATATATTTAAAATATTCAGTTATATTATGTATGATATTTATATATAGAACATGAAGAATAAGTCATGAAACCGACATTTAAGGTACGCTATACTTAAAAGATTATACTGCATAACACATACATATTAAAACTACCCCGTAAATAACTGCAGTTATGTTATACATGTATAATAGATTATAAGCAATCCACCTTACATAATAGTAATATAATGTGTTATATGGGTGTAGTTATATTATATTATATAATAATAAATAATACTTAAATAGTTCACATTATAACTTTAAATTATATTTCATTTAACTTAAGACATTCCATGCGTATTATTGTATTATATATTTTGCATACGAAGTTCAAATCCAATGGATTGATTTATATTAATAATTTATATTAGTAATTAATTAATAACATTAATGTATCATATTTCTAATAATATAACATTTTTAGGTTACTGTTATTATAAATTATTAATATAGATACATATATTTTAATTTAAAAAAATATATATACTTAATTTAGTTATCACAACATAAAATATAAGAATATATAACACCTACATAATT
The DNA here is from genome assembly GCA_964019155.1 of Osedax fenrisi. Classification (NCBI taxonomy): domain Eukaryota; kingdom Metazoa; phylum Annelida; class Polychaeta; order Sabellida; family Siboglinidae; genus Osedax; species Osedax fenrisi. Next base: position 17,634,063 of record OZ025245.1, read on the forward strand.
AATATAACATATATTACTCATAACTATATATAAATGAAATTATTATAATATGTTATATATTAATTCTAACCCGTATTTGAATAACGATTTCCAGTGTCAATTATATAGTTCTCAGCTATAATTTATTAATACGAATATTAGAATTATATATATATATATATATATATATATATATATGTATTTAATGAATAGCAACAATAAAATTCAATTCGATTCTTCAAAAAATTAGATTGCATGCTTATCTAATTACATTTATTGCATAATATTTGCCATTTGGTAGAAATTATTATTTGGTAACAAATTTCGTATCACCAAATAATTATTGAAATAATGTATCATTTTCGGAATAACTTTGACTCATAATAATATTATATAAATGATAAATATGAACTGTATTGTTTATTATTTATTAATAAATATAATATCATTAAATATTTATTAAAATCTAGAGAAGAAGTGAGTTTAAATAATGATTAAATTAACACTATATATATTGGATGCATTAACATTTACATTCATAATTAATATATATATATTTTTACGTAATTAATTAATTAATTTATTTATTTATATATTTAAACAAAATTGCAAATCTATTAATTTTTATTTATCATTAAATATCTCAGAAAATAGTAAAATTAGAACGAATGCAGTACAAATTGTCCTACAAAATAAATGTAATATTGCCTACAAATTTACTACAAACTAGTATATAGTATATATTTATTAAATATTATTTAGTAAATTATCTAATTATTATTAGTATATGTTTATATTATTAATTATTTTGAAAATTATTAAATATATTCAAAGGGTATATTATAATTAAATAATATATAAATTTTCATTTTCATGTCTATCTTTTAAAAAATATCTTCAAAATACTTATATTTTACATAGTCTACAAAATGGATATAATATAATTATATATATATATATATATATATATATATATATATATATGTGTGTATTTTAATAAATACCTTGTACATTTCCTTTTTTAGAAATTATGTTAAATATTATTACTATATTTATTAAAATAACACTTGAAATTACAATATAAAAAATAACATCTTTAATATCTATATTATAATTTGATATATATAATAATTAAAATATATTATAAATTTATTTAAATAATATATGTTTTTAATAATAAGTTCTACATATATAATTTGTTAAATAATATTTTTAATATTATACATATAATACATATATAAGGGGTATATATGTTGTATTGTGTATGGTAGTACGGATGGTTTCTGAACAGTCGAACCCTATACAATATACTTTGAAAATGGGTTGTTTAGGATCATCTTTCCATACACAGTACTCAACTTATGCAATTACCTCCAAGTAGTCGTGAACAGCACGGTGGGTAAACCTGGTAAAGGACCTCGACTGGCCGGTTAAACATTGCATGGGTATGACTGGCTTCTAACAAAACTAGTCTAACATTTCTTATAGTAACAGAAATAAAACAGAGTCTTTCGAGCAGCAGCGATAGAAATATTGGACGAGGCGGATGATGTAGTAAGGACAACGGCAACTTCATATATACTCGAGGGCGTTCTGGCAACCCCATTCACGGCTTCAACACTGCGCTGGAGAAAGCAACGGGAAACTACTCCAGTAAAATTCCCACGAAAACAAACATGACAGCACAAATAGAAGTAAATGCAATAAGGCTAGAAAATGAGCCCCCCAGGTTGGACAGCCTTTCAATTATTACTGGGGATGAGCGAAACTATCGTGTAAGTACAGTCGGTAAGAATGACGAGGCTATCTTAAATCCGCAAGGAAGGATGTTTCTGAGAAAATCGTCTTGAAACACACAGATATTAATAGCTACCTACAATTTAAAAAAAATATAAGTATAGCGACATGGAATGTTAGAACACTGAATAATGGAAATACACAAATTATTACAAGGGAAATGGGAAGGAATGTGATAGATTTAATGGGGATAAGTGAAACGAAGTGGAAGGGGATAGGACAAGTAAAAGCTGATGACTATTCAGTATATTTTAGTGGAAACGATAACATTGAAAGAAAAGGGGTGGCATTCATATACACAGACAAAATAAAAATGTGTTCTTGGTTTCAATCCTATAAGTGACAGAATAATAACAATACGTATCCAAGGTAAACTTTTACATTTCACATTCATACAAGTATACGCTCCCAGTTCAGCAGCAGATGAAGAGGAGATGGATTATTTCTACGATGGCCTACAAAAAGCAATCGATATAACTCCAAAAGGTGACATCATGTATGTCATTAGCGATTGGAATGCTAAAGTGGGTAAACAAAAAACAGCTGGGGTAACTGGTGGTTTTGGACTGGGGACTAGAAATGAAAGAGGTGATACAATGGTAGATTTCTGTAGTAGAAATAGTCGTGTTGTTATGAATACAATGTTCAAGCAACATGCAAGAAGATTATATACTTGGAAGTCACCGGATAAAATTATTAGAAACCAGATTGATTATATCCTATGTACAGGTCGATGGAAACGCTCTATAAAAAGAGTAACAACTAACCCTGGAGCAGACTGTGACACAGATCACAATTTGTTAATAGCTATTGTCAAGATAAAGCTCAAACAAACTAAAAGAAATAAGACTACTCCAAAATATGATCTAGAAAACATTGCTACGAAATATACTGTAGAAGTCAAGAATAGATTCAGTATACTACAAGTAGATAACAAAAATCCTGAAGATGTATTGATTGATATGCGTGATGCTGTGATAGAGACGGCTGAGAAATGGATACCAAAAGTAAAGAAGAGGAAAGTTACAAAATGGTTAACCGAAGAAACAATAAAAATAGCGGAGGAAAGAAGAGAGGCAAAAAGAAAAGATGAAATAGAAACATATAAAAAACTAAATGCAGAATTTAAAAAAAAAGCAAAGTATGATAAGTAGATCAATTTAAGAGAGAAATGTAGAAAAATAGAAGAAAACAATAAAAATGGAAGAACAATAGATCTATACAAGGAAATAAAAGATATAACTGGATCATACACAGTTAGATGCGGAGTAATGAATCTAAGTTCCGGAAAGACCGCTACTGAAGAAAGAGAAGTAAAAATTAGATGCCAACAATACACAGAAGAGCTCTACAGGAGAGATCCTAAAATCACTGATACTTTTCCCGAAACTAGATATGAAGATGAACCTCGTATACTAGAGACAGAGGTAAAGGATGCTATCAAGCATATATAAAATCGGAAATCATCTCGATGTGATGGTATACCTATAGAGCTTCTGAAAGCAGATGGAGATGAATCTATAAAAATACTGTTAATTCTTTTCAATAACGTATGGAGGGCTATGGAATGGCCAAGAGATTGGAAGAAATCTATTTATCTCCCGATATACAAGAAAGGAGATAAGAAAGAATGTGGGAACTATCGTACTATTTCTATGATATCTCATGCTAGCAAGATATTTCTTCGAATTATTCAGAAAAGATTAGAACATTTCCTTATTCAAGAACTACCTATTGAACAAGCAGGTTTTAGAAAAGGAAGTGGAACAAGAGATCATATAGCTAATTTGTGGTGGATGATGGAAACAGCCAAAAACACAACAGGAATGTGTATATGTGTTTCATCGATTATAAAAAGGCCTTCGACTGCGTAGATCATGATAGACTATGGGTGATACTCAAAGAAATGGGAGTTCCTGTTCACCTAATAGTCCTACTGCAAAAGCTCTATACGAAACAAGAAGCAACTATAATAACAGAATTCTGTGAAACTGATACTATAAACATAGGGAAAGGGGTAAGAGAAGGATGTATTTTATCCCCCTACTGTTTAACATATATGCAGAAAACATAATGAGAGAGGCATTAGAAGATTGAGATGGGTGAATCAGTATTGGAAGTAGAATGATTACTAACCTGAGATATGCTGACGACACAACACTGATCGCTGAAACTAAAAACGATCTAATAGCAATTATGGAAAGAGTAAAGTTGGCTAGTGAAAAGGCAGGTCTATATCTAAATGTAGGTAAAATTAAAGTAATGATGACTGAAGACCAAAGAGAAATGGTAGTAGATAGAAAGCATATTGAAGTAGTATCGCACTTTATTTTCTTGGGATCTCTAATAACCAAGGATGGATTCTGTGAGAAGGAAATACGCAGAAGGTTAGCAATGGGTAGATCTGCAATGGGGGGATTAACAAACATCTGGAAATATAGAGGAATTACCCTCAGAACAAAAAGTAGGCTTGTAAAAGCTTTAGTTTTCCCTATAGTCTTATACGGAGCAGAATCTTGGACAATGAGAAAGATGATCGATGCTTTTGAGTTATGGTGTTGGAGACGTCTGCTAAGAGTAACATGGATCGACAGAAAGATAAATGTATAGGTTATTGATAATATAAAACCAGAATGGACGCTTGAGTCAAGGATAGTCAAGGCATCATTATGTTACTTTGGCCATGTTATAAGAGCAGGCGGAATGGAATATGAAGTGATGGTTGGAAGAATGGGGGGTTATAGAAGAAGAGGGAGACCACGGCAAAGATGGCTATATAGCATAAAGAAAAACTTCTATGGAACTATCTTCAACATGATTTGAACCTCAAGATGTAGGAGGAGTTGGATAGCTGCTGTCATCGATGTTGCCAGGGGTCGGATACGACTCGACGGCACAGGTTAACAGGTTAATATATATATATATATATATATATATGTTATATAACTGTATGGTTCAGTTGGATAATGCGTAAGATACACAAGAAGTAGGAGGCTGGTTCAAGTCCGGATCATTAAAGTTGGTCTTAAAATAATATTTAGTTTTTATTGTTATCTTATATATTTGTGTATAAATGATTGATCGGCTCTCGTTAAAACCATGGATGCTTATGATAGCGTATTCGAAGGGACATTAGAGCTATATGTCTATGAGTGAAACGTCATCTAAGTTCCTGATGGGATGAAAATATTGCACCGAAATAAAATAACAATAACAATACATATATATATTAAATGTAAAATATACATTTATATTCTATTCAAATTATATTTTACCTGTATCGGTATTAATATTTTTTTCTTTATCTGTATGTATATATAATATTTATTTTATAATATTAGACATTATATTTTAATTGAAAATTAATTATCAATACATAAATATATATATATACATATATTATTTCTAATCTCTAATTAAATCAAAAACTTAATAATTACATTTATTTATGTAATTTGTTTATTATGTATTTTTAGTTATAGATTGTTAACGCCAATATTGTATATAATTGTTAATACGTTAATATATAATATACAGTTATACCATTGTATACAATTAGTTATAAAGCAGTTATATAACATATTTATATTTACATCAATGTATTACAAAAATGACAAAATAAAAGTAATATGAAAAAAACAATAATACTATAACAACGAATATGTAAAGTAACATTACCACTATCATAGCTCTATATAGGGATAATTAATGTCATGTTGTATGTCTACGTTACTATAATAAATAAATGAAATACTTAATTAGTGTAATATGTATATAATATATATTTATATTTAAATATATATATATAAACAAAATATAGTCGTGTTATTAACATTTTAGCTTGTAAATATAATGTCATTATATTATAATTGTAAAGATAAGTACTTATTTATTTATTTTTATATTATTTATATTATTAATATTATTCAATTATTAATATGATTTTATTATTTTATTAATCTGATTTTTGAAATTATATTCATTTCTTATTTAGATACATTAAGTATTTGTTTACATTTTATGATTAACAAAATAAAAATTCATACAAATAAATAATAATCACAAAGATAATAGAATTATAAATTCAATTAATTAATAAAATTCAAATATATATGTAATACTGTTTATGTATATTTATACTTAGCTTCATTATTTATTACTTATAAAATTGATATATTATTTATAATAATATCTATAACTGAGGATCTCACTTGGGAATTTTCTTCTGGTAGTCGGAACTACCAATCTTCACTTGACGTTAGCTACCAAATTACACCTAAATAGTGTGCTGCTGTATTTACTGTCATACAGATCCACCAATTATATCTTGGATGATACACGACCTTCAATCTCTGACAATCGGACCATAATTGACCGGCTTCCATCCAGTATACCAGATACCTACTAAAGTCAATCGGTATTCCTCGAATCATTTCGTCATATAGAAAATCGGACTGAATACCAAACTTCTTCCGAATTATCCCATTAACGAATAGTTTTTATACATTTATTATTATATTTATTATTATTTATTTCATTCAATTTAATCCCACAATCTCAATTATACCATATTCTAATATTGTTCACATTGTAACCTTCCTGATTGCGAATAATATCTAAAATCTAAAACATGTCCATATATATTACATTATAATTGTTTATACCCCGTATCTATTATTTATAAATACTGGTTTCATTCTAAAAAAAACCCTCCCGCTTATGCTATTTCTATATTTAATTCACCTAACTTATCATTATCATGTTCCATATGCCTAACCTTAAATAAGTTTCCATCGACTAATCATATAATTACCCCACCTAGTCTTATTTCATATTCACCTTCTATTATAACCACCTAATATATACAGTACTGCTTCTAAGGTAACGCCATATCTAACATCTGATATATATACTTCTAATACACTTATTAATATCCAGCCCCAGCATCAGCCCATTGTTAATACTCTTAGACATATTCTAAAGCTAATGGGTTTAAAATGTCTCCCAATTCACACACCAACCCCTATATTATCTAGATCAACTTTCTCAAAGTCATCAGCCATGGGCTACATATATAATTCCCTCACTCTAGTACTTTAACATATTTTTCTTCTGATGTTATCTATAATTTTATAGTATAATTAATTGACTTTATAAAACTTCCCCATTCTTATATTACTTCTGCCTCATTTCTTACCAGCACTGTTATCTTTCGTTTCACAAATAGTTCTGCTCGTGATATATATTTCTCCTCCATTCTAAAGATCCCACCTCGTAGTAATTTTAAGCATATCTTTATTCATCATACCTAACTCTACTACACTTCTTGGTAAGGTACTATATCATGCCCTAAAACAAAAACTCACGCCCATTTCGTTTAAAGTATTTTTCAATAATAGTTCTCAAACATTTGAACAAAGGGATAACTATCTTCTTTCATATCCCCCTCTCCATGAATCTGATCTAACAAAATGTTTTGATTCTTATAGTCATAATATGAAATCATTTATAAATAATTCATCCTCAGAGGCTTACTAGTCTCTAATATATCATTTTTCAATATTCGCTCATTGAGATCAAATATATCACTTCTATTCCCATACCTTAAATTACAAAATGTATTATAATTGCATTGACTGAGACCTAGATTTCTAATAGTGAATCTGATATATTTACCTCCATCTTGGACTTTGGATATACCCTCTATCTAGCTCCACGACAAACGAGCCGTGGTGGTGGGGTTGTATTTATTATACGTAATGATTTTTACCTCTCTCCCATCTCATTCCTTCCATTTTCATATAGTGATTGTCTTTCGCCGACAGTTAGCTTACTAGTTTAACTCTACATATACATTATGTAATCTATCGTCCTCCTAAACATGAAACCATTTTATTCTTTGTTAAATTTAATGATTTTATCCATAATACCCATCCTTCATCTTAATCATATCTACCAATAGTTATTGGTGACTTAAACTATCAGTTTAATTCTCCGATCTATCCCCATGTTGACTTTAAACTCCTAACCGAGTATCTTTCCTTGTGCCAACATATTTCATTTCCTTCCCATTCCAGTGGCAATACACTTGATATGATATTTACATCCCTATCCAGTCTTCTCATGGGATGTATAAACCCTAATTCCTTTCAATAAATTGAACTACTAACGGATCATTTTATTATTGACTTCTCCGATCATCGCAAATTATTTAAAATGACAAATAAAATTATCTCTTCTCCAAATGAAAAAATCCTCCCAATGTTACCGAACACGTCAAATTTTCAACTATGTTCTCTTTTTAAAAATTATTTGAAAATAAAATTGCAGGCATTAATAATATTATGTACGCATCTACTTTATCCATACTCAATCCTAACATACTTATTACCCATCCTATTGACTTATTAATTATATTCACTATCCCTTGTATATATCGTGTATTCCCTATCCACTGTATGAATTAAATGATCTAGTCATGAAATCTCAATGTACCTCAAATGATACCTTATCATTATATCACACACTTATTTTCTCATATTTTCCTGGATATTATTGCAAACTCACTAAATTCTGGTCAAGTTTTACCCTGTCTCAAGACTGCCATAATATCCCCTATTCTAAAAAAAAACAATACCTCAACCCAAACTTATTTAGCAAGTACAATATTAGAAAGAATTGTTTCAAAACAACTCATCATCCATATTAATAAAAATAAGCTTTTCGACTCGTTGGAAAGCAATCGAACGAAAGAGCTCTCCTCCGTATTACTGACATAATATTATCTACCTTAAATAGCAACACGTGTTGCCAGATAATCCTACTTGATCTATCATATGCTTATGATACACTGGACCATAACATATTAATATCGCGGCTCACTTTTATGGGTATATATGGTTTAGCATTAAAATGGTTTACTTCATATCTGACTAACCGCAATATCTCTTTTATGATTGACAAATATTACTCGCCTCTTTTTCCACTTAACCACGGTATTCCCCATGGATCCGTTCTAAGTCCATCCCTTTCCATATATACTCTACCATATTTTTTCTGACGATATTAAACCGTCTACATTTGTCCTTATAAATTCTCATAATACCATTAATTCTGAATTAATCAAGTATGCTAACCATATAATAATATGACTCCTCTCCAATAAACTACTAAACATCTCGTATGTGGCTACCATTCTCCCTCGGGTGTATATTACGTATACTATATATAATCCATAAATAAATATATTTGTTCACCACTGGCTATATCTTAGATCTAATTAAAAAATGTACAACATTACCTTCTCTTCGTTACCAAAATGCTCATTTTTTATCTCCTATAACTCTAGTAAAACTTCCCTAAATTCTAGAGCTTTTTGAAAATTCCGGTCCCACCCTATGTAATTCCCTACCTCCTACCATTCGTTCTATTAGATAACACAAAAGATTTATAAATCTTACTTCTTATTTTCTCTCTACCCATAATCATTAAATCAGCCAATGTATTATTGTTATATTCAAGATATATTATTATTAAATTGCTATCGTATTATTATTATCTTATTATTATTTTCTTTGCTCACGAGCGAAGGAGTCATGACATATTTTAGTGCATAATAAACCTAATATCATCATCATATATATATATATATATATATATATATATATATATATATGTATTAATATTATATACTTTAATTTATCATATTTTATATATTATATTTATCATATTTTATATATTATATTTATCATATTACCACGCAGTATTGAATAATTGTAGATATACGTATATCAGCATGTATGTATACATATGAATATACCATTATGTTCACACTTGGTTTATTCCATGGAATTTGTTTGTCAATTTAACATACAATGACAATAACTACATGAGTTAATTAAATGGAATATGAACGCCGCAACCATATAGTATATATGGTATGGTAAATCTACTCATATTCCAGCATAACTTTCTAATATGTAAATCATCACATAGGCGTGGATGTAACGCAACCCATAAGAACCATTGGGGCAATGCTCTCGGCGGTCAGTGCATCACAATCCTCGATACTCAAACATCGATACCCATATACATATAATCACCACATAACCAGATATACAATACAAAAATAGATATCAAACATAATAAAACTATAACAACGAAAGTGAAAAGTAACATTACCACTATTATAGCTATATAGAGATATTAAATGTTATTTTGATGTATATTATAATACAATTAAATACTTAATTAGTTTAATATTACTATTTATATATATATAAATCTAATAATTAATTTTACTATATAACATAAATTGTTTATTATTAATATAGTATAATTATATTTATTGATATTTAGAATGAAATATATATAATAACCTTCATTATTTTGGTTAGACATTTTCACAACCCTCACATTCATCTTTATTAATTGTCCTACAATAATAGGTAATTAACTTATTTAAAAATGTTATTAAAAATATATTATTATTATATTTTATTAAATATTACATTATATTTTATATATATTTGTGTGTTCAATCATTACTTCTCTTCATAACTACATAGCATTCCTTGTATATTAACCAGTTAACTAATTAATACATATATATATATATTTACTAATTCCTCAATATAATACATGTATGACCTCATTGTCACATTTAACCCTCTTCTACATCTGAACCTATTTATAGTTATATTTTAAAAGACTAGTTAGTACAATGTCACCATATTTTCATAATATATTCTCATATTCTCTCTCCAATGGAGTATTGCCTCTCTATTCCTAGATATGCTATCATCGTGATTACACTTCTACTGATAATCCATTCTAATCTTAAACAATATTTATAAAAAATACTGTGTTTCTCATTATGTTGTAAAATGGTTCTCCGTTATCTCTCTTGCGCATGACTTTTTCCATACGATAACGATATCTCTAAATTTGAGATTTTTAGCAGTAAAAACCTCATAAACAGATAATATTCAGTAAACTGTGTTAGTTATCTTCTGACCCCTCCCTCTACTCTATGGTGTCCCACAATGTTCTATTCTAGGCAAACTTCTATTCTCCATATATATAGCACATATAAGGTATATTATATCACAATGTCATGATGATTTCTATAATATATATGCTGATGATATCCAACTCTACTCCTTCCTCCCTATATCCATTCCATATAATTCTCATATAATGTGTGTCCCTCCTCTATTAAACACTGGATTATCTACAATAATCTTCTACTGAATACCTCACAAACTGTCCTTCTCAATATACGAAATCCGCGTAATATTCTTCCTTTTACCTTTATAAAATTCGTATTTCACCTTCCAAGTCAATTCAACGGTGTCGTTCTCGAATAAGATCTCTCTTTTTCTAGATATTTTACTAACATTTCTATATCATCATTTATTTAAAATCAAATGTATCCGATAACATACTACTCGTCCGCTATGTGCTATCCTTATTTATTTATTTATGATTTCTAGTATTGATTATTGTTTTCTATTTTCTATTGTTGTTATATAACATTCTTTCTTAATATATCACCCCATTAAAAAGAATCATCATATCATACATATGATACAATTTCAATGTTATACTATCTTATCATTCACTTACTGACTACTATCAACTTCTAACAAACCGATTACCCTATAAAAAAACTATCTCAAATTCTAATACTTTCTATTACTCATAAATCTATATATTATTCTTCTCCTTCGTATATATTTTATTTACTCTTAATTCTATACACATTAGACTTCCGTATATATTTCGTTATCCCACAACCATCCTCCCTTACATTCCGTAAACCCTCATTTTCTTAAATTATTCCATTTCTCTAGAATGTAACCCATTCATCTAAAATATCTATTTAATCTCCCACCTTCTTAAATAATCATATCAAGTCATATATATCTTATATTTAATTTCATTATAGTATTATTATCTCTTATATTTAATTCTTATTACTTCCACTTTATTCCGTTAATTTTTCGTTTTGTTGTTGTTATTTTATTTTATTGTTTTTACTATTTATTTTAAGTGTACTTACTATGTGTGTCACCATATTGTAACAGTGTATAATAAACTATACTTAATCATCATATATATATCATGTGACTTAAATTAAAAATATTACTATTTATAATATGTTTATAAAGTTTTACTTTTTATTATTAGTTAAAAACTACCAATTCAATATCTTACACACAAAACATATTTTTTATATTATGAAAATATTTAAAAAATAAATGATATTCAAAATATATATATATATATGTATATCAAAATTCAATATTTAATAGTAATATATATATATAATTTAATAGTTATACCAATTAATTAATATAAATATGATTGTATTAATATTAGAAAATAAACTATAATAATTATAATAATATCTACAATATCGTATATAATATAATTTAACGGAATTATAATTATATATATATATATATATAGATTAATACAATATATTGATCAATACGAAATGAAAATTGGCGAAGCAATCACTTTTAAAACCTGTAAATCGAAAGATTGTAAACTATTATCTACCTAATTCTATTATAATATTCTAATAATTTCTATTACATCTAAATATCTAGAGACGTTAGTAAAATAGAACAAAAATAGTAGTTATAACTATTTACAACTTGCCATATTGAGCAATAAATAACAATATATGTATTATTAGATTGATAAAGAAAAAGCATTGACTCACAGTTGCTTCGCCTATAAAATATAAGATATTATTACTAATACATCTTCCTACCATAATCATATGCCTTCATATTTAGATTAACTGATACAACAATTTATTCAAGAATGAATTATAGGAAAATTCCGTTTACATTTACTTGAATCGACCCCATTAATCTATAATTATCTTAACCATTAAAGTTAATTTCATATCACTGGTCCAAATTAATGATTTCCATTTATTACAATTAAGCTTAGATTAAAGCTAAGATAAAACTATTTAATGACGACTGAATATTATTAATTATAATAATTTCTACATATATATATATATATGTAATAATTTGATTTGCGGGGCTAAAGAAGCTTCTTTATTGGGTTTCAGCGCAAAGGCTTGAATCTCCCTTCAGCTAGCAATCACCGCGGGGTTGGGCTTTCTTACGACGAGTAATATTCTGAGATCGGGAAATCAAGATTTATTACTTTATATATAATTAAATAAATCAAAAAGTATGTTACAGTTTTAATCAAATCACAATTCCAATATCAACTTATCAAGTTTGTCATATTCCTGACATATATATAAACCATAACATCACGTGATCACAAAGATCACTGAAGGTTAATTTATGATATAATTTATAATAGCGTTCCAAACTATCTGATAAATATATATAATGGTAATTAATGTAGTTTGCATATATACCCTTACATAATTATAGTTACTAATATATTGATATTATTCTTTAATATCAATATATGATAACATAACAATCATCCTAACTTTTTTTTTTTTTTTTTTTTTTTTTTTGAAATGTATGATGTAAACTTTTTTTATTTTAACAAAATAATACAATAATATAAAATAAGAATAATAGTAATCTAAATAAATATTCATCTATAATATATAATAAATGTAATAATTATATAGTTATATAGTAATTCTAATATATAAGATAATAATTAATTAATCAACAGTATTACTAATATATAAGATAATAATAAATTAATAAATGGTAATGTTAATATATAAGAAGATAATAAATTAATAAATAGTAATGTTAATATATAAAATAATAAATATATACGATAATAATTAAATAATCAATAGTAATGCCAATATAAGATAATAATAAATTAATAAATGGTAATGTTAATATATAAGATGATAATAAATTAATAAATAGTAATGTTAATATATAAGATAATAATTAAATAATCAATAGTAATGCCAATATAAGATAATAATAAATTAATAAATGGTAATATTAATATATAAGATGATAATAAATTAATAAATAGTAATGTTAATATATAAAATAATAAATATATACGATAATAATTAAATAATCAATAGTAATGCCAATATAAGATAATAATAAATAACATCCCGTTTGCAAAATAAAAGGGTTTCTATGAATCTATAAACATTATTCAGTGTTTACGAGGTCTTAATCTACCACTCCAAATATTATGTTCCTTTTCGTTAGCCGTGTATGACCATTGTATCATTTCTTAATCCAGTTCGCATATCTTTATGTCTGTACGGTTTACAATCTTCCGGTTACCTTGTGCGTTCTCAACTTCATATACCGTTCTTCTTCTATTTTTCACCCTCCATCTATCTTCTTCCCAGTAGTTCTGAATCTTGTTTATCCCCATTACTCGCTTCCTTATATATACTTCACTGCCTATCTTGATGGTATCATTTTGTTTAGTATTTTCATATTCTCTCTGTTTTTCATCTTCTCGTTTGTTCCCCTTCATTATTATTTTAGTCTTTATTGTATCTTGTCTTTTCTTGATTTCTTCAATCCAGTTGTCTTCTCTTTGAATTATACCACCTATGTTTCCAAGTAGGTTATCAATTTCTAGCTTATTTTCCCTTCCAAATAACAAAAAATACGGTGATAAACCAGTACTACTATGTGGTGTTGCGTTGTATATACAATTAAATTTATCAATGTGTTCCGGCCATCGCTTTTTCTCATTGTCGGTTAGTGTTCTTAAATAATTTTGCAGAGTACGATTATATCTCTCGACAATGCCGTTTCCACATGGATGATAAGGTGTTGTGTTAGTTTTCTTAATTTCGTAATTCTGACATAGTTCCTTTATTATAGTTGAAAGAAAATTTGCCCCTTTACATAGTGTAACTTCTCCGGAATACCATAGGTTCTAAACCATTTCTAAACTAATATTTTTGCCACTGTAGTTACTTTTTGGTCTTTCGTCGGTAACGCTACAATAAATTTACTGTATGCATCGATAAGTACAAGGATGTTTTCAATTCCGGTTTCAGATTTATTAACGTTAGTAAAATCCATGCAGAGTACCTCTAATGGTCTATTTGCTTCTATAGTGCCCTTCTTTGTTCTCACCTATCTGGCAGGTTTCTTCTGTATGGTGCATACTTTGCAACACCCTATATAATTTTCAACATCATTGTGCATACCTGTCCAGAAACATCGCTGTCTTAATAGTGCCAAACATCTAACAATGTCTTGATGACCGAGATGATCATGCATTTCAGTTATACATTTTCTTTTGGAAGTATCTGGTACTACTACTTGTCTCACTGTATGTCCCTCAATATTTATTGTACGACACAGTACGTTATTGATTATATCTAATTTCTTCCACTGTCGAACCAACTTCTTTACATAAATAGACCTCTTAGAAATTGAGTTATTGTCCGGCTTCTTATTCTGCTGTATCATTTCTATCAGCTCTGTAATGTTTGCATCATTTCTATCAGCTCTGTAATGTTTGCATCATTAGATTGTTATTCTCTTATATTTGGAGTTACTTTATCACCTAGCATGATTTCGTCATCGTTGTTATACGTAGATATAATATTCATGGATACTTCCTGTAAATCGACTATTCCTCTAACTTCATTTAATTGCTGGCCAAATGACTTTCTTGATAAAACGTCAACATTTATATTACTCATGGCAGGTCTATATTTTATCTCTATATCAAAAGAGGCTAAAGCTGATAACCATCTTTGTTCTATAGCAGGTACTTTTTTGTTTGTAAATATATAAGTAAGCGGGTTATTATCTGTATATAACGTTGTTTTCGAACCCAGAAGGTAGCTCCTAAATACGTCGCAAATAGCCCATTTCACGGCTAGTAGTTCTACTTTCTTGGAGGAATAATTGTCTTGATTCTTTTCGCCTTTGCTTAGAACTATGCTGGCATATGCAATTACTTTTACTCTATCACCCTGGTGTTGGCTCAACACAGCACCTAATCCTCCGGAAGAAGCATCAGTCTCAACGATGAAAGATTGAATATAATCTGGTTTCCAAGTACAGGTGGAGTAGTTAACATCACTTTTAACTTATTAAATGACATCTCACATTTTTCATTCCATTTTACTTGTATATCGATATTTTTTATTTTTTTTTTTTCAACTCTTTATTCGTATAAATTACAAGATCATATAAAGGACGTGCAATCTTTGCATACTTTTCAACATATTTTCTGTAATACCCAGTGAACCCAATAAAGGCTCTTAATTCTTTTATAGTTTTAGGGATAGCCCATTTTTGTATAACTTCAATTTTATTCGGATCTTGACTCACACCCTCTTTATCGATCACATGTCCTAGATAAATCACACTTTCTTTCAGGAAGCAGCATTTTTTCTGTTTTAATTTTAATCCATTATTCTCTATAATTTCAAAAACCTCATCTAATCGTTGTATATGTTCTTCTATAGTTTTAGAGAATATTAGTATATCATTAAGATAACAAAGCAAAGTTTGGTACATCTGTTTTCTAAAAATCACCTGCATCAATCACTGAAATGTGGCTGGAGCATTACAAAGTCCAAATGGCATTCTTGTGAATTCGTATAAACCAAACGGTGTGGTGAATGCAGTTTTTGATCTATCCTCAACTTCTACTTCAATTTGGTTATATGCAGATTGCAAATATAAAGTGCTGACAAACTTGCTGTCTTTAGTAGCGATAAATGATTCATCAATGCGTGGTATAGGACGAGCATCTTTGTGCGTTTTTGCATTCAATTCACAGTAGTCAATACATAATCGAATTGTGCCATCCTTCTTTCTTACTAATACAACAGGACTAGAATAGCAACTCTGACTCTCTGTGATAACTCCTGACTTCAATAATTCTTCAATATGTTCTTTTACTTCCACTATTTGGGGCGGAGGAATGCGTCTATAAGGTTTATTCACTGGTCTCTCATCTATAACTCTGATACGATGAGTCACTCTATTCGTATGTCCCAGGTCGGAATCATCTTTTGCAAATACATCTTTATGTCTTTTAAACAGGTTTTCTACGCTTAATTCTGTAGTAATTTCATTTATTCCTACGCTCTTAGGAGTTGTTTCTTTTTTTATGCATAATTCTTTATATTTTGGTAGTTCACTTAACACATTTGTTCCCAAAATAGCAATCTCGTTTCCTAAATTCTCACTCGTAATAATCACTTGTATCTGTAAACTTTGTCCATTTATCTCAAGGTCCATCACACTATATCCGGCACATCTTAACATGCTCCCATTCGCTGTTTTTATGTCTAAATTCTTTAATTCGTATATGTCTATATGTACATTTGATTGCTGTCTTATGTCATTCAATAATTTCATTGTTATCATGGTTAACTGGCTTCCCGTATCTACCAACCATTCCCTACTTATTCCATTGATAGATACGATTTGCTTCATCTTCCCACCTATCATCTAGTTTACCCTTATGTCTGGAGTCACCCTGGTACTTATTTGGGTGACCCTTGCTCGTTTAAATACGGGTATTGAACAGGAGCTTCAGCTCTGCATGCCCTACTGAGATGACCTCTTTCTTGACATCTATAGCATCTTACTTCTTGTATGTTTCTTCTTGGACTATCTGTATATTGTTGTGGTCTGTATTGGGGTTGTGGGGGTTCCAGTTTTGTTGTACCCGATAAGGTTGGGGTATCGATGGATGGTTAAAAGGAGTAGTGATGGATGGTTATATCTTTGCCGTGTTTTTTTTCCAATAATAACTGGTCTCTTTTCAGTGTTATCTTATTTAATTCTTATTGCAGGCGTATATTCTCTCGTCTTAATTCTTCGTAATTGTCTCGCACATCTACTTTATAAAGTTCGGTTTCAATGTTATCCTCTCCGATTACTTTCTCCCACTCACTCGCTACCTTTCTTAGTTCTAAGAATGTCACTCAAGGTGTCGGTTGTACTCTAGATTGTAAGTCCCATTGGAGTTTAGGGTTCACCCCGTCTATTAAACTTTCTCTTTGGAGTAAATTAATCTCCTCTGTTTTTTTAAAGTTGTTTAACTTACCCCCACACTCATTATCCTACGCGAAAATGTCAAGATCGACTCGTCCCCCTGTTTTCGTAGAGTTATCTTCTTCATCAGTTCCCTCTCCGATTCCCTCACTCCAAATACTTCTTCCAACACTTCGAATATCTTTTCCACATCTTCTTGCGTCTCTGTTGGGGTTGATCTAATTTCTATTCGGGCATCCCCCACCAGGTATCTCTTAATAAAAGCAGCCCATTTTCTCTCGCCTATGCAGTCTACATTTCATCTGGTGTCTACCAGCCATTCCTCTATTGATGTTGACCCTCCATATTTAGCAAGTGATATGTCAGGTCTATACTTACTTTCCGTCATGTTGGGTAAAAAAAAAATTATTATTTTTTTTTTTGTTGACTCGACCAAGGTTCGAATACTCAACCTTCGGATTATAGGTCCGGCGATCTACCTCCTAAGCTATAATCGCTATTTAAACTTAAAGTAAATAATTTCCCCCAGTAGCTTAACAAACGAACAAACTTGTTTATGATAACTTATTAATAAATATCCTGTTATATATTTATATTTATATTTATAATATCCTAATATATTTATAATATGAGCATTATCTCACAACCTACACTAATTACCGTAATTATAAGTTAAATTTAATATTATTATAAAAATTAATAAATATAGGAACGCTATTATAAAAAATATCACAAACCTGTTCGCGGTAATATTAGTTTCTTCGTCGTGTATCAATCTCGTCGTACAGAAGAATCCTATTCTTCGTCGTAATGTATCCCGCTTCTGACACCAATGTAATAATTTGATTTGCGGGGCTAAAGAAGCTTCTTTATTAGGTTTCAGCGCAAAGGCTTGAATCTCCCTTCAGCTAGCAATCACCGCGGGGTTGGGCTTTCTTACGACTAGTAATATTCTGAGACCGGGAAATCAAGATTTATTACTTTATATATAATTAAATAAATCAAAAAGTATGTTACAGTTTTAATCAAATCACAATGCCAATATCAATTTATCAAGTTTGTCACATTCCTGACATATATATAAACCATAACATCACGTGATCACAAAGATCACGAAAGGTTAATTTATGATATAATTTATAATAGCGTTCCAAACTATCTGATAAATATATATAACGGTAATTAATGTAGTTTGCATATATATCTTAAATAATTATAGTTACTAATATATTGATATTATTCTTTAATATCAATATATGATAACATAACATATATATAAATATATATTCATTATAACTTTTCTTTTCCGTTACAGATTCAGTAATTTCTAAAATAAAAAAAGAATGTAATTATTTTTTTAATATAAACAAAATAATATTAAATTTAATGAATTTCTAAAATACCTAATCAAATATATTATATATATATATTTAAATATAATCATAAATACAAATTATATTATAGTACTTATATTAATGATAAATATGTGATAATATACTATTTATATATTAATGTATAATTAATTAAATTATATGTATAATTTATATTTATAATTAATAAAAAAAATGGTATATAATATATCATAACAAATAAAAATGATTAAGACTGATAAAAAATTAAAGTATGAGAGGAAATATGGAAGGTGTTACATATTACTAATAATAATATTAACAATCATAAATATGGTTACATTTTAAAAAACATAATTCTCTCAATTTAAAAATTAATCTAATAATCCATTTCGTATATTCGTGATATAATAATAGATTATCTAATCGATGTATTATTTGTGTTACTATTTAAGTTGATAATTACGATCATATATTTCCTCATATAGTGGCACATAGTATAGAAATATTATTATTACAACTTTTAAAAGATCTAATGTCATAATATTTAATATTTCTGTTCTGTATCATCATATTAATTATGAATTTACTACGGGTTTTATAAATTATCTTATTTAATCATTAATATAATAATTTCAACTATTAAATACATATAATTTAACTCATTATGTACATGTAATCTAATTATAATCTCATTATTTTTTACATAGCAGCCAAATATAGACGTTTTATTAACAGATTAGATTTTAAATATCGTTTAATTATATTATAATTGTACATATTTATTTATTTTTATACTATTAATATTATCAATATTATTAAAATATTAATAACCAATTTATTTGAAATATATAATAGTTGTCTTCGAATTATAATCATTTCTAATTAGATATAATTATATTTAAGATTTGTTTACATTTTATGAATAACAAAATAAAAATCCATTAAAATAATTAAAAATCACAAAGATTATAGAATTATAAATTCATTTAATTAATGAAATTAAAATATATATTACATACTGTTACACATATATGGTGTATTACATACTTATACATAGTATACTACTATCATTTAATTATTAGATGATAATAATAATAATATTTATATATCTGCTACATCTCAATTAAATAATCTAGTTAATCTAGTGTAAGAACCAGTAATTTATATAAAGCAATACATCAAGTATATCATCTTATTATATAACATTAAAATCATCAATCATTTAAATGTATAATCAGTCTTCTAATGCTAATATTAATAATCTAAATACTCAATATATTCAGACATTGAATAATTTTGATAATGATATTAATAGTGACAACGATATTCTAAATTATCCAACTCAACAACTTTATAATAATATTGATAACCAATGTAACTATAATTATTATATCAAAGTAGATTCATCCAACATGAACACTAATTTTTCTATAATACATTTTAATGCACGTAGTCTAGTCAAAAATTACAATGAAATTACTAATTATCTAAACTCATTAAATCATAAATTTACTGTTATAGTTATAAGTGAAACATGGTTGAATGTATATAATAAAGATCTATATTGCATAGAAGATTATAATAATATACATATAACCAGAGATCACAAACGAGGTGGAGGGATATCATTATTTATTAGTACAACATTAAAATATATTTCAATTGATGCACTTTGCACAACTTCACCAAATCAATTTGATATGGTAACAGTTAAAATAATAATTCCAAAATCTAAAGATATTATAATAAGTGGTATATATAAATATCCAGAATTCGATATAATAAATTTTTCTGATATCATTTATAACTTATTTAATACATTTACTTCTGACAATATTCTATATCTATGCGGTGACTTTAATATAGATATATTACAATTAAATATCTCTAAAGTATCACATTTTATAGATATACTTATAGCTCTAGACTTACATCTTTGTAATAACTAAGCCTTCGCGTATCACAAATATGACTTCAACCTTAATAGATAATATTTACTCGAACCATAATTATATACCAATATCAAATGGTTTACTATATAATGATATAAGAGATCATTTACCTGTATTTTGTATTCACACAATGAATAACTTTAATAAAGTTATAAATATAAATGATGAGAACGAATATTATTTGTCACAAAAAAATATAAGCGATTATAAACAATATCTTTTAGACTATAATTGGGATGATCTCTATTTATTAAATGATCCGCATGATTCCTTTGAATTATTAATAAATATTCTAGAAAACCCAAAAAAAAATTCCATTGTAAAAAAAAATCAAATAAAAAAAATGTACATAAAATAAATGTTGGCTTTTCAATTGGTTAATTAAATGTATAATTAAAAAAAATAAATTATTCTATAAGTTTAAAATTAATAAATCTAGTAACAATGAAATCATATATAAGGAGTAAAAAAGTATCTTTCAAAAATTCTTATCAAAGCTGAGAGTAATTACCATAGTAAGTATTTCACTGACAATAGATACAATCAAAAAAAAGTTTGAAAAGATTAATTCTATAATATATGGACAACAATGCAATACAATATCTAACACAATAGATGATAATATACGTTGTGAGAAATGTAATGATTTCTTTTGCAATATTGGTGAAAAGTTAGCTTCTAAATTAGGTGATGATATTGATAAGAACGAAGTAACTAATTATATAACTAATATTAATCTAAATTCATTATTTATCACCCCTGCTAGCCCTGATGAAATAATTAATATTGTTTTTAATTCTTAACCTAAAAATAGTACCGAT
>OZ025245.1:17660946-17825946 GCA_964019155.1 Osedax fenrisi
TAGAGAACTATGAACACTTGTTATACACCACAAAGAGAATACGGCTGAGTTATTTTATATATATATATATATATATATATATATATATAACTGCCTGTGTGGCTCAGTGGCTAAGGCGTCAGACACACAAGCAGTATGACATGGGTTCGACCCTCATCCGGACAATTAATTCATTTTATAAAATGGATCTTAAAATATTATTTAGAAGTGATCTTATATAATTGTGTATAAATAAATGATCGGCTCTCGTTAAAACCATGGATGCCTTAACATGAGAGCGGCTTCGAAGGGACATTAGAGGTTATAAGTGAAAACTTCATCTAAGTTCCTGGATGAAAGGACTCCACCAAATAAAAAAATAACAAGAATAACAATATATATATATATATATATATATATATAAATATATATATATCTCAATATATAATTTGTTGACAAAAAAATATTATTCATGGATGATATTCTCGATTTATATTGAATATAAACTTTTGAATTGATGACAAAGGTTATTGATAAATGAAAGGAATAAGTTGTGATTCGTTGTAGAAATATCATAAAAACTTGGTAAAATAAATATACAATTGTTTTGATAAATAATAATTGTTATAACCTTTAATACTGTTTTTTGTTTATGTTTTTAATACGTATTACTTGTAATACTTTGTTGTTTTATTTTGTATAGTTATATAATGTAAAATATATAAAAATGTAAAATTGTTGTATACCTATTTAATACTGATTTATATATATATAGTTTTATAATAAAAAATATATGTTTAATTTACAATATAATACTAGAGAAAATAATATATTTGCAATATTATTATTAACATATCACTGTAAAAAAATATATATATATCAGTATTATATTGTATATTAGTAAATGAAAAACCATATTAAAACTTTGTTCAATTGATCTATATTTTTTATTTTGTTTAAAGAATATTACCAAATATTATATTATTATAGTACTTTATACCTTTAAATACTAGTGTATTTTGGTATTTTGAGTTTTCATTAATGGTAAAATGAATTCATCATTACATTTATAAATAATATTCATTAAAATCAATTTTGTAATTATTATTTAACTATTTATAAATTAATATAATATTTCTAAACATCATAGATCATTTAATTTCAGAATATTATTACTAATATATAATTCAGACGTATTTGATAATATGATTAAAAGTAATTGTTTTAAATATAAGATTTTGTTGTTAATAATTCTAATATTTTTTTCAATAACATAATAATAAATAATACTTATATAGATACTTTATTTATAGGTATTACCCCATATTTTGCATGCCATACAAAATATTAGATAAAAAAGAGTTATATAATAAAATCATATTTTCAATATTTAAAATTTGTTCATAAAATATATTATAGTTGATACTTTGTTTTTTAAGTAATCTATATGATCTTTAATAGTTAAGTGGTGATCTAAAATTAATCCTAGACATTTGTTGCCCTAAATAATTTCAATTTTAGAATTTTAAATATATATCTTTTAATATTCTAGTATTCATATGAGGTAACATTTTTGTTTTTTCAATATAAAGTTTTAGTTTATTGAAATATGAACCTTTATACTAATTTATCAATATAAAATTGTAAATATGTTGTTAATAATTCTTCATTTTCTGTATATATTGTAAGTGATGTATTATCTACGTTTAAGTTTAGATTAACATTGCTGCATCTTTCATAATAGTTTTCACATCATTAATAAATAATATAAAAAATAGGCCCAATAATTGATCCTTTGGGTACTCCATATACTATAATATTTGTTGATGATAATGAATTATGTATTCTTATAACAATAGATATTTTATGTAAATAACTTTTTAAAAAGTCTTTAATTGTACCTCTAAATCCATACGGATTAAATTTATAAATTAATATATTATGTTCTACGTCATCAAAAGCTTTTTAAAATCTAAAAATATTGTTATTACTTTGTTATTTAAATGCAATTTTGTATATTTATTATTGATGAAATTGTATTCCTATTTGATATGAAGATATATTAATTATTATTAATTATATTATTTGTATGTATAAAATTTGATAGTCTATTATATATGATTGTTCGAATATTTTACTTATTTGTAGTTGTAAATAAATAGGTAAATAATTTGTTATTAATTAGCTATTAATATTTGTATATATTGGTTTATTATTGCATTTTCATATTATCCGAATATATTGATTTATAAATGAATAAATTAAATAAATGATTAAGTGGAATCAATATTTCATATATAATTTATTTTATTAAATACATATTATAATTAGTTATATCTTTTTAGTTCATTTGTTATTATTTGAGTTAATTGACTTCATATTATCTGCTGGATTGTCATTTCCAATAATACCATTTTCCAGTTTATAGTTATATAATATTTTTTTAAATATTCAATAAGTTGTTGATTTAAATTTCTAATATACATCACTTTATTATCATATTTTTTAACACTAGAAAATGATGTAAATATAAAAAATAAAATACAGTAATCTATTATATCAGTATAATTGATTCCATTATATGTTATATGATCATATTAGAAATTAAATTATCAATTGTTTGGGTTGGAATGCTGAGATATTATATTCGATATTGTTATCATGGTTGTTAGTCCTATTGTGTATGTATATATTCATAATATTTTAAAAATAGATAAAGTAGTACCATTATTTAAAAAATCTGATAAGTCTAAACCTTAACATTATAGGCCAATTTCGTTGTTACCCAATTTTCTAAGATTCTAGAACAATTAATACAAAATAGATTATTAACATTTTTATATAAATTTAATATAATAAGTAAATGTCAATATGGGTTTAGAAATAAAATTTCATTAAATTGAATACTTTTAAATTCATGTTCAGGGCCACCAATTATTCTCTATCCTTGAATTTACAGAATGTATTTAAATTAAAGTCTTATGACAATCTCTTATTTCATAGAATAAAAATTAGAACGCAAAACAAATATTGTTGTATATCCAATATGGGACCACAGTTATGGAATAATTTAAAAAAGTTTTAAGAATAAAAAATCATTTAAAATCATTTAGTACAAATTATCAAAAAGTTTTGATAAGTTTATATTATAACACTTAATTTTAATTGTGCATTTTACAATTGACACTTTAAAAAATTATATTTTTTATTTTATCGCTTTTTAACTATTTTATGTATATTATACATTATTTTTATATATTTAGGAAGAGGAAGTGAATTTAATTACTTTATTTATAATTAACTAATGATACGAATTTGACTAATAATAAATGAATTATGATAATGAATTAACAAGAATCATACTATGATATTTGACTAAAAATAATAAATTAATAATAATGATCAATATAATTGACTAATTATATATATTAATGATTATTATGTATGACTATTGATTTTTCACTTTATATTTTATTTATATTATATTTTATTATTTATTTTATAGTTTTTGTTTTATACTATATATTTTGTATTGATATTATTATGTTTAATTTTTATTTATGTTATTATCCTTTTAACTTATAATTTAATTTTTATGATTTTATGAAATGATGATTTAGATTATGAGGACTTTTTTACTATTATTATATTATCATTGATGTTTTTTTTTAATAAATTTGTTTATTTTTAGTTATCTAAGAAAATAAAATAAAAAATGTATTAATACAATATAAATTATTTTTGGATGTGTTATATTGAGTGGCATTATTAGCGATAGTGGTATGTAATTGGGATTAAATGTGCATTTATTGGCGGTAAATGTTGCCAGTGTTCATTTTCATGGAGCAAGTATTATCCTTAAGGCACAGGACTTGACGAAACCATACCTTGAAAGTTAAGGCTCCATTATCAATATGCGTGTCACCAATAAATTACATGTAAAATTGATACTTAAAAAAATATTTTTGTTTTAATTTAATTTTTGTTTTTATTTAATTTTGTATTAATTGTTTTCGTGTAACTATTTCGTGTAACTCTTTCGTGTAACTTTCGTGTAATTATTTATAATATACTTGTTATTATCTTATTATTTATAAGGTTATCCTATCGCTTTATTTTATTTTCAGTGTTTCAATATAATTATTTATGTGTATCCTTATAATCTATAAGAATCGACAGCTTTTTCTTTCATCGGTTATTGCCAATCTGGTATTATTATTATTATTATTATTATAATTATATAATAATATCTTAATATAATTCGAACTGCAAACTATTTTCTATATAATATTAGAAAATCTCGTTATAAGCTTACATTCGTCATGACTAAATGTTTAATTCACTCGCTAGTATTCAGCATAATATTATATATTGGTATTAATTATTATGTAATTGACCTGTTAACAATTTACGTGTAATTTACTTATTAACAAACTTGAGTGTATTCAACGTCGTGCTATACGTGTATTATATAAACTAAACTTTGCCTCAATAGTTTATATATCTGATTTAATGAGATAAGTAGGCTTGCTTAAGTTTAGATATATTTATATACATAGGCTATTGTGTATTACATATAAGGCTATACATCGTGGATTTCCTGAATATTTTTTTCAATCCATTACTATTCAGAGTTCTAACATATACAGTCGGAAGTACCACGTCATGAAGTTGGTGCAACGATCTATATTGTATACTTGAATCAGCTTTCTCGGTTATTGCTCCGAAAATCTGGAATTCACTTCATTATGATATTCTTAGTGTTATATCACTCTCATTATTTAAACGTAAACTGTATGTCCATTTTAAGTCATTGTAATTCGTTCTATTTTATTATTCGTTTTCTATTTATTTATGTTTTTATTTATTTATGTATTTTTGTAGTCAATAAACTATATATAAATTTCATTTCTAATCTCATTCGCCTTGACGTGGTGGAAATGCTTGAGTACTACAGTGATTCACAAAGCTATGGTAATGGGTAATTTTTACCTGGTAGCTTCAAGCATATTACAAAGATTTGTGATGAATAGTCAGACTAATTGAATGAGGCATTCAGTAGGAGTGGCGACCACTGAAATATTAGCCAAGAAAACCCAACTATGCAATTAAAACCAAACAACACCAGGGTTAAAGTCCCTGAATATAATATATCGGATGTTAGAAAGATTTCAACAACAACAAATCAGTTTGACGGTTTATCTCCAAACCCGGAAGGAAGGGATAGACTCGATATCAATGACATTCCGATAAACTGCTCAGCTGCAAGCAGTATATAAATATAGCAACAATGAACGTCAGAACATTAAGAAAAACAACAAAAAGACAAGAAATAGCAGAATTGGCATCTAAATTTCAGATTAGTAAACTTGGTTTAATCGATCATAAAATTGTACACGACGATGATGAAACAAAGATTGAAAAATATGGTGAATATACCATGATTACAACATCAGTTTGGAGAAACAAGAATAATGCCTCATCCGGAGGAATCGGTTTATTATTGAACAAAACTAGTTTAAACTCACTTACAATAATAGTCAAATGGAATAATCGTATTTTAATCGTTAACTTTCATGGAAATCCTAAGTCTACAATTATCATACATTACTCGCCCTGTGAAGGAAGTGAATATGCTCAAGGACACTACGATGAACTTACGAAAGCAACTGTCTCTATACCTAAACACAATTTTCTAATCGTTATGGGAGATTTCAATGCTCATTTTGCCACATCTAGTGAAACCATCCATTCTTATCATGATAAAACAAATTTAAATGGACAACTTTGTAAAGACTTTTTACAAGAAACTTATCTATTAATAACCAATACTCACTATAAAAAGAGAAAAGGAAAACTATGGACATTTATGTCAGATTGTACCGGAAATAAGACTCAAGTTGATTATATAATGATACGTACAAAATGGAGAAATAGTTCTATAAACTGTGAAGCATATAATAGTTTTAGCAGTATAGGTTCTGACCATAGAATTCTGAATTCCAAAATTAAATTAAGTTTTAGATCACAAAAGAAGAAAAATTCAATACCAATGTATAACTGGTCAGTACTTAAGAATAAAAACATAGCTACAGAATACAGTGACATAGTTACAAAGAGATATAACCAACTTAATATTTCCAATGAAGATGAAATTAAAGACATATCTTTAACATATGGTAATTTTATTCTTGCAAATCAAGAAGCATGCAAATCTCTATTACCAAAGAAGCGAAAACTTGATAAAAATCCATCTCGACATCCAGATATTGCAATACCTCGTGATAATGTAAATGAAGCTTATAAAAAGTATGTATTATCAAATACAGAAGATAAGTATGAAATGTTTCAAGAAACCAAGAGAAAACTACAGGAAGCATATGATAAGATAGAAAGTGATGACCTCGAGAAAACAGTTTATGATATTGAAAATTCGAATAAATTAAGACAACATGCCAAATGTTGGCAACTAATCAATGATATAACTGGTCGTAAAACTACCAAAAAAGGAATAATTAAAGCCAATAATAACGAAGATAGAATCAATAAATGGTTTACTCATTTTAAAAATGTACTCGGCAATAATAATTCTGAAGAAGAAATTGATGATTTTGAACCAGAAATTGTAATTAAACATACAGAAATATTTACCAACGCTTTTACAAAAGATGAATATATAATGGTAAAGAATAATCTAGTAGATGGAAAAACAGTAGGACCTGATGGTGTTGCACACGAAGCTTTAAATATTGTAAATTTGACGATATCCTTCTAGAATATGCAAATAAAATTTTACTTGAAAAGCAAAAACCTATTCAATGGTCTACTTGTCAAATAATGCCAATACCAAAATCAGGTAATCTTAATAAAGTCGACAATTATAGAGGAATTGCTATATCTGTTATTGCTCTAAAAATAACTAATAAGATGATACTTAATAGAATTCAGCCAATTATAGATCCCCTTCTCCGGCATAACCAAAATGGTTTCCGTCCCAGAAGATCAACTACTACCCATATACTAGCACTGCGAAGATTAATAGAAGGTATCAAAGAAAAGAATCTAAAAGCAATCATTACTTTTGTTGACTTTAAGAAAGCTTTCGATACTATAAATAGTAATAATATGTTCAAAATACTCTTGGCTTACGGAATTCCCACTATTATCGTAGAAGCAATAGAAACATTATACAAAGGAACCAAAGCGAAAGTACTAACACCTGATGGAGAAACCAAATCGTTTAATATAACTACTGGAGTTCTACAAGGTGATACGCTGCCCCCTTTCTGTTTATAATAGTGCTTGACTATGCAATGCGAATGGCTGTGAAAGGAAAACAGTTAGATCTTGGTTATGAACTAACTAGGAAACAGAGTCGTAGGGTACCAGTAAAAGTGATTACAGATCTAAGCTATGCAGATGATATTGCTTTAATATCACAAGATATTGAGCAGGCTCAAGAATTACTATCAAATGTAGAAACCCAAGCTTTAAAATTAGGTTTAAAAATAAACTCAAGAAAAACTGAAATAATGGCTTTTTCTCAAAGTGAACCAATAAATATCCACTCATTACTAAATGAAGATATTAAAGTAGTAAATAACTTTAAATACTTGGGTGCATGGATGAGTAGCTCATCAAAAGACTTTGAGATCCGAAAGGCACTAGCTTGGCAGGCATGTCACAAGTTGAAAAAACTCTGGAATTCAAAGTTAAAAAGAAAACTAAAGATTAGGACTTTTCAAGCCACTATTGAAAGTATCCTACTATATGGCAGTGAGACTTGGACGATCGACAAATCACTTGAACGGAGAATAAATGGATGCTATACAAGGTTATTAAGAATGATTCTGAATGTATCATGGAGAGTCCATATAACAAATGTTGAACTCTATAAAGAACTACCAAAAATTAGAGATGTTATAACTACTCGTCGTCTGCGAATAGCAGGTCACTGCATACGTCACGATGATGAAGTAGCTCATGATCTGATTTTATGGCAACCAACGTCTGGAAAAAGCAACAGAGGAAGAAAAGCTGTGACGTACATTGATAATTTAAAAAAGGATACTGGACTAGATGATGCGAATGAAATACGTAATGTTATGATGATTCGTGATGATTGGAAGAAAATTGTAAAGAAGGGTCGAACGGGAGTTCGACATAAGTAAGTAAGTAAGTAAATAAATATACAGGTTCAATATAAATACTACACAAATTAACAGATACGCTTATAATTGTTATTTAATCATTTACAATATAGTAGTTATCCGGAGAAATAGCAAGATATAAATATATAATGACAACGTTATCATTGTGTTGTTCTTATATGTATAGAAAATCTATTGAGAGTAAAATGTGTATTGGTATGACATACGAAATAGTAGAAAATATTTCACACTGTTGAGATTAGAGAAGATATTGACAAATATAGCTAACTTTTAAACTTCTATAAATTACTACTAAGTAGATCATTGTTGTATGACTATGAAACATGGATGACTATTGATTAGTTCAGTAAGAAAATAAATATATATCGTATAGAAGATAATAATTCACATATTAATAATAATAATTCCAAAGTAAAGCGCATATAATACTCATAAATATAACATATCGTCAAATAAACACAAATTTATATTTAGTAGATAATTAATAACTTTTATTATACACTACAATAAGAATATATATATAAGTTGGCTTGTAAATATCTCAATAAATGATATTTTGACCACAACTATATTACATGGCCCAATAGAATGTAAAATACAGATAGGGTGAACAAAGAGATGTTTGATGGACTATATTTAGATTTGACATGATTATCAACTGTTAAATTACGGGGAAAATTATTTATTAGTGAAATGGAAGAAGTTGTACGTTGATATAGAAGTCGAATGTATCCAGTAAGAAGAAATCGATATTCATATAAATACATAACTAAGTATATATATATATATATTTATATTAATTATTAAATAATAACCGGTTGAATTTAATATACCATCGGTAGTACCTAGATACAATAATTTAATTATTTATTAAGATATGAAGGAATATATATATGATGATAATAATAATATAATAATTTGTATTAAAACACTAATTAAATTATAAAATTATTATAGTGTGGTAATTATATATATATAAAATATAATAAATAAAAATAATAATGAGTACAGACTATTATACAATGTGGCAAAAACGAATACATTTGAAATTCAATTAATGTTAAAAAGGAGGTAATTCTTTAGTTTATGTTTAAAGATGGGCATCGATGTGTTAATAGTTTTGAGGGATGGAGGGAGTTGATTCCAAGGAGCCTGGCGCAAACAGAGTATCAACAATTCCTATTTTTTCGGTTTAAACGGTAGTTCAGTCAGGACCATATAATTATTGTATCATAGGTAATGTGGTACATTATAAGGGACATTTTTAGATAAAGATAATAAGGTTGTAGCAGTAGATAGGAATGTAGGTTTTATATTAATTTAAGTTGAGCCATGTTAATTGCAGATGTCCACTTAAGTTATGTTCGTATATATATATATATATATATATATATATATATATATATATGTATATATATATATATATTTATATATTAGTATTCTATGGTTTATATATTTACATATATTGACTAATATCACTGTATTCCTTAATTATACATTTTTTTAAATATTATACGAAGAATTACTAGATTTATTATAAATTATTATTAAAAATACATAATAAATAACCGACATTTAAAGTTATAATTATAGTTTAAATAAAATAAATATATATTTTATAATTATGAAGTGTTATATATATGTATATATATATATATATATATATTCATAATAACGTATACTTTCTGATATAGCTGTCGTTTCTAAAAATAAATGTAATGATTTATAAAACAGTTTGTTTGTTATATATATATATATATTATAATAGAAAATATTTAAATATGGATATACGTAACATGTAAATACTTTCAAATATTATTTTAGGAAAGAAATAGGGGATAATACTTATAATGGATATATATGTAGAAATACTCAATATCGAATTAATAATTATTTAATATATACATAAATACTATGTAATTAATAATATATACATATATCTTGTGATATTAATTAACTGAATAACTATTTAAATACCTTTTTTAATATTACTTAAATACTATTTTTTAATATTATTTAAATACCGCAGCTACAATTTCTTACAAAAATGTTTAAATTTATATTATGTAAGTATTTTAAAAATAAATTAAAATTCTATAACACGATCGTCCATATGACTACGATATTTAAATGATTATGAAATAGTTAAATAATAATATAAACATATAGTAGACTACTAAATATATCATATCGCAAAATAAAGACAATATTATATGCATGTGATTAACACATCTAATTGATAAATACAAATGTTTTTATACACCAGAGTATTCAATAACTTGGATTATATATATATATATATATTTTAATACATGATACTTTTGAAAACCCAATATTGCAAACCACTGCAGAAGGTAAAATGAAAATAGGACGACCGAATTGATGTAGTATGTACGACATTACGATTGAACTTGAGTATAAATTGTTGAATAGTTAATAAAAGTTATTGATCGGTAGGATATAATTAGTTATTCATCTTTGTAGAAGTAGAATATATCTTCTGAGAAGAACTAGATATGATGATAACTTAATAACTAGTAGTAATTATATATATACATATATATATGTATATATATATATATATATATATATATATATATGTAGTATGGTAACTACGGTTATAAGTGTGTGTAGGTATTTATAGATATGTTGTGCATGAAGTATAAATATGTTATGTAATTTCGATAAATGTTGATTACATATATTTTGTGATTTGTGTTTTTTATATAATTTGATTTCTGTTTTGTAAATTGTAAAAGAGAGCGTAGTTTATAATTAGATTAACTAGTTTGATCTAGTTATCTAATTAGACATACGCCCACTACGCCCATCACGTGATTTCGTTATTATCGAGAAGTTCGGTATGATATGGTTTATTAGTGCATACAGCGTACACTGAAAGGCTAGTAAATCATATATATATATTAATTGTGAGAACTTCTCGATTGATACATACTTAATCATGCTTGTTGATATTATGATGTTTAATATGTATTCATATTTATTTTAGTTTGAGGTTTCCTCCATTCGCGATTCGTCCAATACATCCATCCTCCATTCCCCATATACCCCCATCCACGAACGCACCCATTCCCTATCTACCCCATCCACGAACCACACCCCACCCCCATCCACGTCCATCCACGAATCACACCACATTCCCCATCCACGTCAATCGTTTCCATTAAATAAATATATAACCTGTCGAGAACTATCATTCTCCGTTTTCCGGAGACAACATTTATATATATATATATATATATATATATATATATATAAATATACATATTAATAAACGATCGATTTTATTATTACACCGACTGTACCTATATATAAATAATTTAATTATTTATATTGATGTGAATATATCTGAATATTAATTAAATTTAATTATTTTAAAATTAATTAGTCCCTATGATAATCATTATTACCAATATATTTGTAATTGAATACATATATCAAGATACCTTCAAGTTTGCCTAAGTTATAACTATTTATATGAGAGATGATACATTACAGGTAGAACATTATTGGATATTATTAGTATATGCCTAGTATCCATTTTTTCGAAAACTTATTACAAACAGATTTACTAGATTTATTATAAATTATTATTATTATTATAAAAATAAATAATAAATATCTAGGTTTTATAATGATATTTATAGATTAAATAATATAAATATTTAATTTATAAACATAGAGTGTTGCACACACACATATATATATATATATATATATATATATATATTCACTTCCTCTTCCTAGTTATATTTTACTAACATAAATTTATATTTAATAATCAGAACAAATCACCAATAAGATAAGTCTATTGTATACTACTATAGTACTGTATTACTTATTAATATATATATATATATATATATATTGGTAATTTATAGGTAATATAAGGGTAATTGTCTCGACAAGTAGAAATGATTCTACAATTACCCAGGTACTTGTACATAAATCTGATAATAATAATAATAATAACAATAATAATAATAATAATAATAATAATAATAATAATAATAATAATAATAATAATAATAATAATAATAATAATAATAATAATAATAATAATAATAATAATAATAATAATAATAATAATAATAATAATAATAATAATAATAATAATAATAATAATAATAATAATAATAATAATAATAATAATAATAATAATAATAATAATAATATTAATAATAATAATAATAATAATAATAATAATAATAATAATAATAATAATAATAATAATAATAATAATAATAATAATAATAATAATAATAATAATAATAATAATAATAATAATAATAATAATAATAATATTACATATGATACGTCTATTATTTAGAAAATTAACAATAATATTAATACATAAAAGCACATTTATAAAAATATTACAAAACTATTTTCTGAAATCACTAGTGCATGCCATATTTAAATATTTATATTTAAATTTTGTATATTATTTGACTTATCTTTAAATTCATATATTGATTTATTCACATATTAATTTATTGGTAATAAAAAAAATTCTATAATTAAACTGTATATATCATTATTTAGTAGTAATTACAATATTGGTAGTTGGTAATTAATTGCATAATATAAAAAAAAATTCTTCTAAATTATGTAATATTTTTTATTTAATAGTATAATATTTGGTATTTTATTATAAATTTGTTATATTGTAATTGATTACATGATATAAATTTAATTCAATTCTCGTATTTATTTTATTGCATACATAGTCATATATATTTATGATATATATATATATATATATATTAATATATATATATATTATATTTGGATAATATCACCAATATCTAATGACAAATTATTAAAATGTATTACTGAATTAACCAGCAAAGTAGATAACTTATCAGATATAGTTACTTATCAAACAAAATTGATACAAGAACTTAAAACCGATAATACTAAATTAAATAATTTAATACATTCTGAATTTAATCTTAATAAAGAAATAATTCAGAAATTACCCATTAAATAAATAAATAATACATTTATAAAATTAGACAGAGATATAGAGGATAATAACAACAATATTATAATATTTACTTATTTAAACAAAGAGGATAAAACATAGTATACTAATAAAGATAAGTTTATCAATTTTATAAATTAAAAGCTAAATACAGAACTGGTTGAAGAATCTATTATATATATACAAGTATATAATAATAAGGATTATTCATCAGAAGAATTAAAATCTAATAAATATGTTATCAAATTAGATAATCAAAAGTCTGTAATAAATATACTTAAGAATAAATTGAAGTAAAAAGATACTGATTATTATATAAATAAAAAACATACTACTAATATAAATTATACAATTTATGTTATAATACCAGACAATTATTAAAATCTAAACAAATTACTAATACATGGGTATATAATAATAATGTATATAGTAGTACAGATAAAACAAATAAAATAATAATTACAGATATTACACAATTAAGTTATTATAATAAATAGAATTTAAATCTATAGGTTCTTATTTTATTGCATAATTATTTTAGTTATATTTTGTTGTATATATTTTAATCGGTATATTTTTACATTTATTAATCCATTTATTTTATATTTATATACATTTTTATATTTTTACATTCTTTTACTTAATATATATAATGATAAACAATACTAATTGTCCTTCTGACATTAATGATATTGAATTTACATACAATGTTTATAATAATAGTGATAATATCAATAATAATACTAAATATATGTCAGATGATTTTATGAATATAATTCCAAAAGAAAATTGTAATTATTTAAATATTGATTCAATAGACATAGATCTAATCAAGGAATTTCTATTAAACATATAAATGCACGTAGTGTTATTAAACATTTTGATGATATCATTTTTTTATTAGATGAATGTACGTTTAAATTTAATGTTATAGTTATTACTGAAACTTGGTTTCAAGAAATAAATAAAGATATTTTTACAATTGATAAATATAATAGTATTCATGTAGTTTGAAATAATAATAAAGGTACCACAAATAATAACATGGGTGGTGGTGTATTTATTTTTATTCAAGATGATTTGAATTATAATACATTAGATAATTTATATATATCAATACCCAATTTTTTAGATATAGTCACTATATCATTAAATATAAGTAATACAAATATAATTATTAGTGGGATATATATATCTCCGAAATCAAATAAAATTAATGTTGTCGATTTTATATATAATAATATTAATATGTTTTCAATAAAGAATAATTTATTTTTAGGTGGGGATTTTAATGATAATATTTTAGATGTTAATAATAATAATAATAAACATTTTATAAATACAATTTATAGTATGGGATGTTTTCCTTTAGTAACCAGACCAACAAGATATGGAAATACTATAAATTCATTAATAGATAATATATATTGTAATGTTAATTAAAAACCCATAAGTAACGGGATTATAATTAGTGACATTAGTGACCACTTATCTATTTATGTTATATATGATTATAATAATAAAAAAATGAAAAAATACTTTAAAAAATATAAATTTATAAGAAAACTAAATGATAAATCGATATAAAAATTTAGAGAAAGTATATCTAAATATGATTGGGATTATATTTATTCTAATAATGATATATTCAATATTTAATTATTTCATTGATAACTTAATACAATTATATAACATTCATTGTCCTATGATAAAAGTAAAAGAAAAGATTAAAAATAATAAATCATAGTGATATGTTAGTCTTTTTAAATGTATAAATAAAAAAATAGAATGTATAACAAATTAATAAAACACTGGACAATGGAAAAATTTAAATTTTATAAAAAATATAAAAATATTCTTACATCTCTATTGCGTAGGTCTGAACATTTATATATCGGATACATCTATTTCAAAGCTTGAGAATAAAATGCAATGTGAAATTGATCAATTATATGTATGGCTAAATATTAATAAATTATCATTAAATATAGATAAAACTAATATTTTATTATTCAATATAAGAAAATAAATATTAAATTAAAACTTAAAATTGATACTAAAGAAATACGTAACGTAGAAAAGATAACATTTGGGTATTATTATTGACAATATATTAGACTGGAATAGTCAAATACATTATGTATGCACAAATTTATCAAGATCTATTGCTATTTTAAATAAAGTAAAATTAAATTAAATAGTAAAGCATTAGTTTTACTTTATAATTCTTTTTTTAATTCTAACTTATATTACTGTGCCCATATTTGGGGAAATACTTATAGTTCGAACCTTCTAAAAATTAATATGTTACAAAAAAGAGCGTTAAGATGTATATGTAATAATTAATTGATGTACAATACATTTTATTTTAAATATAATAATTTAAAGTTTGATGATATTGTTAAATTGAATACTGTTAAATTCATGTTCAGGGCCAGAAATTATTCTCTACCCTTGAATTTACAGAATGTATTTAAAATAAAGTCTTATGATAATCTCTTATTTCATAGAATAAAAATAAGGACGTAAAGAAAATATTTTTGTATATCCAAAAAAGTGTTAAGAATAAAAAATAAATTAAAATCATTTAGTACAAATTATAAAAAAGTTATGATAAGTTTATATAATAACAATTAATTTTAATAGTGCATTTTACAATTGACACTTTAAAAAATTATAATTTTTATTTTATCGCTTTTTTTCTATTTTATAGATTATATACATTGTTTTTATATTTTAGGAAGAGAAAGTGAATTTAATTAGTTTAATTTTATTTTTAACTTTATTTATAATTAAAAAATGATACGAATTTGACTAATGATAACTGAATTGTGATAACGAATTAATGATAATTATACTAATGATATATTACTAAAGATAATAAACTAATTATAAATATAAGTAATAATTGACTAATGATATATATTTATTAATGATATTAATGATTATTATGTATGACTATTGATTTTTCACTTTATATTTTATTTATATTATATTTTATTATTTATTTTATAGTTTATAATTTATTTTATACTATATCTTTTATATTGATGTTATTATCATTTTTAATTTTTATTTATGTTATTACCCTTTAAACTTATAATTTAATTTTTATTATTTTATGAAATGATGATTTAGATTTTGAGGAGTTTTTTACTATTATTATTTTATCGTTGATGTTTTTTTAATAAATTTGATTACTTTTAGTTATTTAAGAAAATCAAATAAAAAAAATATATTAATACAATATAGATTATTTTTGGATATGTTTATTGAGTGGAATTATTAGCGATAGTGGTATGTAGTTGGGAGTAAAGGTGCTTTTATTGGCGGTAAATGTTGCCAGTGTTCATGCTCTTGGCGCAAGTATTATCCTTAAGGCATAGAACTTGACGAACCCACACTTTGAAAGTTGAGACGCCATTATCAATATGCGTGTCACCAATATCAATTACATGTAAAATTGATACTTAACAAAATATTTTTTTTTTTAATTTAAATTTTGTTTTTATTTAATTTTGTATTAATTGTTTAAGTAATTATTTATAATATTCTTGTAATTATCTTATTAATTATAATGTTATCCTATCGCTTTATTTAATTTTCATTATGTTAATATAATTATATATTTTTCTCCTTATAATCTATTGGGTGAAATACTCGACAAGCCATGCTTTTTCTTTCATCCAGGCTATTGCCAATCTGATATTATTATTATTATTATTATATGTATATATATATATATATATATATATATATATATATATATATATATATATACTTACTTACATCATATAAATTAATTAACAACCATATTCAATTCGCGTTATTAATATCAGCTAATAAAAATCCTTTAATTGTATTGTTACTATACAATTAAGTACTTTTTTTTCCGGTATATATATTATTAATATTAATTAAATAGTAATATCCTAATTGTTTTAAATAAATCGTAGTGATTTTGAAATTATATAATTTATTATTTATATACAATTATATATATGACTGGTTTTAATTTTTTAATTTTAATGATACAATTAGTATAACATTACAAAATAAATGTGATATAGTTACCACAAAGATTTTTCTAATGAAAGATATAACATTCACGCGAAATCATATAATTCTATTTTGTATACAAAGACCAACAGCCCAACCTATATATGGTCAATATTTGGAAGTATATGTGTTGTTTATAATTTATATTCATATTAAACTATGCACTTTTAAAATGAAAAAAAAATATGCTTTAAATTATTATTTTTATTATGAAAGTGTTCATTACTAATATATAATAAAGCAATAAAATGTTTTGATTTTAAATATTATAAATATCTATGTGGCGATTAAAAGCGAATTTATGCATATATGGCATGTGATTTTATAGAAATGAAAACATTGTAGTATGCAAATCGTGCAAACCTAAATATATTTCGATACTGCTGCTAGCAGCGGGATGTATTCATAATAATCACGTTGGGTATATAGGGAGTAATATATCTTGACGCCTCGCTAAATATTTGGTTACCATTAAATTAATAATTCCTAATTCTAAAGATATTATAAGTGGTATATATAAATGCCCAACATTTTATATCATACATTTTGCAGATGAAATATATAATTTATTGAATACATTGAATACTAATAATACAATATATATTTAAGGAAACTTTAACATTTATATATTAAAATTAACTTATCCTAAAGTCTAACATTTCATTGATATATTTATTTCATTAGGCATACACACAGTAATAACCAAGCCATCACGCATTACTAATATGACATACAACTTAATTGATAATTTATACATAAAATATAATCATGTAAAATATATAATGGTGTATTATTATAATGATATTAATGACCACTTATCCATTTTAGGTATTTATAAATAATATACATTTTACAAATCTTTCAAAAAAATAGTGAATCCATATATCACATGATACAGAATAACATAAGCGAGTTTGAATTATGTAAAAGTTTATAGATTAGATAATTCTTATGATGCTTTTGACTTATTCATTTCAGTTTTAGACAATTTAAAAAAAAATTCCTTTCTAAAAAAATGTATTCAACAAATTCCTATTTAATTAAACATTGGTTAATATATACCTAACAATGTATAATAAAAAAAAATAAACTTAATAAAATCTTAAAAAAATATCTAGTTAATGAAACTATTTATAAAAAAATACAGAATTATCTCTTTAAAATCATAAATAAAGCTGAACGCTATTACTATAGTCATTATTGTATTACTAACATAAACAACACTAAGCAGATATGGAATAAAATACATATTATTATACATAACAACAAAAATGATAATATAGTTCCTATTTTATTAGAAGATAATAAATGGTTTGAAAAATGTAATGATTATTTTTTGTAATATAGGTGAGAAGCTAGTTTTTAAATCTGAATAAAATGTTAATACAATAATACATCTAATTATATACATAATAAATTCATTATTTATTACTCCCAATACTCAAATTGAAATAACTAATATTGTTGACAAAATTAAACCAATAAATAGTACTGATCCTCATAACTTTTCATTTAAACTAATTATTCAAATCATTTCTTCAATAAGTAATATATTATCATATTTAATTAATCTATGTAGGGTAATCTCAACAGGGTATATTTCCTAATTTTCTAAAAACCGCTAAATCGGAACTTAATATAAATCTGGTAATATTGATGATATTTCT
This sequence comes from Osedax fenrisi, assembly GCA_964019155.1. Taxonomy (NCBI): domain Eukaryota; kingdom Metazoa; phylum Annelida; class Polychaeta; order Sabellida; family Siboglinidae; genus Osedax; species Osedax fenrisi. The sequence goes on from OZ025245.1 coordinate 17,679,831, forward strand.
AATTATAGGCCAATTTGTATTATCATCTTTCTCAAAAGAACATTTATTAAATTTATATCTATAGATATTATGGACAAAAATTAAATAATTAATAATTAACAATATAGTTTTATAAAAGGCGTTTAATCATCCGAAGCATTGATTGGAAACATAACTGGAACCATATATTCAAATACAAATAAATATTTTGCAGATATATCTATAGACATAAAGAAAGCCTTTAGCTCCATCTGACAACTTCCATGTCAGACATATGCCACTTCTTAAAGCATCTAAAAGTTCATCTCCTCTTGACCATATTCCTATTTCCCTTTTACACGAAATCACTGAATCCCTTACTATCCCTCTCAATAATATATTCTATGAATCCCTCGAATCCAGTACGTTTCCAACATCCTATAAACATGCACTAATTACACCCTTCCTTAAGAAACCTAACTTTTACCATCAGAGCCTCAACAATTATCGTCCAATCTCAAACCTGTCGATATTTTTCAAAACTTTGGAACGAATCGTCGCGAAACAGTTAACGTCTTATTTAATATCACACAAAAATGGCATAACAATACTCGCACTACTTGATCTCTCCTCTGAGTGTGAAATTATTATACCAAACGATTCTCATACACCGTCTTACATCTATAGGTATCAATGGTACTGCACACAAATGGTTATCCTCATTCTTAACCAACCGAACTTCCTCAATTTTAGTTCACTCAACTCGCTCATCTTCACGTCTTGTAACACACGGTGTTCCCCATGGGTCAGTCATTGGACCAATACTCTTTAACATTTACATAATTTCCCTTCTCCACCTTATCTCAAATTCTCCAGTTAGCTTCCATACATATGCAGATGAAATCCAACTTTATATAAAATATACAGAAAATGTTAATTTTGCACCTGACATCCTCTCCTCTACTATTACCACCATTCATAACTGGCTCAAAATAAACTCCCTTATCTTTAACCCAATTAAAACCGAGGCTATCTTCCTTCACCTTCCACTCCGAAGTAAAACTTTACCAACTCCCCCTCCAATTAACATTAATGGACATCTCACTATGTACTAAACCCATTTCAAAAATCTTGGTGTTATATTTGACAATACTTTTAATTTTTACAGACAACTGTTCCACATAACAAAACTATTAAACAATAAACTACATTCACTACGCATTATTCGTCATTCAATATCAATATCCAACGCTACTATTATTGCTTCTGCTTACATCCTACCTCTATTCGACTACTGCAATTGTATCCTTTACAATACCCCCTCATCGTATATTACTAAACTTCAAATTCTTCAAAATTCTATAGCTAGGTGTATATTCAACATACCCAAATACTTCAACTTCCTTCTAAACAAAACTTACATTCAACCAACACTCGCGCATGGGCAATATCCGTCCCATACTCCTGGAACACTCTCCCCACATCCATCCGTACTACACCATCAACTCCTAACTTTAAGAAACTACTGAAAACCTACCTATTTAATATGAAACATTAACTTAAAATATATATGGACGGCCGATTGCTTTATAAGCACAGTTTCGCAGTCCGAAATCCGAAAAATTATAAAATGTAATGTGACATGATCTTTTAATATAGTTAGATTAGTATGATTTTTGAAGAGTTACTTACATTTTAAAATTATTTCCTAATAATAGAAACCAATTTGTAAAATTTATTAAATATAAATATCCCAAATAAAGAATATTAAGTTTAGTATCCCTCAATGATCTATCATCAGTCCCTTATTATTTTTAATATTTATAAATGACATAGTCAATATTAAAGCACAAGGTCATTTTTATCTAATAGCTGATGAAACTTCCATTATATTTTTGAAAATAATAGTGATGCAATGGAAAATTCCAAGAATAAAACTTTAAAACATCTTGATACATGGCTATTATAAATAAATAAATAATTAATTTAAACAAAACTAACTATTTAATATTTAATAATAATAATGCTACCTTATCTATTATATTAAAAAATATCTTCATTATTAAAAACCAATCAAACTCCTTGGTGTAATAATTGATACAAACATGAATTGGAAACTTCACACTAATATTCTTAAAGCTAAACTTTATTATGTATTACCAATTCTAAGAAATTAAATAATATTATACCTATCTATTTTTTAAAGACAATATTTTACTACTTATTTCATTTTTATTTTATTTATTGTACTTATATATGGGGGAACACTTATTATTCAATATCAAATATATAAGTATAGCTAAAAAAAAGTTATACAAATATTATATCGTCACAAAAATATAACTAATAAAGATAATATTAACAAAGAACAACACATTTTAACTTTTAAATAATTTTTAGTCTATAACGCCTATAAAAGTATGCTTCATTTTATGAAATATAAAATGTCACAAATAATTATAAATTTATTTAAAATATAACAGATCTAAACTCTGTCCTACGGGACACCACGCCTGAGAAGTATGTGTTAAGGGGAAGCACTACGTTCTCGGGCTTACATGTAAATAGATACGAATATGACTCTTTACGAATATGACTTTTTAAAAACTCTTCAATTTGAAATATTTGAAATATTTTTACATATTTATTTCGAATTTGTAATAATAATACTTCATTCTATAATATTTTTTTTTTTTTTATTATATACATTTATTTAATAATAGGAGTAATTAAAAAAAAAAAAATGAAGAAAAACAGAAATAAAATTTTTATTATAAGATTATATTTTGTTGTTGAAACAAGAGTATTATGCATTTGAATGTTTTCTAAATATACTGAAAATTATAGCAATTTTTATAGAATAGAAAAAAAGTTTCGGACTTTTTAGTAAAACAACATTCATAAAATCAATATTCTGAGAAAACAGCTATCAAAGTTTAGTGAAATATTGTCATGCAATTATAAGAATCATACACTTTAAACATCATATAAATTATAAACATCATTTATACTCATAAATATAGCGAATTTAAGTATAATCTTTTCATGAAATGATAGATAAATAATTATATATATTGTTATCAATATAATTTTTTATTTTTTTTTTAAATACAATTTTGCCCGTATTTGAACATATTTCCTAATGTACCATCTCGAAATTCATTATAATTTAAATTAATATCCTCATTTGGCATAAGCAGATGTACCATTTTAGAATCACCTAAACTACTATATTTTCTAATTGTTCAGGGATTCAGGAGTAATAATAATCTAGATATATAAATGTAATTACGTATTAAGTTTATATAATTAACCTTTATTAAAATTGCAGCTATTCGTTTTTGATGGCTTACAGTATATATCGCATTCATTGGTAACCGTTGAATAATAGTGAGTATCACATTTCCACATAATAGTCAAGCTAATTCTGTGTGGGTAAATTATTATTATTTATATTTATATTTAGTTCTGCAGAATGTTGAGTGAACTGATACAGTATAATAGCTTTACGTTTATTAATTAATATTTATTAAATTTATAAAATTAATAAAATATATTATAAATACATAAATAGAATTTAATAAAAAAAATTCGAATGTGTTTATGAATAAGTATAAACGTATAATGTTAATATTATATATATATATATATATATATATATATATATATATATATATATATATATATATATATATATATGTATATAATATAATTAAACCTTATATTTTGTTTTTTAGTTTCATATTTTGTTTGGTTAAATTTAATATTATATTCCAGGTAATATTTGACAATTTCATCCGAAGGAGACCAACTATCATAATCCATCATGGTAATCTCAATATAAACTTTCTATCAATAAATATTAATGAAATATGTTTAAAATGTATCATAGATAATGTTTAATATTAATTGTATAATTTATACTAGTGAATAAATTGTTATGTTATCCACTTGTATATAACTCTCCTTTTATAAACACGCACGATGGACCATTCTATATATTATTGTAAAACTATCACATGCATCGATATTGTATATCAACGTGATACCAGCGTACGTACGCCTAGTGCCTGGTATCACGCACGCTCATTCTCACCGTTTCGCATGACCGCCCACGTGCAGACGGCTGCCTATATATAGCGGACCGCCGCTATGTATAGGCAGTGCTCGAATCACCTAATAAACTATAGAAGCCTTGTCGCTCGTATCTATGAAAATAGGCATACGCCTTATATATATATATATCTATATAACATGGTGGCAGTTGCTTAAGTGATACGACCCATCCTACTGCACCTAACACTCACTACCATACTCTCAAACAATGTATCCCATAATTACCCAACCAAATTTCAACTGGGCCGCACAGGACAGATACGAAGAAGTGTGCAAATTTAAGAAAACACCATCTCTTTCAATGGCCCACTAGCAGGCCTCATTCCAATATAACAGGCAAGCTACGTGTTGCTATAGTTAGGAGAGGAAGGTCAAGAAAAATAACAGTCCTGGCCCGAAATCGTTAAAGAGGCCTACCATATCGCGCACTTCTGGACACAACTGTTCCTCGATATGGGCCCAACTGTAAGTCCACTCATCCATAGACTACATCTACAGGAATCAAAACAACATACAGACGAGTCGATATGTGATTTAATTACCCGTTGCCTTCGCATTGTATCACGGTGTACATACGCCAACAGCAACGATGCTCTACTAGACGCATTACTCAGAGGAGGATATCGACAGCTGCCCGTGATAAATTAGTTAATAGTAACATCACAACTATCAATCAAGCACTCTTGATATACCAGACCGACGAAGCCGTGAATAGTTATCACGCCCATCTCGAGCCCACACTATATACAGTGGCTAAGGTTCCTACGAAAGACACCAATCCATTCATAAGCTGTGGGAGGCAACACGATACCTGCCCTGCACTAGGAGCCAGATGCAACAATTGCGGTCGATTCAACCACTGGTCATCCATGTGCTGATCGACACGAAATATACACGCTATCGACACCATCTCGGATTGATATGTGGACACTCGATATGAGGTTTTCGTTAAATTAGTTGTTAAAAAATCTCATAATAGCACTATTTTAATACGCGCAAGGGTAGATAGCAAAAGTAGATGTAATTACTTCTACTATATACAAAACATTAGATTATGCGCCCTCACTGACTAAGACAACAACAGCCTTACTTGCATATGGTCAAAACCTATACAATTTATTGGTATAACCAGGCTCAGCGCCTACCATTATGAAAAACTAGATGTTTACGTAGTCGATACATTAGGACTAACTATTATTGGTTACCCCTCGTGCATTGCTGTGTCACTTATTACAATGAACTTTCGCTATTACTATGTACTGTATCGATTATACTGCGTCACCTTATTCTAGATTATCTACAACAAGTTTTCTCGGATAGATTCCAAGGAATTGGTATGTTTCCGGGAAAACTACACATATATATAAACCCCGACGTTCCACCAGTAATACACGCTGCTAAACGCGTACCTGTACTTATACGCGACGAAGTGGCAACCGAGAATCCCTTGGCGCCCTCCCCCAAATGACAGATCACTACTTACGAAGCCATGGGATACCATAACCGCTGATTTATTTCATCTTCACGGCAAGAACTATCTTTTAATCGTAGACTATTTTAGCAAATCCCCTATTATCCATCACTTACCCAACAGTACATCTTGTGAGACTATTATCACTACTAATTCGTATATTACTATTATTATCTCTCATTATACTAACGGACGTCGAGTGCTAGGCTTATGTCCATACATCAATCGATGCCGACTCACATGATAACTCAATGCTAGATGCCTATATATACGCGCTGTGATTTATATACAAAGTTTATAAATAAAATACTAAGTATTGATTCTTTTTCTAACAGCTTAACAACTAGTAAATATAAATAAACTTTAATAAATATAAACCAAATCTGATTTTGATAATTATGTTAATGTTTTGATTAAATAAAAAATATGTATGTAATATATTATTCAAATATAAATATACAATCAAATATAAATAAATGTAATATAATTAAATATATTTATGATTTATTAATCACATACAAATACACCAACTCTTTTTTTTATAAAAATTAAATTATTAATTTTGATGATTTAATAAAATACAACTATTTATATAAATTTTAAATTTCATACAATAGTTAATTGATTAATGTTTAAATGAATAGAAAATGAATGATACAAGTTTAGTATTTTAATTTTTTTTAGAAGTTATGTGTCATGTACACATAGTTACATGTAAGAATCCATCATTGATGTATTATTCTTTTATACATGAAAATATTAAGGACTAAAGAAAATGGAAATAAATGAAGATTCTATAATTGATATATGTTTAATATATTTTATAAATATTTATATGTAATATCTTACATATGTATATACGTATATATGCATATCAAAGATTTTCTAAGGAAAAATATATCTCATTCGAAATCATGTAATTCTATTTTGTATATAAAAACCAACTTCGCTACCTATATAGGTTCAATTTACGGAACTTTATATAGTTTATAATGTGAATTCGTCTTAAACTATACACTTATGCTGCGATCAACGTGATGCACTATTTTTTGATTGGATATTTATAAGCCACGCCTCCATATACATCCCATGTTAAATCTCAGCGCGACAAAATCGTACATCCGAGATTGGGTGTGCACGAAATATACACTGCAGTTCAGCAAAAATGACCTATACCTCAATAAAAATAAGCCTCGCCCATAAAATAAGTACATTTGTCAATAATAATAATACATTTTCCTAAATATGTGTTTTTTTTAATTTTGAATTCAAAATTTAAAATTAACAAACTATAATAATATAATGTCACATAAATCTATTTATAATACAATTATACATATTATAAAAATATTAGTAGAATTATATTCACAAATTGATCAAGTTAAGATAATAAATACGTGGAGAGATTATAGTATCACATCAAAATAAAGATTTTAATATAAACCAAAATAAATATTTAAAAATGTTCAATTGAATTTATTATAAATTATAGAATAATCTATTATTATTATAATTACTATATATATTATAGTAACCACCGCTTTTTATGTTACCTACTAAACCAAAAAACTATAAATTTATGATATTAACTATAAAAAATGATAAATTAAAGTATAACATATCAAATTAAATATATCTAAATACGATTCAAATAAAATGAAATTGCAAGTAGGCTACAATATAATATTTTCAAATTAAATTACTAATTATAGGTTTACGTTTTATATACTAATAAATTATATCAAATATAATATTTATTATCTATTTAATAATATATGCTATACACTGCAGTAGTTGCATGAAATAATTTATAAAATGATAACTACCTAATGTTATAGTATTAATTATAAACGGTAACATTTATATAATATAATTTCTGAATTAACATAATTAAATATAAAACTGAAATAACATTACATATATATTAATTGTATTGGTATATATAATTTTGTTAATATATAATATAATATTTAGTTACACATTTCTTAATTATACTAGTATATTATATGCCAATTATACATATTAATTTATTAATCAACTATTATTTTAATAATACATATATTATACAGTATATACTAATAAAATATGAAATAATAATAATGGAATATTAATGGCAATCAATTACAATATGTTATATGTAATGTATATATATATCAATATATCTGTCTGTTCTATTCCATATTATGGATGTGTATATGTTTAATTTATGTACTAGCTTACTGTATATATTATTATACATAATTGTTATACATACATGTAAAACTTATTTATAAATAATAACTATAAAAACATCATAATATTAGAGGTTTACAAATTAATATATATATATCTTTTCATCCATATCCATCGCCTTCTTATGGCCCCATTTTGATCTGATAGATACGTTTCTGCGACAGACTTTTACATGTGTTCATTTCATATAATAAATACTGGAAATACTATTATCGGAAACTATTTGAGAAATATTATATTATATTTGTAATTAATATTTATACCAAAATATAATATTAGGTTATATAAATAAATTTATTTAAATATTATTTTTGAATTTAAGTTATTGAAAAAATAACCAAGACTGTATTACATATATATTTTGTTAATATTCATAAAATCTACTTTATATGCACAAATTATACATAAAACTTCTCTTCTGAATACTGTAAAATATACTAATTTACAACTTATTACTATACTAAATACAATACATATATATGCCGTAATACTATATCCAATACACTATGTCATTCTACTATAACTAATATTATACCACGTAATACTATACAAACAAATATTTAAGAATTATACTTTATGTGGTCAATTAGGGTAGATGACGATAAGCAATTTTACATTTTATTTAATTATAATTAATGATAATTATCAACCTGAACCAATAATTATGTTAAATATTATTAACCGTGTCAATAATATAATAATGTAAGTTATAATATAGAGTTATCTCCAGTACACTTCATTATAGTAGTACCTACATACACATTATCACTATAAGCAGAAAATAAATTAATATACAATATTTATATCGTTGAAATATCGGGCTTATATGTATGCGATGAATATGTTGTGTTCGTAATACTATGTATTAATGTATTATCAATTGTAAATATGGGAAGAATATATTATTCTATTATATCTACACTGGTGTTTATATCCCTTGTGGAAATGCCGCTGCCCACATCATCAGGTACGATTACAACTATTTACTGATATTGTTCATCCCGAGTTCGGCGTCATATATATGCTAGTAGTAAGGCACCATGGAGATTCTATTGAAGGCATTAACTCTGAAGATCAAATATGTTCTCTTATAATTGATGGACTATTATTTTCTTTATTGATCCCTATTATAAAAATTAATATAATGTATTATTATAATTCACAAAATATGAATTTATAATGTTTTAACAAGTTTAAATATTTCAAGTTTGATATTTTCAATATATAATTAATGTATAAATTAAATACACCCAGATCCATAACCAAATAAAACTTTTAAAAATAAAAGATAGTCAACTACAATAGTCTTGTTGGGGATATAAAAATTTGATGTAATATTTATAAATAATATGCTTGCATATATAATATAAAAAAAATACTTGACAGATTAAGGCCTAGTTATCTGTGATAAAAAGAGTTGGCAGTTCAAATTAATGTGAATAAAACATATTTTTAATTTAAACTATTTATATATTAAATTTGGTCATGATGTAACTATAAAAGAAATCAAATACACCATATTTAAATATTATTTTTCATAGTTATATACATATAAATGTAATATATCAATCAATTAATACATATAATACAAAATATAAAATATTCTTAACCTTTAATCTATCACATAGCTTTTAGATTCCATAGAGTGCGCCTCTAGTTGATTGATCTCAGTTTATTTCTCGAAAATTTCATTTATTTCGATTTGTCGTCGTTCTCATCGCTTCGCTGATTCTAGACTTGTCCATTTTATGATATCATCTAGCCATTGAGTTTTGGTCTTCCTATTCTTCATGTGCTAATCACGGTAACTTGGTGAATAATCTTTACATTGAGTTGGATATTGATACATCGCAATACCATTTCAGTTTTCTTTCAATAACCATCGTCAATAGTTCAGAGTGCAGCCCAATTTCTTGTATTACTCTTCCTCCAGATATGTGATTTGATCTGAATAAATAGCGAAATATTATTATTATACTAATTTTATTTAAGGTATACACCAAGTGATATAGCATATTTGATATATTATTAAATTCAAGTACCAATTACTACATTATGAATATAATTATTAAATATATAATATACTTTTATGAAATGTCTGATGATGTATTAGTTATTAGTACAATAAAACAACATCATCTAATTGACTATTATTGTATATTAAGTATAATACATATATGAAACTGAATTTATAGTATGGCATGCATTAGTAAAAGTAGGTATATAATTAAAAATCTAGAATATGAATATAGTTTATCAATTAATTTATAAAACGGCAGTTGATATCAATAATATAAATATAAACTACTGGCGGTATTCTACTGCTATGAGTATTTATAATTTTACACTGTTAGGGGACGTGAGGGGGTTTTGGGCGATACAATTTAGCCCTCGCCATAGTAGTCAGTACTCCGTGAATATTAAATATTAGTATTTAAATTTTAGATCACATATTAAAAAGATGTTAATATACTAGATAGCTATCTCGGATATGTATTTAATTATATAAAATGTATGTATTATCAATTCTAATAATACTAGTAAATATCAGTCAAATATGATACGTGAGGGGGTTTTGGGCGATAGTTCCGAATGTGTTAATAGGTGTCGCCCTGTGTACTCAAACATTAAATTTGGAATTAAAATAAACTTTTTCGGATATTCGTCATACTTCGATGATAAATATACAACACACGCAATATATAAAATATTATAATGATTTTATAATACTTTATATTACTTTGTATTACGTTTTTGATATAGTTACGAGTGTATATGTTTTACCAATCAAATACATTACAAAATATAATAAATTAAATAAAGAATATTATGACTTGTATTTATGACAGAGCTTTATGAAGCGATATAAATGAATATATCAGAAATCTAGAACTCCGGTAAGAAATTAAATATATATATTTTTATATATTTAATATATAATATAATATTATATATCATATATGATATAATTTATATGTAATGTATATATATATATATATATCATTTATTAAATCACATTAATATGAAAATTACATATAATTATGATATTAGTAGAAATTTATATAGTATATATGTAAGTATATTGAATATACATATCATATAAATATTAAATATATTATTATCAAAGTTATCATATTTAGGTAATGGCAGCGTATACGCTATTATCATTATATATAAAAGCATTCTATAGACTCAATGTTGCTTATCAATTACACCTTTATTAACATGATAAGTATCATTATAGAAAATAGTAATAAATAAATAATAATGTTATACAATCAATTATACAATTAAAAAATAAAATATATAATAAATATTTTATTATATATTTTATTTTTTATATTATATATGGACCAGTAAGTTATAATAGTATAACATAAATACATTATTAATTTATAATTAAAATCTAAGAAATACATCAAGCATTAAAATAACATAAACTAAAATATAATATAGAGGAAATAAATAGGAGATAACCAACATTTAAAACTAAGAAACAAGAGAACAAAATAAATAAATATATTCAATACAGTATAGGTTAACAATTTCGAATGTAAATACATACAAATATACACACTCGCACACACATATATAATATATACATATACATATACACATATACATATAACTATATACATATACATATACATACATACACATATATACTCATACTTATATTTAAATTAATTTGATAATTTACATTTTACTAAAGTAATTTATTTAATGTAAACAAATGTAAAAATAAAATAAAAGCTAACAAAATCATAAAATTATATACAATAATTTTTATAATGTCAGTTTGTTATAGTGTCATAATTTAATATAATGACAGTATTTTTTATAATGTCAAATAAATATAATACAAATTTAAATAATATATAAAAAAATATTTTCCTAAGTCAAATAGAATAAGTATAATATAATAAGTATAATATAATATATATTTATTTTAAGATTTTTACAAAATAATGATAAGGAATGGGACTTTCTTATATCTATACTTAAAGCATTCCAAAGTTGTTGTCCGAGTGTAAGTAATTACTTAAGGTATTATTCATATAATTATATATATAATTATAATTATATTTAAAATAATGTTGAATAAAATCACATTTCCTGTTATTAAATATTTTTTAGACGTCAATTTAAAATGATTTAAAATAATAGGATGGCACAATTTATACATGTAAATGCTAGTCTTATACTTATAAATATCATAAAGATAATTTTATATTTTCCATTATTTTCCATTTTAAATAGAGAAAATAAATCATTTGGTTTATTATATAAAAATAATTTTTTAAATAATTTTTTGAATTAAATAAATTATATTTAAGTTTGATACATAACGATGCCCCATATTTCTATACAGTACATTAAATATGGATAAAATAAAGCATAGTATAGTTTGATCATGGCAGATGTATTTACAAAGTATTATACATTTTTTATAATCAATACAATTTTCAATAATTTATTTTTAAGATAACCTAAATGACATTTCCAATTTAAACAAGTATCCATATTTATTCCAAGAAAATATGTAGAAGTTAGCTGAGATAAAATTGTATAATCTATACATATATTAAATATTATATCATTTTTACATACAATGCGTTTTATCTATATTTATGGATAATTTATTAAGTTTATACCATAGAAAAATGTCATCACATGCTGATTATAATTGATAATTGTTAGATTATTAAGTAATTTATATGTAATAATTATATTAGTATCATCAACAAATAATATGTATTTATTTTTTGGAGAACATAATATCATATAATTAATAAATATAGAAAAAAGTAATTGTCCTAGAATAGAATATCGGGGTGCACCATAAACACTATTATATATATATATATATATACATATATATATATTTTTATATACATATTAATTTATGATAATATATTGTGCATATTTATATAATAATAATAATTTAATTTCCTATAGTTAACTCAGCTCAGCTCAGCTCAGAGAAAATTATTAGGGTGGACAATTTGATTCGTTCCAGTAGAAATGGTTTTTATTTATTACACATCCAATATTGATTACTATTATATATATATATTAATTTCATTATGTATACAAATATGTATTCTGATATTAAAATTCATTGAATATAGATTTAATTATACATACTATTTTTTAGAATACCATTTTTATATAAATAATTGATTTATAAAGAATGTGACATGTATTAATTTGATAAATTTAACATGAATAGAAATAATTAAATTATATATATTTATATTTTATAACAAATATATTTAACATTTATTCAACAGTTTCTTAAAATATACAATATATATTTGTATATATATTTATATATTTGAAATTAATAATTTGTATTAAATTATTATTCTATGATAAAAATGTCCTATAGTTATAATCAAGTCTTATCAAATCGATTCAGAAAACATCAACCTGGGCTAATCTATAAGATTCTCATAAAAATGGTTTGAATTTAAAATATTAAAATATTAAATTCATTAAATGTGCATATATATTATATACAATGTATATTATACATATATTAGGATATTACAATACATTTAATTATAATTTAATTATATGTATTTTTTTTATAAATAATTAATTGATAAATAATGTAATTACTTTGATGAATTTAACATGAATAGAAATAATTAAATTATATATTTACTAGCATAAATCATATATTATAATTTACATGTAGTTTAATAACAATTTAATTATAATATATAAATGCATTTATTTATAAAAAAAATATATTTGATAAAATTATTTCTCAAAATATAAAATATATATACAATTAAATAAAGTATATATAAATTTGAATTAAATTATTATTCTATGTCTATATAATGTGTGCATATATACATATATGTTATATGTAACTATAGTTATATACTAATAATGATTTAATTTTCTACAGTTAGCTCGGTTCAGAGATCATCAACCTGCACTTCAGATCCTGTAGGTGGGCTAATTTATGTTCCTCTTGTTAACATGGTTTTTACTTACTTATGAAATATTAAGATTAAAGTATAGTATATGTATTTAAAATATTAATATGTATCTGATATACATTTAATTTAAATTTAAATACTTTAATAATTAATTATAAATACATTATTTATACATAATATGAAATATGGGTAAATTTTATACATTTTATTAATTTAACATGAATAGAAATAATTAAATTATATATTTACTAGCATAAATCATATAGTATAATATACATGTAGTTTAATAACAAGTTAATTATAATATACAAATGTATTCATTTATAAAAAAAAAATATTTGATAAAATTATTCTCAAAATATACAATATACATATATATTTAAATTAAATTATTATTCTGTCTATTAAGTGTGTGCATATATACATATAACTATAGTTATATAATACTAATGATTTAATTTTCTATAGTTAGCTCGGTTCAGAGATCATCAACCTGCATTGCAGATCCTGCAGGTGGGCTAATTCATGTTCATCTTGTTAACATGGTTTTTACTTACTTATGCAATATTAAGATTTAAATATATTATATTTATTTAAAATATAAATATGTAATCTGATATACATTTAATTTAAATGTATATATTTAAATACTTTAATAATTAATTATAAATAACTTACTTATAATGTGAAATATAGGTACATTTTATAAATTTTAAAATGTTTACATTAATAGAAATAATCAAATTATACACCTAAATAAATATATTTTAACAAATAATTTCTAAAAATGTATTATGAATATATTTAAAATTAATATTTTTACTAAATAATTATTATATTATAATAATGTTTATATAATGTTTAAACATTTATATAATAATAATTTTAATTTCCTATAGTTAATTCAAACCGATTCAGAGAAGATCAATCTGGGCTAGTCTATGAGATTCTCATAAAAATGGTTTTACTTCACATATTTCACTTTCAATATTAAAATATGTTAAATTTATTAAATATACAAATATATATAATTTATTTATTAGTATAAATCATATTATGTATATATATAAATAATATGAATATAATTTAATTACATTTTAATTTTATATAAATATATATAATAGGTATGTAATAAAATATGTGTAATCAAATTAATTCTCAAAATGTAAAAAAAATATTTGTAAAATTATTATAGAATAAGTATATGTTAATTTAATATTATCACATAATATATATTCATATTATTAAAATTAAATTCATATTAATATATACATTTATTGATATTTTAATATAACTATTATATTATAACTAATTAATTCTCCATTAGGTAAAAGAAAGGATTATACAGCTGTTATCAAGGATCTCAGTATAAGCTAAATGTGGAAGATAAATAAATACTATGTCTAAATAATATATATATATAACAATTAAAAATAAAATAAAATGTTATATAATTGAATCTTACTATGAAATCATATCTTATTATGAAGTCATCTGTTTAATTTAAACTATGATAAATATAGTTACTATATATAGTACCATTCATTATGCATGATACACATTAAATTAAATTTGTGAATTTAAATAAATTTATAAAAAAATTACATTTATTTTATTAATTGTATATATGAACATATGATAATCAATATAATTATATCTGAATAAATCACTCATATTTTATTATATCATTTATATGAAAACAGGATAATCATTATAATTATATTTTAATAAATAATTCATATATTTATTTATATTTTAGTATTTATGAAATATTTATAAATCAATTCATTTTATATATGGCTGTATTTTGATTACATACAAATAATTGTTTTTTTTTTAATTCACTGTTAATATTGAAAGAATATATTAATTTATAATTAACTAGTTTACATAAAAAATTAATTATTAATTATATAAATTGTATGTAGACTATAGTTTACATATAGTCTAGACTATTTATATTCTAGAATATATTGTAATACTATTTAATAAATTATATATGAAATTACTATTTAATAAATAAAATTATATTTTAATAAATCACTTGTTAATGTATTATTATTTATGAAATATTTTAAAATCAATTAATTATATACTATTCCAGTATATATTAATGTATTATTAAATAAATACTAGAAAAATAGTTAATATATTAATTTATAATTTAAGAACAATTTATAAAGCTATTTTTGTAATCTTATTGTTAAAATTAAAAAATTATATATTAATTTAATGTATTATGAAATAACTGTATATATATAAATAGTTAATATATTAATTTATAACTATATGATAACTATAAAAATAGAATTACTATTAATTAATAATATATGTTATATATATATATACATAAATAATTACAAATCATTAATCCTGTGATTATTCATCTGGTAAACAGTGTAAAATATAACATAATTATACTTTTCCATTATAAATATATTTATATAATGTGGGCTAATCTATGTATAATATACAGTTTCACTAAATTCAACATATATGACTAGATTATGAGTAATTTATTATAATTTTGTTAGATATAATAATAATATTTTTTTAAATAATAATTATATTTATTATGTATTTTATGTTGTATAATATACAAACTTATCAGTTGCATTTAGATTGATTTGTATAGTTATAATTATAGTTACATGTATTTTTAAATAAAATAATAATAATTAAATATATATAATTAATAATATCTATAGAATATTTTATTATTTATAATTTCACAAATTAATTATATTTTATGAAAATAAATAATTATCATGTATATTCATGCAGTCCTATATATTACTGAATAATCATATATATATATTACTGAATAATCATATATATATATATATATATATATATATATATATATATATTATGATAAAAAGATTTAATATTTAGATAATTCCGATTACTAAATAATCAATTATATATATATATACAGTCAAGTCATGCTTAATCAGACCAACAAGGAACAACAAAGTTTATGAGACATCTAATTATTCTTTAATCTATTTACATAGAATTAAACTAGAATCTATAAATAATTCCGAGTTAGCGGTAATTTATGTTTAATGTTTTAACATTAGGTTATTTAAAATAGGGACATTAATATGTTCATGATATAATATAGGTTATATACAAAACCAATAACCTATTAGATAATATTTCTTATATATTTGTTACAAATGTATATCAAATACATCATTATTAAACACATTTACATATATAAATATACCTAATGTAATTATAAGTATACCATAAATATATATATATATATATATATATATATATATATGTAAAACATACAAATAAGTATATATAAATAAGATATATATATTATAATTTTATATTATATATATATATATATATATATATATATATTTATATTATATTATATTTATATATATATATAGGATATACATTATAATTGTATCTAATATTTGCACAATCTATATAGTATAATTAATACAATTTATTAATTGTATAATATGCACTGTATATCATCTTACACCATTCAATGGAACGACCGCAATTTGTATATTATTTAGAGAATTTAATTATGCAAATTTGTGATCGTTGATTGGTCGATTCATCGCCCAAAACCCCCTCATGATATCGACCAAAATACCCTCATCGCATATACTATTGTTATGTTATATTTATTCTATTATATAATTAATATTTTTAATTGATTTTTATTTCATTTTATGTAGAATATTTAGTAGTTTAATATAATAAAAAAATTATCATAAAAATGTTATTAATTGTTTTGTAATTTACCATTAACTCTCCGCAATTTATTACAATAATATAGCAGAAAATGCACTTTTTACATAATCGATAATATTATTCAATATATTTAATTTTTCTTAAATTTTTCTTAAAATATTAGGTAACATAAACATTATACACAGTTCGTTAATGTAAAATATTTTCATAACTATTACCGTTGTGATTATATTGCCATCGACCAAAACCCCCGCATCGCCCAAAACCCCCTCACGTCCCCTACACATAATTTAAATACAAATACCATGATAAATATATTCTATGCAGTTCATATCTAATAAATGTTAGATTAACATATGTCTTATATTGATATCATTCTACATATTTAATCGGATTCAAGTTAGTTTCTTACACTAAAATATATTCATAATTAAATATTAACTCAACAGAGTATACATTAAATAGATTAATAATAATAATATTAATAATATGCTCATAAATAGTTCTTAATAAAATCTAAAAATTATTAAAAAATATATACTACATAAGCTTTCACAGTATACTGTATACCTCTATAGAGGTAAATATATATATATATATATATATATATATATATATATATATATATATATATATATATATGTATATATATGTATTGAACTATAAAATATCACGTTTGTTAACATTGAGTCAGCTTAATAGTTAACATATCAACAACAATATAGAAAATATATATACTAGTATTATGTCGATATATATATGTAAATAAATATATTATATATAAACCTCATTATCTAAATATATATATATATATGTTGTATTATATATATGTGTTTATAAGTGTTTAAAATATATATAACTTTTTTTTACATAAAGATAAAGTAATATCATTATATATATTAAAGATTCTATATAAATAATGTATAATATTAATATCTTATTCAAAATATTATTATAATAATTATAATGATTAATAATAACTGGTTATACAGTTTAAACATTAATATGCATGACTTATTTATTAAATATTAATTCATAATCTACTAATTTAATTCTATTTAAATATTTATTTGTATTTAATTTATTAAATGATTTGGGAACGGCGTCCGTTTGTTATTCACCTGCGATAAATTATGGACAATTTAGAATACCTTTCTCAACTTTTTCATCACCCGATTATAATATTGTTTATTATAAATTTACTTTAAATGATAAGTTTCATATAATATAATATTATTATAATAATGATATGACATATCTACTTTAAAAGTAACTTTTTAAAAAACTTTTAATTTAAAATTATTTAAAAATAATAATAATTATAATCATTATAATAATGATAATGAAATACATACATGTAGTTTCTATATGATGTTTTAAATTTAAAATGTTATATTATATATTCGTAATTATATATGATCATATTATAAGCAGATTATAATAAATTATTATAAATTTAATTTAAAATTAATAAATAATGAATTTATAAATTGTTCAAATATTAATATTAAATGTGATATAATAGTTAGATAATACAATTTTATTAATAAATAATTATATGTATATTATTTTCATTAATTATATAATATTTACTAACTGAAAAATCAATAGTTAATCCACTGTAGTCTTATATTTTGTATATATATATTTAATATAAAATTAAATTAAAAATAATATGAAATAAATATTTTAATAATAAATAATATCAAGGAAAATAAATACAGGTCACGATAGTTCACATGAATTTTTATTTCACCAAAGATGTTACGATTAACCACAACATCTTTGGTATTTCACGTTGACCACATATAGTGGAAAATCTGAGATTCTACGAGATATGCATCACGTTGACCGCAGCATTAAAATGTAAAATAATATGCTCTAAATTATTATGTATATGAAAACTGTGTTCAATGCCAATATATTAACAAAGCAATAGGGTATACTGGTTTTAAATGCTATACATATTTATATGGCGAGTAAAATCTAATTTATTTTCCATGTAATTTAATAGAATATGCAAACATTGATATATTGAAATCGCGGCAAACCTAAATATATTTAAATTATTTCGATACTATAGTAGTATACTGCTATCAACAGGACGCCTGAATATTGTTCACGTTGCGTAGATATGGAGTGTTATATCTTTGCTTCAAAAAATATTTATACATATATTATATATATATAATTATGAACTTAATATTAAAACTAAGTGTATATATTATGAATTATTTACAAATATAATATTCCATATAATATTGAAAAAAAATATATATAAATATTATATATTAACTTAATAATTCAGTATTATTATGGTAGTATAGTCAAATACATTATGCATGTCATTAATTTTATTTATATTTTGAATAAATGAAAATATGATACGGCGTTGACACTCATAAAATGGATTGCAGATATTTAATTCTTTTTAATTTAACGAATATTAATTAATATATATATCATATAGTTACTGATAATTTGAATGACATTTATAAAAAAATAGTTAATTGATAATTAATTATTATAATAAATATTATATACGTTAAATAGTTATATAAGATGAACCAAATAAAATATGCGGAGTATATGAATGATAGGCATATATCTTAATATTATTTATCTGTATTAAGGTAGGTGGTGGTGGGTGCGGTATGTATTTGTTAACATGTACTTAAGGGTGTATCCCAATCGTATGGTCATTATGTTGAATTAGCATGTATATATATATGTAGTATTGCAACTACGTGTATAACTGTGTGTAGGTATTTATAAATATGTTGTGCATGAAGTATACATGTGTTATGTAATTTAGATAAATGTTAATTTAATATATTTTGTGATTTGTGTTTTTTATATAATTTGATTTATGTTTTGTAAATTTCAATTAGTTGACGTGCCTTGATCGAATGTAAATGTTATGTAATTTGGATGAATGTTGATTAAATATATTTTGTTATTTGTTTTTTATATAATTTGATTTCTGTTTTGTAAATTGTAAAAGAGAGCGTAGTTTATAATTAGATTAACTAGTTTAATCTAGTTATCTAATTAGAGATACGCCCACTACGCCCATCACGTGATTTCGTTATTATCGAGAAGTTCGGTATGATATGGTTTATTAGTGCATACAGCGTACACTGAAAGGCTAGTAAATCATATCATATTAATTGTGAGAACTTCTCGATTGATACATATTTAATCATGCTTGTTGATATTATGATGTTTAATATGTATTCATATTTGTTTTAGTTTGAGGTTTCCTCCATTCGCGATTCGTCCAATACGTCCATCCTCCATTCCCCATATACCCCCAGCCACGAACGCACCCCTTCCCTATCTACCCCATCCTCGAACCACACCCCACCCCCATCCACGTCCATCCACGAACCACACCACATTCCCCATCCACGTCCAGTTTCCATTCAATAAATCTATAACCTGTCGAGAACTATCATTCTCCGTTTTCCGGAGACAACATTGGTGACAGCGGCGACCGACAGCGCATAATTTGATTGGACGGAAGGAAGACGCTATATTACGGGATGCGAAGACGACACAAGTAACGGTACGACGAGAAACGACGACGACGCAATACTACGAGAGGCGACGACGACACTGTACGACGAGAAGGGACGTCCCTTCGTACTACACGTTGAATAATACGAGACGCGACAATATCGGTGCACTAATCCGGATGAACCTTCAACTTTCACGCTAGTTAATTTAATTATAAAATACGCTCTCCTCGTAATTAAATTGATGTATAAAGTGTACGTATGTGAGTGAGTGTTATTGTGTGCATGATATTAAGATCTGGTAGAGTAATAGATATAAAGAAAAGTGTTAAACTTAAAAATTATAGAATGAATGATTTGTCGTATGTAAGATTAGTTAAGTTTGATGGGAGTACGGATGTTGTAAGATAGTTGAATGAGTTGGATGAATGTGTAAAATTAAAGGGATTAAGAGAAAATGATGCAGCATCATTTGCATGCTATCATGTTAAGGGGGAGGCTAAAATAGAGTTAATGATGTTAGGAGATGATATGATAATGTAGTATTGCAACTACGTGTATAACTGTGTGTAGGTATTTATAAATATGTTGTGCATGAAGTATACATGTGTTATGTAATTTAGATAAATGTTAATTTAATATATTTTGTGATTTGTGTTTTTTTTATATAATTTGATTTCTGTTTTGTAAATTTCAATTAGTTGACGTGCCTTGAACGAATGTAAATGTTATGTAATTTGGATGAATGTTGATTAAATATATTTTGTTATTTGTTTTTTATATAATTTGATTTCTGTTTTGTAAATTGTAAAAGAGAGCGTAGTTTATAATTAGATTAACTAGTTTAATCTAGTTATCTAATTAGAGATACGCCCACTACGCCCATCACGTGATTTCGTTATTATCGAGAAGTTCGGTATGATATGGTTTATTAGTGCATACAGCGTATACTGAAAGGCTAGTAAATCATATCATATTAATTGTGAGAACTTCTCGATTGATACATATTTAATCATGCTTGTTGATATTATGATGTTTAATATGTATTCATATTTGTTTTAGTTTGAGGTTTCCTCCATTCGCGATTCGTCCAATACGTCCATCCTCCATTCCCCATATACCCCCAGCCACGAACGCACCCCTTCTCTATCTACCTCATCCTCGAACCACACCCCACCCCCATCCACGAACCACACCACATTCCCCATCCACGTCCAGTTTCCATTCAATAAATCTATAACCTGTCGAGAACTATCATTCTCCGTTTTCCGGAGACAACATATATATATATATATATATATATATATATATATATATATATATATATATATATATATATGTATATCTATAGATATGAATCATATTTTGAATATTTAAAAAAAACTATTTATTGAATGAAACTATTTGTGTTATATAAAAAGTATATTCATAGCTAATACATAAGAGGAAAAAATATATATTTTACACATTATAATTATATTTTTGAATATATGTTTTGTTATATTATGAATACATATGTTTATTATATATAGCAAAATAAATTAGTTATATATATGTATACTATTATCTAATAATTTATTTTGTATATTCAAACATAGCAAACTAAATTATTTCTAGTAAAACGAATTTGAAAAGTCAATAATAAATTTATTTAATAAATATATTTTAAAGTAATAACATTATGAATTCAGCGAATATAAAATCAATATTATAAAGTATTTTATCATTTCTTATTACAAAGTCTTTTATATTTTATCCATATATAAATGTTATTTTTATAGAATTTATATATTAGATATAAAATATTATATAACAATTTATATTATTTAGGAATATAGATTTCTAAATATATAATTTATTTTAAATATCGTGCATAAGATGCGTTTTATGTTATTATTAAAGATTAATTATTATTATTAATTACTAAACTGATTTCTTATATAATTTGTTAAGTTACAAAATAACATATTATCAATCAATAGTAAATATGACATTTATTTTCCGATATTAACTATTGTATCCATTGAAATCCCATTAATTGATAAATATTTATACATATTTATATACAACAAATTAATTTAGAAAAATATGCATACTCTATAGTCCATCAGATGTTGTATAAAGTTCTTAATTGTCACAAAGGAAACGTAATTTATGCGATGATATTCAGAGAGGGACATACCTCACCAGGTTATCCTTATTGTCCTAACAGTATCCTGAAAATAGTACTCAGAAAATGATATCAATGTATTGATATAGATAATTTAAATTAGTTAAAAATAAAATTACTTATTAACAAAATAAGTCATAATAGATTACTAAATAAGTTGTCAGAGATTACTTTAAATAAATTTATATAATCAATTAATAATTAAGTAATATTGCATGAGGTCATTTCGTATAACACATCATTAATCTCGTACGACTTGTGAATTTAAGTATTTTTCATAATTATACAATTATTGTTCGAATATTGTTATATAATTATTATTTGAAAATATATTATATAAATATATGTATATAAATAATGACTAGAGTAAAAATTCAAATAATTAAGATAAATATAACATCAAATTTATATACAATACTAAATTTACTATAAATAAATTAAAATAAACTAAATTTAATAACATATACGAGATTACATAGTCATAATTGATCTCGTACAAGATTACGTGCTACCGTTATTGATACTAAAAATGTTATTAAAATATAAGTTATTAAATAATTCTATATTTATGATGTATGAGTATTATTCCTTTAATACTTTATGATTATGCATATAATAATATACTAAATATAATAATATAATTATAATATTACTACTAAATTAATACAATTTTATTAATTTTAATAAATTATCATATTTAAATAATACTATAAGAAATTATTATAAAATAATTATCTACAATTATTTATACATTTCTAAAAAATTAATATTATATGTAATATATTATGTATATTAATAATAATATTATATATTTATAAGAATTGTTTATATATATAATGATAAGTAATAAAATATGATTATGTTTGTAAATTGAGCATTACATAATTTAATAAATGATATATCTAGTTGACAATATTATGAATTTAAAAATAATTGATTTTATACAATTATCAATAATAAGTTTTATAATTATCTTATATTATATTAAATACACAACATTTAAAATAGGTCAAGTGAGAATGTTTTAGATTTTTATGTTAACATAATGTTTGTTAGGGTTTATTTAGGGTTTATACTTAGTTATATTTATTTGGACATAATATATTAATAAACTCAAGTCCACTTATCACCGCACGAGTATTTAAATGTTACACTGTTACTCGAGTAATCAAAATAAAAAAGTATCCATATTTTATTCATTATACTATTGTAACTTAAATATTCACAATTATATATAATGAATTAAATTATTGAATTTATAGTTATTTCAAACAATAAATTTAATAATATAACGCTGATTTAAAAGCACATATTATATTCAATTATTGAATAATTTAATATATAATATTTTAAATTATATTTTTAAAATAATTTTAAATATACAATTTATATATATATATATATATAATATTAAAATATTGGATAATTAACTATCAAGTAAATTTACAAATAATTTATAAAATATTATATTACTAACATATTATTTTCTGTATGACTAATTTTATGATATATATATAATAATTAAAATAAGACTAATAATTCAAATGATGTTATTATTTATTACAAAGATACTAATTCGAATGCGTAATTATAAATCTCACTATTAAATGATACCAGATATTAAACTAAATTATGATTCATCATAAGGTATACGTATACCTAATAGTGGATTATATACAATATTA
The DNA here is from genome assembly GCA_964019155.1 of Osedax fenrisi. Taxonomy (NCBI): domain Eukaryota; kingdom Metazoa; phylum Annelida; class Polychaeta; order Sabellida; family Siboglinidae; genus Osedax; species Osedax fenrisi. Next base: position 17,704,664 of record OZ025245.1, read on the forward strand.
AAAATCTTAAATTGTATTCCTATTCGTGGTTATTATGCATGAATAAAATGTAATACCATTCCTATATATTTTGGTTAACTTTTTATAGAATGAAGTGTATTTTGTTTATTTGTCAATAATATTTATTTTGTAAAACTAAATAATAATCTTTAAATTATATATATTAACTAATTATAATATAACATATCAAATTGATAAATATTGTTAAAAAAACGTATACCAATTATGTATTTTGTGGATTGTCAACCGTTTCCATATATAATGAACACACACACATATATATATATATATATATATATATATATATATATTATTAAATAACAAATAATATTATATTTTAACGATATTTAATTATATTTAAAATGTGTTAACCAGGTTATTTTTTATTATAATGTTAAATGTTTCCATATTAATAATATTATTTGTATTCATCAGAATGTTGGATTTTCCATTATATATGCATATACCATCCCTATTAATATATATATATATATATATATATATATATATATATATATATATATATATATATATTATATTAAATATTATATTATATATTAGTAATATATAATAAAATATATTATTACTCGAAATATTGGCAATCCTTAAAATAAAATATATAATATGTTATTACTATACTTATTGTTTGTTATTTTATGTTGGAGAAGTTCTTTCATACCATCCAGGAACTCATATGAAGTTGTAACTTATATCCAACTTATTTCCCTTCGAACATATATTATGTTATAGTATGCATGGTTTCATTGAGAGTCAGTCATTATTTTATATTCAATATTATAAGATCACTTCTAAATAGATTTGTAATACTTAATTTATGGTTCTTACATGGTTTACATCCATGTATATAAAGCATTAGATAACTTAACTACGCAAGATATTAAAATATATACTTATATATGTATTAAGTATGTTATTTGGTGATGATAATTCCAATCCACCGGCTCACCAGGTTGCATATATATATAATGGTTAGCTGCGAATAACAAATAAGCGGTACCGGACAAAAACCAGGCTGTCCTTTGGCAATGCATAGTACCTGTGTAGCCATCCGAGCAGGGTTACGAAAATGTGTGTGGAGTAACGACCGCACATTTTATTCAGTTACTGAAAGCAAACATGACTAATCTTATAACAACAATTTCATCCCGTATCGCTCGTCGCGCGGAACAAGAAGCGCGTCCTGCAATTCCTACTCAGGTTGCAGTCGAAAAAGTAACTACTGAGTCAAACTTAAATTCTAGGGATATCCGTATTGCTACGTTCAATGTGTGAACTATAAAAAGGAAAGTCAAAACTTTCAAAACTTAATGCATCTTCAATAGCAACAAATCATGATATAATTTGCCTACAAGAATATAGGTTTATCCGCGAAGGGGTAGATACAATAGAACGTTCACTAGGAAATTGGCGTATGATATATTGCTCAGCATGGAAAAATAACGTAAATACAGCTATCGGTGGAATCGGAATACTTCTAAATAAGCTTTCATATAATGCTTTTGCAAATTATATTGTATCCAAACGAATAATTATAGTAAACTTTAATTGAAATCCACAAACTTCTATCATAGTATCTTATAGTCCAACAAATGTATGTGATCCAACTGAAATAGAATTTTTTTATGAAAATGTAACTTCTACCACAAGAAAAATTCCAAAGATCAATGTTTTACTCATAGCTGGCTATTTGAATGCTCACTTAGTTATTCAAGGTGGTTTCAAGTTCGCACTGCATGCTGTATCAAATAGAAATTTTACTTAAAGATTATATTTTAGAAAATAATGTATTATATCTAAACACACTTTATCAAAAAGGAAGAGTCAACTATGGACACACAAGTTACCAAACGGAAATAAAGCTCAGCTTGATTACATAATGATAAATAAAAAATGGAAAAATAGTAGCAAAAACAGCAGAGCTTTTTGCTCTTTTGAAAATGTAGAATCAGAACATCGCATAGGAACTGCACATTTTAAATTAAGCCTAAGATCAAATAAAAGGAAGACAAATAAAGCAGCAAACCCTGATAACAGAAGTCTTAACATAACTGATATCCAAAATAAATTTGTGAATGAAGTAAGAAACAAGTTTGATTTACTTAAAGCAAAACATCGAACATATCAATCAATATCATATATGAACATTTAGAGACTTCGTACAGAGAAAGTGCAAAAGAAATAATACCGATTAAAGAAAAAATTAAAAAAGAAAACACCTTGGGAGAATCAAGATATATGTTTTAAAAGAAAAAATCTTCATTAAGCTACATAATTAACAAACTCTTGTCCATCTGAAGAAATACTGAATATTATAATTTGGCACATAAATTACACTATGATATATGCGATAAAGAACAAGAAATCTACCTTCAATCAAAAATAGATGAAATCAAGATGGCAGTATCAAATAAAAAGTCATTTTTGGCTTGGAAATCAGATAATGATGTTAGTGGAAGAAAAAAGAGCAATAAAGCTAAGATAAAAGCAATAAATGGAGAAGAAAGAATAATTGTGTGGCATAATCACTTCAAAGATCTTCTTGGAAATCCACCTGAAATAACCGTTTCAGCTATATCAAAAATTGCAAATTGTCTAAACCTAAAAACTGCCATTTTTACAAAATATGTACTATTAAAATCAATAAACACAATCAAAAATGGAAAGGCATGCGTCCTGGATGAAATTCCTATAGAAATCTAGAAAATAAATGAATTCCAAGAATTTTTATTAATCTGCTTCAATAAAATATATGAACAAGATCAAATCGATATATGGAATAAAGGTTGTATAATGCCTTTACCAAAGAAGGGAGATCCGAGCTTTACAAACAACTATCGTGGCATTATTTTAACATGAATAGCTGAAAAGATAGATAGATAGATAGATATATTTATTGGATTCATTAATTTCATTCTTTTTTTTTCATTTATTATTCTTTTTCGTTTCTTTCTTCGTTTCCAAATGGCTTCAAAATAAGACCTTGATCTTTTCGGTGTTGTTGCCAGTGATTTATTCATACATGGGACAGGAACAGTGATTGTTTAATCATAATAGTTAGCTATATATTTCGTATTTACATAAAAGATAATAATAAATAAATAAAATACAGTAGATAGACACAATTTGACATTAACAAAAATCAAAATAATAATAAAAAAAAATAATTCATACATACATATATATTTGATATAGATTTTTTATTTTATTTTATTTTTTTTTTTAGGTTTTTTTAATATGTTAATTTTATTAAATTAATTTTAAATTCATTAATTTTTTAATTTATCTATAATATAATTCATCATTGATTAACATATTTTTTACTCTTTTCTTGAACAAAATTTGCGGCGTTAGTCCTAATTGATTTATTAAAATGTTTAATTGAGATGGTTTGGGATCATTTGTTATGATATTAAAATCACCCATAATTAAATTAAATTAAATCGTGTGAAATATATTTATGAAATTTACTATATAACATATTTATAAGATCTGCAGTTTTATTGAAAGGGCTATTATAAAGGCATGAAATTATTATTTTTTTATTTTTTTTAAGTTTAATTTCTATTGTAAGTGTTTCTAAATAATCTTTTATATTAAAAGTAAGGTATTTTATAAGTTCATATTGAATATCTTTTATAACATATATTGAAACACCACCACCTCTACATTTATTTTGTTTCTGTCTATAGTTTGTTTGATATGTGTAGTTTGTTATATTATTATTGAAGTCATTATTACTATTTAACCAGGTTTCAGATAAACATACAATATGAGGTTTGATTATTAAAGTATCTATAAATTCTCTTAATTTATCCAGGTTTTGAGTAAGACTTTTAATATTTATGTGTATAATTATCAGATTATTTTTATTTATTATTAATTCTTTTGTAATACTATTAAATTGTTGTGTTGTTTTGTATTGGTTTGGTATCATATTATATTTAATCATCTCGTTTTTTTAGTTCAATTATTTTAAAAGTATCATTTCTATGCCGTACTACATATTTATTATTTATTGTTGATTTATGTTTAGCCTCGATAGATAGTTTTTTGATAGTATCCAACTCAACTTTATTGTATTCTTTTGATATGCTTATATTTTTGAATTTGGAGTTTTTTAATTTGTTTGCATTTTGTATTATATTATTAATTTCTATTTCAGAGTTTAAAATAATTGTTAAAGGCCTGATGACATTATCATTTTCTTGATATTTTCCTAATCTAAAATAGTTTTTTATATTATAATTTGTGTTGACTAGGTCTAAAATTTCTGTTATATTTTTTTTTTCTTCAAAATTTCTTGTTTCGTAATTAGAATCTATTGTTTGTTTAACATTATAGAGTATAATAGTTTTATTTCTTTTTTCATTTAACTTTTTTTCATTTAGGGTTTTATTTATAGTCGTTGATAGATTTTTTTGAAGTGTATTATTGAGGTTAATTTTAGTGATCTCGGCAAATGTTTTAAGATCAGATTTATCAGCTGCTTCATTTAGTTTTTTTATTATTTTTTCTTGATTTTCTATAACTATAGTCAATTTTTCATTATTTATAGTTAATCTGTCATTATTTATAGTTAATTTTTCAATTAAGCATTTGAGATCAATTTTTTCATCATTATGCTCATCTGTTACAGATATCGTTTGTTTTTTTTGACGAGCCATTTTAAGCTTTATATCAATTAAATTCTAAATATCACTAATATATATGTTGTTAAAATATATTTACTTAATTAATTTATTGAATAAATAATAAGAGTTTCTCTAAATTTAAAAGATGCTTTTTATATAATATATGTCACACTAATTTATTATGAAGTACCTAGGGTTTATATTGGGTATATTATATACTGTTTTATTATATCAAATATACAAATATATAGCAATTAAATTATATTACTTCATCTTATATTACAACAAATTAAATATTATAGAAATAACATAGTATAATAATAATAATAATAAAATAATATGCAGTATTTAAATATTAAAAATACAATAGTAAAAATATCCAATATAAGTATATTTAATAAATACAATTTATATATATATATATATATATAAATGTATTAATGCAATATATATATATGTTTTAATTTTAATATATTTAACAATAATTGGAATTTCAATAAATATCTTTTATGGCTTTTTTATTGCATTTTCAATTATAATTTAAAAATAATAATAAAATACATAAAATGTATATATACCTAAATGTATTTATACAATATAATAATAATAAAGAGTTGGTAAATAAGATTAATATGATATTAATACAATATATTATTTAAATATAAATAGAGGATAACTAATCTATGAATAATAATAATCGATTAAAAGAGTGAATAAAGTAGTTGTTGTTATTAAATATGTAAACAGTAAGTGAACATTATCTTTGTGATTAATATATATTTGTTGTTGATTTTAATATTGATAATCATACAATGTAAACAAATACTAAATAAAAAAATGAATATAATTTCAAAACCAATGTAATATTTTTAAATATTAGTAGATATTAATATTTGAACAATACTAATAATATAAATAACACACAAATAAATAAATACGCACCTATATTTATAATTATAATACAATTAAACGATATTTAAAATCTAATCTGTGAATAACACGTCTGTAATTTGGTTGCTATGTAAACAAAGTGAATATAGATATACAATCTAATGTTACTAAATAGAATAAGGCCTGCGGTAGATATTATATTACGAAAAAATCAGAATGGTTTTAGAACTAATAGATCTACCTCTGGATAAATACTTACGGTTAGAAGAATTATCGAAGGCGCCAATGCAATAAACTGACAGCTACTATCCTTTTCATCGATTTCTCCGAAGCTTTCAATTTCATACATCGAGGAAAGATGGCAGAGATACACAATTCGTACGATATACCATATGAGATAATAAGTGCAATCATGATAGCATACATAAATAATAAATCTATTGTAAGAAATAACGATGGTGATACTGACTTTATAAACATATCGGGTGGAGTTTTGCACTTGCTCCTTTTCTTTTCATAATGTGTCTTGTCTATGTTTTGAAGAAAGCATTAGACCGAAATAATGATCTTGGGTTTACCCTCATTCAGAGAAGGAGCAAAATATATCCTGCAATAAAATTATAGTTGTGAATCAATCTAGCCCTATTTACCGATAAAACAAATGAAGTAATAATACTTTTACATAAAATTGAAAATAAATTGGGCTATCTATAAATACTGGAAAGACTAAATTCATCAGTATAAACCAAGGAATAAATGAAGTTATAAAAAGCCTAAACGGTAAGAATATTAAAGAATTTTCTGATTTTAAGTAGCTTTGGAGCTACATCCAGTCAACAAAAAATATATCATTATCAGATTAGCTAAAAGCTGGGCAGCCTTAAATGAGATGAACTCTATATGGAAATCTATATACCTGATAATATGAAAAGAAACTTTTTCAGAGCAACTGTTGAGTCTGTATTAATATATGGTTTTGTTAGCTGGACTCTCACAAAATCGATTGAAAAAAGACTCAATGGTAATTATACTCGAATGATGCGTGCCATCCTAAACAGATGCTGGAAATATCATCCAAACAATAAAGATATATACGGAAATATACCGGACATTTGCATGTCGATAAGACAGTAAAGATTGCGTTTTTCTGGTCACTGTTGGAGATTCAAAATGGAACTGGCATCGGATGTTATAGTCTGGCAACCAACTCATGGTAAAAAATAGGTCGACCCCGCAGGACCTACGTCGATCAGCTGGTGAATATACACTCTGCGATGTTAATTAAATAAAAAAAGCGATGGAAGATATATATGGTTGGAGTAAGAAGTCAAAAACTGCAGAGCAAGCTCAACATGGTAAGGCAAGGTAAGTATGTTATATTTTAATGATAATATAGTATATATCAATAAGTTCTAGATTAATAATTATATAAAAACTATATACATTTATATAGTATTATTACAAATTTATAAATAATATACAAAATATAAACATAAATATATATATACAAATATATATATATATATATATATATATATATATATATATATATATATATATATGTATATATATATATATAAATATGCATATATTTATATTAAAACATAAACATTACCTATGTGTTTTTACACAAACAATGGCATATGTATCGCAGGGATTATAAAATATTGAATATCCATCGCATTGATTTCCTTCGAAATCGCTTCCATGCATATTCACAAACTTTGTTATAGATAATCGAAGCACTTTATTTCCCATATTCTATGGATGATTAATTTAAAAATAATATTAAATAACATATATTAAATATTAAAATTATTAATTATTAAAATAACTATATAATACGTATGTATATATATATATATATATATATATATATTTATATAACATACTAATGTATTTAAATATGGCTATAGTCACCTATAACCATTCATTTTATAATAATAAATAATTAATATAATTCAAAAGTAATGTATTATATTAATATTACTAGAATACATTTATTAAATATATCATTATATTGAATACAGTAATCAAATTAGAACGTAGGAATAGTGAATGAACCGCAAATAAATATGAACTTAATAACAAGTATTAACTTAGGTATCGCTGCTGACGATTGTATTTAGGTTCGTGATTGATTTAGGTATTGTTTATTTACCCTCCTAGCGTGTATAATTCTATAATAATTTGATTCTAAATTGATTTTAAAAAAAACGGTCATTCGTTCTCCAAACCTAGGAATTATATGATTTCATTAATATAATTAATATGATAAACAATATAAATATTGAGATAATAAGTTAAATGTAATACCTTATAAACCACCAATATTAGCGATCAAATATTATACTAGTTTACGTATATCATTTGTTAATCATAACAACGACATCATTTAATGTGCATATGGATTTGTATATTTAACAGGTTCAATATGTAGTATTCATTTAAATACTATTAGAATATTAAAATGTATATATAAATCGTATTATATATTGTATAAATGTGTAATTTATATATTAATATATATATATATTTATATAAAATAATTATTTTCATTTTTCATGGTGATTTTGATGAGATAATTATAATTTATAACAATTGAAAAAAGGTAATAAATACAAAAATGATGCATTATTTATATTTAATATTTATATAACTTATCATGTATAAACATAAATATAAAGATAATTTATATACATAGATTATCCATTTATAATAAGGACATATAACTTGTTTTTAATATAATTTCATGATTCATTTAAATAAATTAGTTTAGTACTAGCCTAGTAAATCGATATTTCAGCAATGGTAATATTATTATCTAAAACTACTATTTTATATGGTTTATTTATTTAAGGTTCCGTGAACTAAAATATAGCAAATATATTACTACTTTAGTACTATTGTCTTACGTGTATGTAACGCTATATGGTGTATCATAAACATATGAACATTAATTCATACATATTACTGTTTTCTAAGATAGAAATATATTATACACCAATAAAATCATTTTGGACTAATATAACTATAGGTCTATAGACATGTAGCCGATAATGATAATTCAGTCATGCCAGGTGTGCATGTTATGAATAGAATATTACCGCACGTGAGATTGGAACTAATTGATTCACCATGTAATTTAATTTCATTATATATTATTAGAGTTATTTTTGTTTCTATTTATTTTGTGTTTGTTCTTTAATTCTTATATATTTGTGTGTGTAATCCTTTATCGAAAGCATATTTCTATTAAATGGTACCTTTATTATTTAATATATAACTATATTGTATTGTATACATATGTTATATGTATTAACTAATTATTTATATTATATAAGTAAAATAAATATTATTCATTAATTCATTTAGTTATTTATATTATATAAGTCAAATAAATATTATTCATTCATTCATTTAGTCTATACATATAAAAGAAAGTTTATTTAAATATATATATATATATATATATATATATATATTTATATGTGTGTGTGTATCTGGTGAATAAGTTATAGGATTTCAAGCCATTTCTAGCAGAATTCTAGTTCTTAGACTCAAAGCAACTCCTTTTAATGTCACAATTATTCAAGTTTACGGGCGACCACAGAATATAGTGATCAAGAAATTATGACCTTTTATGATAAAATTCAAAATGTTATACAAAACACAAAGTATGGAAAGGAACCTGTAGCATAAACTGCAACTATCACAAATGACAGAGGTCTACGACTGCTTGAATTTTCTAGTTCAAATGAACTAATAATTGCAAATACATATGGAAAGCATAAAGAATCACGGATATGGACTTGGCATAGTCATAATAACGCATATCATAATCAAATAGACTATATTCGAACTAAGAGAAGATTTCGTTCAAGTGTCAATCTACAACAAACAAGAAAATTCCCAGCCGCAGACGTAGGAAGGGACCATGCTTTAGTGATGATGACATTCCGTTTGAAACTAAAAAGAGTTAAAAAAGATAAATTCAACAGGATTAAATTTGATTTAAACAAATTGAAATCACCATCTATTTTAGATCAATTCAATTCAATAATAAGTGGAAAATTTAATTCATTGATCAACCTAAAAGACACTAAATTTGATGTGGATGAAATGACGATTAAATTTAACAATGTTTTATATGAAACAGTTACGGAAACTATTGGTAAAGGAAGAACTATTAAAAAATCATGGATGAATGAAAGATTGCTTGAATTATGTGATGAACGTCGTAAACTAAAGAAGTAAATGAAAGTGAATAACTTAAGTACGGAGTATAGAAGATGTAATAAAAAAGTCAGAAAAGAAATGAAAAAAGCCAAAGAGAAATGGATTGAAAACCAATGCTCATATATTGAGGATAGCTTAGCTACAAATAATAGCAAGAAAGCTTTTAAAATTGTCAAAGAACTAACTTGTGAAAATAAAGGAGTTACAAGGTCTATTCAAGATACAAATGGTAATTGTCAAATAGAAAATGAAGATATAATGAACAGATGTACAGAGTATTGCAAGGAACTATACAACCAACCATTAAAAGGAAATCCTAAAGTACTGGAAATAACAAATAATTACGAAGAATTATCATTGCCAATCCTGAAGAGTGAAATTGAAAAGGCAGTTAAGTCCTTGAAGAAGGGAAAATCCCCAGGCAACGATAATATACCAGGTGAATTAGTACAAGCAGGAGGTGAAAAGGTAATAGAAATACTTACACTTATTTGTAACAGAATATGGACAACATGAATTTGGCCAAAGGCTTGACACAATCACTCATTATAACTATCCAAAAGAAAGATAACCTGAAATTATGCAATATATATCGAACTATCAGTCTCATAAGCCATCCAAGTAAAGTCCTGCTAAACGTTATATTAAACAGACTAAGACCTCAAGCAGAAATATTATAGCAGAAGAACAAGCAGGTTTTCGTGTGGGTAGAAGTACAAGCGAACTGATATTTAACCTAAGAATGTTATGTGAAAAATATACTCACCATCAACAGTATTTATATCATATATTCATAGACTTCAAGAAAGCGTTTGATCGGGTATGGCATAATGCACTATGGTCCACTATGAAGAACTATAATATAGATCATGATATATATGTGCTATTAAAGGTTTATATACTAATTTCACTAGCGCTGTATATAAAGATGGAACGATTGGTGATTGGTTCAATACAACTGTTGGTGTAAGACAAGGATGTTTGCTATCTCCCACCCAGAATAACCTATTTCTAGAAAAAATAATGACTGATGCTTTAGATGGTCATGTTGGTTCTGTAAGTATAGGAGGCAGACCAATAACAAATCTCAGATTCGCAGACGATATTGATGGTCTTGCAGGCAGCGAGGAGGAACTGCGACAATTAGTAGAGAGATTAGTGAAGACATCTGACGACTATGGTATGGAAATTAATGTTGGCAAAACTAAAACAATGACAAACCATCCAGAAGGAATTATTAACCCCATACAAGTTAAAAATGAAGAGGTGGAGGAAGTTCAGATATTCATATATTTAGGAGCAACTATAAGCGAAGATTGTTCTAAACCTGAAATTATACGCAGAATTGCACAAGCTACAGCTATATTAACAAAGCTAAAAATAATATGGAAAGACAAGCATATTACCTTAAAATTAAAAATTCGGCTAATGCGCTCTTTAGTACTGTCCACATTTCTTTATGCATGCGAAAGCTGGACGTTAACAGCAGATATACAGAGAAGAATCCAAGCGATGGAAATGAGGTGTTTCAGGAAACTACTGAACATAAACTACATAGATCACATTACCAATGAGGAAGTAAAAAGAATAATAAGACTGGAAATCGGCCAATTTGAAGAGTTGCTATCTACTGTTAAGAATAGAAAGCTGAAATGGTACGGTCATGTGACACGAGCATCGGGTCTATCAAAAACAATAGTGCAGGGCACAGTAAGAGGAGGACGCAAACGTTGTGGTCAGCGGAAGCGGTGGGAACATAATATCCTAGAGTGGACGAACTTGAGTTCCGCCAAAAACCTGAGGCTAGCCGGCGACCGAAGTAGATGGCGGAAAGTGGTTTCAAAAGCAATGATGGCGCCCCTACAACCACCCGAGGTCATGGGATAGGTAATAAGGTAATAATAAGGTATCTGGTGAGGTAACTCGAGAACCGGGGTACGTCGCGAAAATATGTTATACCCGATCTTAATAAATTTTCAACAGTATGGTCTTAGTCCGGAAAATTGTTTGAATTTTATATGTGGTACCCCAGAAAAACCCGACAAATTGACTTTTTGCCATTAAAATGATTTTTTGTCATCTAAAATCTTCGGCGTCGCTTTTTTTAAATATATGTTTTATATTTGTTCGAAATATTTTTTTGATTTTTTTTAAAAATTTTTTGAATTTTTGAATTTTTTTTTGAAATTTTTGAAATATTTTTGAAATTTTTTGAAATATTTTTGTATTTTTTGAAATATTTGTAAACATTTTTTTGAAATATTTGTAAAAATCTTTTTTGAAATTTAAAAAAATATATTTTGTAATATTATTTGAAATATATTTTATATTTTTCAACTAATCGTTGAAATATTATTATTTTAAGATATAATTAAAATATTATAATTATATAATAATTATATAAATATTATAAGATATAAATATTATACTTTTTAAAATATTTTTAGAACATTTATAAAAAATATATTTTGTAATATTTAGAAATATTTGTTATATACAGAATCAGGAATAGCTATAATTAATAAATAATAGATAGGAAAACAATCAAAAATCGAGAAACGCAGGGTGCGGTTTGGGTTTTCGAAATTTGTTAATAAGTTTAAAATAAGTAAGTATTTATTGAATTAAAATTTGAATATATTTTTCATTACAAGTATAATTTTGATTATATTATTTATAATTTTGTATACCTTTTTAGATTTTTTATTTGTAAAATTAATTAGAATTATAGATTATATAATAATTAAAATATAAAAAGTTATTATATGGTAAATATATCGAAGACGATATTTATTTTTGTTTTTAATATTGGTATAATCTCACATATATAGTAATTTTATAGTGGAATCCTTGACATCTTTTCAAGTGATAAATGTAGATTTTGTTATTAAATATATTGTTCATGATTGACGAAGATCTTAACAATCTTACAGACTATTTTATCGTGTTTATTTATTGATATTTTTCCATCTTCTTAATAATTTCTTATTGTATATGTTATAGTATATTATTGATCATTACCAATATATGTTACATTTGGCAATATGTATAATACAATACAATATTTATATATTATTAATTATTCATATTATTTATCCAATAAATCATATTAAATATATATTAAAATTTAAAATATAGGTTAAGATTTAATAACAAACAAAAAACTGAAAAAAGTAAAACACATACTATTATAGTGAAATAGTTGGTACATGATTAATATATATATATATATATATATATATATGAAATAATAACATAATATATTAAATTGCCAATAACTCGTTCTGGAGAATGGAGAATGTTATGAAATGTGATTTGATACAATATTCTTATTTAATATTACCGACTTATAGTATAAACTCATTTAATATTTTAATATATATGTGTGTTTTTAATTGTAATTATATAGAATAATTATAACAACTACCCAAGCAACCAAACACGTTGACCGTCAACGTAAAATATATAATAACGTTCCAATGTCATAGATATTATAGGCAAATAAACACTTTGAATATAATTATTTTATGTATTCAATATATGTTCCAATTTTGTATATTTTATAGGTCAAATAAACACATTGGATATTACAACATCGACATTTATTGTGCAGTATTATATATATATATATATATATATATATACGTGTGTATGTATATACATATATATATATATATATATAGTATTATAGTATAACATTAAGTATATAATATACAAATAAATATTATAAAATTACACTGTATTACAACTGGATTTTAGTACATCCCATAATATTATTATATATAATTCTGGATAAAGGACATAGAGCTATAGAGTTTTTTCTAAAACTCTATGATAAAGGATAACATCTATCAATTTTATATTAATATATGTTTATATTTAACAATAATATTATTATATTACCTTATTAAACAACTTGTATTACAATTTTTTGGGGTCTTAATGGGGTGTGGATAGTTTGGTAGATAAAAAAGTTGGGGCTTCTTTTTTACTCATAAAATGCTAAAAAGTTAATTCCACATTCAAGTCCTACCTCCAGCTTCACGTGGTAGACCCTGTTTATACTAACGGAGGAGGGCGAACGCGTCTTGTTCAGCGCGTCAAATCTGATAGCAAAGTCCTGCTACTGACTTGTAGTCGACTCGAGAGAGCCAAAGTCTATGGGAATAAACCCAAACAGAAAATTCAGTTTGATCTGTTGTAAGAGGTCGATTGTCCTGAGCAGCAGCAGTACAATTATTGGAGGCAGCGGAAGAACCAATTATTGGTCAACGACAATTTCATACTAAACCCGAGGCATTGTGGAAAACCCATATATGGCTAGGACACTGCGCTAGAGCAGGCAACGGGAAACCACTCTAGTAAAATCTCAAGAAAACAAACATGACAGACAAACATACATATCACAATAAAGTCGAAGAATGAGACTCCCAGGTTGGACGGCTTTAATATAATTACTACTGGGGAAGGGTACTCCATTGTCACAAGTAAGTGCAACGCGGATGACGGGGGTGTTTTAAAGCCGAACGGACGAACATCAACTGAAAATAGTGCAACGAAAATGACAGAGGCAAGCCATAGAATAGCAAAAGAAAGAATGAGAATAGGTACATGGAACGTAAGAACAATGAATAATGGAAATTTGGAAGTAGTTACGAGAGAAATGGCAAGGACTGGTGTTGATTTGCTAGGAATAAGTGAGATGAAATGGACAGGAATGGGACATTTTACATCAGATGAATATGAAATATACTACTCTGGACAGGAGACATTGAAGTGAAATGGAGTGGCAGTTATATGTAATAATGAAATACGAAGATGTGTACTGGGCTTCAACCCAGTAGATGACAGAATTGTCACAATACGTATACAGTGAAAGCTGATAAACATAAGAGTAGTACAAATATATGCCACAACATCCAGCGCAGAAGAAGAAGACAGTGATGCATTTTATGATAAAGTACAATCTGTATTGGACCAGATACCTAATGGCGATATTCTGTATATCATAGGTGACTGGAACGCCAAGGTTGGGAAGGAATTATCAATTGATATCACTGGTAACTTTGGTTTGGGCAAGAGGAATGAAAGAGGGGATCAACTTGTAGAATTCTGTAGTAGAAACGATCTTAGAATAATGAATACATTCTTTAAGTTACACCCACGAAGGCTATACACATGGATATCACCTGACAACTCTACCAGAAATCAAATTGATTACATATTATGCAAATCGAGATGGAAAAGTAGCATAAAGCGAGTCACAACTCTACCGGGAGCGGATTGTAGTACTGACCATAATCTACTCATAGCCGATATCAAGGTCAAGCTCAAGCGAATAAAACGGTCAATGCAAACTCAAATATACGATGTGGAAAAAATCGGACTTGACTACAATGTAGAAATAAAAAACAGGTTTAACGCACTGCAAACAGAAGAAAAAACACCAGAAGAACTATGAATTGATATTCGGACTATTCTAATAGAGACAGTAAATAAGAAGGTCCCGAAAGTCAAAAGGAAGAAATTCTCAAAGTGGCTTTCGGAAGAAGCTCTAAAAATTGCCAAAGAACGAAAGGATATGCGTAGCAAAGGAAAGTATGAAGAATATCGAAAGCTTAACGCAGCATTTCAGAAGAAAGCAAGACAAGATAAAGAGCAAAGTATCAGAGAAAAATGCAGACAAATTGAAGAGTTAAATAAAATAGGTAAGACTTATTCAAAGAAATAAAAGAGATGACTGGCTCATGAAGCTCAAGAGGTTGTGCTATGAAATTAAGTAATGGAAAAGTGGTTTCTGAAGAAAAGGAAATAAAAAAGAGATGGCATCAATATACTGAAAATCTATATAGAAGAGATATTAATATGAATGATAATTTTAATGTACATTTATATTAAGATGAACCTGATGTATTAGAGATAGAAGTACATGAAGCAATACAGCACATATCTAACAGAAAAGCTCCAGGTTGTGATGGAATACCGATAGAGTTTCTAAAAGCAGGAGGAGATGAGGCAATTAGAGTCATGACAAATCTATGTAATAGCATATGGAAAATCAAGACATGGCCAAATGATTGGAAGAAGTCCATATATGTCCCTATTTACAAGAAATGAGATAAAAAAGAATGTGGTAATTATCGAACTATTGCCTTAATCTCACATGCTAGCAAAATACTTCTGAGAGTTCTACAAAAAAGACTGGAGGCCTTCCTTATCCCTGAACTACCGATCGAACAAGCCGGGTTCCGAAGAGGTAGAGGAACTAGAGACCACATATCAAACCTGAGATGGCTGATGGAAAGAGCTAGGGATAATCAAAGATAACTATTCATGTGTTTTATTGACTACAAGAAGGCATTTGACTGTGTAGACCATCAACGATTATGGAATACTCGCAAAGGTATGGGAGTACCTGAACATTTGATTGTCATGCTTAGTAACTTGTATACAAATCAGGAAGCGACTATAAGGACTGAGTATGGAGAGACAGGCAGCATACAGATTGGTAAAGGAGTACGCCAGGGTTGCATTCTATCTCCATTGCTATTCAACATCTATGCAGAAAAGATAATGCGAGAGGCTCCAGATAAGTGGGACAAAGGCATCGGCATAGGTGGAAGGAAAGTATCAAACCTGAGATATGCGGATGACACCACATTGATAGCCGGTAATAGAGAGGACCTTATAGAACATATAGAAAATGAAAAATCGTCGAGTGAGAAAGCTGGGTTATATCTAAATGTCAAAAAAACTAAGGTGATGGCAACAGGAGAACTAGATTCTATAATAGGTGATGGCGGAAATATAGAAGTAATTGAAAGATTTGTGTTCCTGGGAGCCTTGATAACAAGTGACGGAAAATAGATATGGAATTACGCAGAAGAATTGCAATGGGAAAAAGTGCAATGGGGAGTCTGAGGAAATTTTTTAAAGATAGAGATTTAAGACTCGCCACTAAAGTAAAAATTGTACAGACACTTATTTTCCCGATTATTCTATACGGTGCAGAAACCTGGTCTCTAAAGAAGAAGGAAAGAGAAAAAATCGATGCTTTCGAAATGTGGTGTTGGAGAAACCTGCTTGGAGTGACCTATATAGATAGGAAGACAAATATAGAAATCATTGCCAGCATAAAACCCAAAAGAACGCTAGAGGCAGAAATTGTCAAACTTGCCTTATCATACTTCGGACACGTGGTGAGAGCGGACTCGATGGAGCTACAGCTGATGCTATGAAAGATGGATGGTCAACGGCGAAGGGGTAGGCCACACATAACGTGGCTGAACAATGTGCAGAATTATATAGCCAACGAAAACATCATGAAGATACTAGCAGAAGCCAGAAATAGAGTGATATGGAGAGGAACTGTCATGGATGTCGCCAGGGGTCGGTTACGAATCGACGGCACAAGGTAAGGTAACAAGGTAATTATAATTGATACGATAAAAAATTTAAATATTGGTAAATTGTCAATATAGAAATTAGAATAAATAGGAAGAATTATCAAACAAGGAAGTAAATAAACAATACCGTTAATTTCAATTTTCGCGCTAAACACAATTTCCACAATAACACACTTATCAGCGCAGTGGGTGTGGTAGGTGACGCAATACATTGTATCTAATTTATAAAGATCAATTTATTAAAATATATTAATAACAAATATATATATCCTATACTTGAATATTTATATATATATATATAATAATAATAATAATAATAACATCAGATTTGGCATAAAGCCTGGGTGAATGAAAAATCATGGCTTGTCAAGTCTTTCACCCATTAAGATAATGAGGATACAATTTAAATAAATAAAAGTTATAAACGAGTGTAATAAATGATATAAAATGAATCAAAATCAAAAAATCAAAATCAAAATTTTTGAAATATATTTTTGAAAATGTCGTAAAAATTCTAAATAAACAAGTATAACAATAAAATTTATATTTTCGTATATACTGGCAAAATTCAACTTTTGTAATTCAATATTTGAATAGGTATTTCCCAGGACTGACCTTTGAAAAAATAATATTATAGTATTCTATTATTGTAAACATTTGCTTTCCACCAAAAACTAATCATATACATATAAAATCAGTCAATATATTATTAAAATATCAAAAAATTATTTTAAAAAAATTAAAGAATTAAAATAATAATATAAAAAACTCATCAAAATTTAAATCATCATTTAATAAAATGTACATAAAAGATAATCATAAAAATAAAATAGATACAAATACATATACAAGTAATAGATTAAGGTAGTCAAAGTTTTATACATTTAAGATTATATTTAAAAATTAATATCGTTAGTTATTTATAATTAGTCATATAAAAAATAAATAAATACATAAATTGACACAAACAATATATATATATATATATATATATGATAATAAAAAATATTATCATATTTAAATAAAATATAAAATAAATATAAAATTAAAATGAAATATATTTTGTATTGAAATATTTCGAAATTTTAAATTACAAATGTTAGTTAATAAAATTGGAAGATTATTCCAGTACTTTACGCACATTTTTGTTAAACGAAATAGGTTTCTAGAAGTTCTAGATGCCTTTCTAATAAATGTATTACAATAATTTTTATTTTTAATAAGTCTGATTTGAAAATTAATCGGTAATTTATTATAGTTTATTTATATAATTTATAAACCTCTAGGTATCAATTTTATAGATTTAAATTTAACAATATCATCATACATAAAAATAAAATTTCTCTGCATGAAATCATGAATATTAATATCTGTATTTAATATTATGAATTGTAATGCTTTTTCCTGTAAAATTGCAATAAATTATTTATTAGTTTTAAAAATATGATCTCATATATGTTAACAATAGTTTAAATAAGACATGAATAATGATTTAAAAATTAAAATTCTATAATTTGAAGTGAGGTTAATATTCAATTTTTTTATTATACTAATAACTCTACATAGCTTCGAAGTAATATATCCGTATTATTGTTTCCAGTCTAGTTATTCATCAATATAAACTCCTGAAACTTATAAGTTAATACTGGTTAAATGGAATTTCATTTAGATCAATTGGTAATATATTACTTGAATTAATATATTAAAAAGTATATAAATACATTTATCAATATACTGTGTCAACTTGTTTATCGCTAACCAAGATGATAATTTTTTCAATTCGCTATTCAATATATATATATATATATATATATATAAAATCATATTATTAATAGTAGTTTTATCTAATTATATCTTATATACATATTCCATTATAATAATAATAATAATAATAATAATAATAATAATAATAATAATAATAATAATAATAATAATAATAATAATAATAATAATAATAATAATAATAATAATAATAATAATAATAATAATAATAATAATAATAATAATAATAATAATAATAATAATAATAATAATAATAATAGAAAGGTGTATTGACTCAATGAAAACGATAGACGTTTATACGTGTCAAGTTGAAATAATAAAACATATAAATAAATAGTGAGAGTGATCAGAAGAAAGAGATCTAGAAAGTATAATGCTACCAGTTTTAGTAATATTTAATGAAAGAGAATTACAGGAAAACCAAGAGAACAACTCATTAATACAGTTGAAAATTGAAAGTTGAATTATGTCAATATCAGAACCAGGTGGAAAAAAAGTATAAATTTATAAGTCATCATCAAAGAGGTGATAATGAATATTTGGGTATTTTTAAAAAATCAAATTAATAGGAAGAATACACAAAATAAAAAGAATCGGACCCATTACTGATCCTTGAGGAACGCCATGAGTGTGATCAAATGGTGCTGACAAAGATGACTTGATCTATACAGAAGATATTCTATTAGATAAAATGACATCAATCAGTTGTGAACTTGTCCATGAATACCTATTTCACGTAGACGATAAGAAAGAATACTATGATTTAACGTATTAAAGGAACTAGACAGATCAAGAAGAACCAAATAACAAGAAGCCTTATTATCCATAAATAGTATAATATCATTAAAATTAATGTTTAGGGCAGTTTCTGTACTACGATTGGGAATGTATACACTATGATAGCAATCCACAATATAGTTCGATATAATATAATCAATAAGCTGACACGCACCTATGCGTCCAATAGTAAAGGAAATTAATGATAATTGCGAAACAGGACGATAGTTGGATAGTTTGGAAGAATCGAGATTATATTTCTTTAATATCGGAGTGATGTAGGCATACTTCATCGATTTTGGAACAATTGATGAAGATAATGATAAAAGAATTATACCAGTAATTATATCAATTAGATAGGGATATAATATATGAAGTAAATTAAGAGGAAGAGGGTCTTTGGATTTCAAACAAGACACGATAGAAAGGACAATAGAAGAAGTGTGTAAATTAAAATAAGACCAGTAAGTATCAGAGAAAAATGGTGGACTTTCAAAATAAATAGAATCTACTACAGGAAGATCTTCTATTATTTTTAAAACTTTACACTCCATTAAATATGTATATATTATTCCAATTTAAAAAAAAACTACTCTTGATTAATCTAATTTTTCAAGTTATCGTCCAATATCCCAGTTATCATCAATATATAATACCTTAGAACAATGTGTATACACTTAACTTATTAATTACATTACGTACAATGCTGATATATATATATATATATATATATATATATATATATATATATATCAAAGATATATATCATGAGTATCTTCCTCATCGTAGTAACTATACTAAACTTACTATAATAATTAATGATATTCTCATATCTCTTGATAATAAAGCCCCATGCTATCTCGTACTACTTGACTTATCTAGTGCCTTTTATACCCTAGATCACAATATTCTTTCCATTAAACTTAATGCAATTGGTATATATGGTAAAGTCCACATTTGGTTTATGTATTTTGTTTCATCTGGAACATCTTCGGTGAAGATTAACTCCTCGTTGTCTCCTCATTATATTAACATACATGGTGTTTCACAATGCTCTGTTATTGGCCATATATTGTTCAATATTTATATTATTCCTATTAAACACATTTTTCACAAATATCCCAGTATTCACTATCATCTATATGCCGATGATCTACTGATATATATGTCATTTCCTAGTTATAGTGATTCTGATCTGATACAAATGTATATGTTTAATTATATTACTATATCACTGAATGGTTCTCTTATTACTTTCTCTCTTTAAATATGACTAAAAATGATACCATCATATTTTCGAGACCCAGTTCTCTCCTATCAATCACTCATCCTTTTTTACTATCTCTTCCAACTACTGAATTTATAACTACAATTTAAGTTTAACTCTAACATTTCGTTTAGACTACTCTCCACATATTAATATCATTATTCGCACTGCCAAGTATTTTCTATATAATATTATAAATTATCGTTATAAGCTTACTTTGGCCATGAATAAATGTGTAATATACTCGCTAATATTCAGTAGACTTGTATATTGATCCCAGTAAATAATTGTTTCGTAATAAAGTTTTTAAAACAAATATTAATTTATGTTTTTAAAACCTAGTTAACGGCAATTTATTTGACATTGTTTAAAACTGACATACTCTAATGTTTCAAAAACATAATAATTTGTTAGTTTTTGAAAATAATTACATAAATAAATGTTTCAAAAATATAATTATTTGTTAGTTTTTGAAACTAATATATTCGAATGTTTCAAAAACAAAGAATCTAATAGACTTTGATAGAATATTTATTTACATATAACAAATAAAAAATAATATATTTTACAAATTACATAATTTGTATTATTGCACAGAAATGTTGACCTATAAATGAGTTCTTATTAAAATAAGATATCCCAGTAAATAGAAGTCTCACTATTTTGGTCTCTAACACCTATATTTTTCAAAGACTCTAAAAGTCTTTTATAACTAGAAGAATATAGTTAAGAAAGTAAAGATGTTTTTACAGTTTATTAAAAACAATATTATTGATTTACAGAATTAATAACATTTAATAATAATTATATATATATATTGGCACGATAGACGACCTCTTTAGAAACTCAATACATTAGGTGACTTCTTTAGCATCTCGAAATGACAGAATACTTATTTAACAGCTCGACATCGCAGACGAACTCTTTAGCAGATTGGCATGAATCTGTTGGGATAGTCGATTTTTTTATTATGAAAAAAGATTATTATACGACGTTTATTTTAAATTTAAATAGGAATACTCTTTATAATATTATTGAATTTCATTGAAGATTATTTTATAGTCAATAATTGATAATAATAACATTTAATAATAATCATTATAATAATTATATAGAGTTACCTCTTACGGATATAAATCACTAGTTCTATTACGGCTTGACATGGTATGCAAACTATTTAGCAGCTCGACACATCAGAAAACTATTTAGCAGATTTGCATGACAGTCGACCTATTTAGTAATTCGAAACGACAGGAGACCTTATTAGCATCTCGACATTGCAGACGAACTCTTTAGCAAATTGGCATGGATCTGTTGTGATATTAGATTTTTTGAATAAAAAATAGATATTATACAACATTTTTTTAAAATTTAAATATGAATATTGTACAACAGATTTTAATATGATTGAATTGTAGTGAGGCTTATTTAATAAAGTAATAATTGATAATGGCAATTCTTTATGATCATGGTGTAGTCATTTTAATAAATAATTACAAGATGTATGGGAAGGTCTATGTTTATTAATTATATTTATTAATTTACATTTGTAAGATTGATTTTCTGATGTATCAAAGCTATACTGTCTGATAATTCATATATATTATCATAATTATTATCCGATGAATCACCATAACTTATTTCAGTAAAATCAGATTCACTATTAGATGCATACGGTGCATCCATATTATGAACATTATCATCATCCAAATAACTTTTTAAATCCAACATATTACTTAAACTATGGCTACGTTTTACAGATTTATAATATTTATTATAATTTGATACAGACGGATGACGTCGAAAACATCCGGCATTATATTCAAATAATTTCGTATATTTACAAGTATTTAAGTAACATATAAGATATATGATAATTGACTATATAGTAGTATCATATACATACAGTTATATACCTGGTGTTTGTATTTATAACTTATAGTTATATAATGTACATAATAATATGGTAATAAGTTATACATTTTTGAAATGTTTCTAAAACACACACATATAACTCTTGTTCATTGCATCTATTCATAAAAGTAGCAATATAACACCTATATATACATATGAATTAGTTATTGATATAAATAGAAATCATTATACATTTCAATGATTAACGCATACGCTCCAGCTCAGCTCTGCAAGCGCCGAATAATTAAAGTTTTAGTAATATTTCAACAATGTATAACTTGTTACCATCTTATTATGTATATTATATAGCATATAAGTTATAAATACAATTACCAGTTATATAGCAGTATATATATATATATATATATATATATATATATATATATATATGTTACTACTCTATAGTCAATTATCATATATGTTACTTAATTACGAATACATATACGATATTAATCGCATATAATGCCGGATGTTTTCGACCGATACAAACATTATTGGAATTAAACTTTAAAATACTAATAAAATATATTTAAAAGGTGATTTTAAATATATAAAAAATTATGTTTAATATATAATAATGTTATAGTTACAATAATATTTTAAAGTTTTATATAATTAATACAATATGTATAACTTTAGTAATTTTTAATTTACGCAATACAAATTAATAATCACTATAATTTACATATATCTGAATTAATAAAATTGAAACTATTGTAATTTATTAAAAGATTATAATATTAAAATATGCATATAATATAATATATATATAATATATAACTTAAAAAACATTACATAAATAAATAATAAATTATTATTCTAATAATAATAAGAATAATTTATACATATAATAATTAATAATTTATAATAATACAATTTTGATAGATAATAACATAAAATAAATATAAAAAGAATATTCTAGAATATAATATTCTAGAATATAATATTTTAGAATATAATTATTATAATTATTATAATATTAAGTATAATTTATACATATAAGAATTAATAATTTATAATAATACAATTTTGATAGATAATAACATAAAATAAATTTAAAAAGAATTATTCTAGAATATAATATTTTAGAATATAATTATTATAATTATTATAATAATAAAATTATTAAATAGATATATAATACATTTTATTGAATACTTAAGTTAGGTTTTAGTGATAACAATTACAAATCAAATATATTCGTATAATAAATATACAATGTAAATACCTTGTACGTGTAATATAGAATTTATAGATATATAGAATTTCGTAATATTAAATCTTCGGGTGTGGAAAGGAAGTAAACAATGTTTATTATCATAATAACCTTCACGTACTATAACGAAATTATACTCATATTATAAAATATTAGTATGTCATTATTGTTATTATAATAATAAAATAAATTTAAAAGTGTGTACTAATATCATTAGTGTACATTTTTATTTTTATTTTATTTTTTTCAAATAGAGTAACCAACGTAATATTTTTAATAGAATGTCAATTAACTATGAAACATAGAAATATATTTGTAATTGATATTTTTTATAAATTTATATAATTTATCTGTGTACCAATTTTTATATTATTTTCTTCTTATTTTTTTCTTATATTAGTACACTCAATTATATATTATTTATTACACTCAATTATATAGTATATTTTAGAACAATTGTTATTATTAATTTTATAGTACAATATTAATTTGAATTTGAAAACAATATTTTTATTTTATATAGTTTTATAAAATGTTATAAATCTAAAGATATTAGCTTACGAATAAATTATAACTTTAAATAATATGTGATAATATAAAACGTTTAACTTAGTTATTTATTATTTTATTTATTAGTAGTTATTTAATACTATATTTTATAACTTTTGTTATAAATATTATTATTATTTATTTAGATAATATCGAATATGGCCCCATATATTTTGATAAATTTATGTCGTCAAATTTAAATATATTACATTTATTGTTATATAATTTCATATTATAATAATAGCTAATTTATATATATTATGATATATACTACATTTTAATCATTTATATAATTGTATAATGTAAAAGTATATGTCAACTGCCGAAACAAGTATTTTAAATCGTAATAAAAAAAATAGATGCCATATTTGATACTACTATAGACCATTTATTTTATAGCAAAATATTATTGTTAATAAATGAATATGTAACAATTGTATTAGTTTTATTTAAAATTATTTAGTTTTATAAATTCTATATATATATTAAGATATATATAAGTATCTACATCTACATTATGCCCAACATTTAGATAATATAACTACACTATTATATATAAATCAGAATAATGTCTTTTTATTTTTAGATTTTATGTAGATTTATTCATTTTTAAAGATGGCGAATGACGGGCTAAATATATTTATATTAATATGAATAACAAATAATATGGAAGATATATTAATGGAAAATATTATATACGTAAGTAATTATTTAATATATAAATATATAAATACATATATATATATATATAAATACAAACATTTTAATTATTCAAACATCTATACATTATACCAAATTTCTAGATAATACAATTAACCTATTATTTATAAATAACCTGTAGAATTGCTTTTTATTTTTAGATTTGATGTAGGTATATGAATTTTATATTAAGATATAAGTATAAATTATAATTTAAATTAATGTATAATAGAAAGTAATACGTAGTAATTTATTATTTAATTAATAAAAATTAATAATCATAATAATTTAGATATATATTAATTATACATATTATAATATATATATATATATATATATATATATATATATATATATATATAGTTATTAGATTGTCTTAGCATACTTGATTTTCAACATAGTTATTCTTACTTGACTATCGAATTAAATGTAATTGCTTTTCAAACTAGTTTATCTGATTATATTATCTAATATGAGCGTAACTCTAAATTTGTATACTTGATTAGATATATCGTACTAGATTGTCGAAATTTATTGTAAAATTATATCGTTTTATCATACTTAAATTTCAAACTAGTTTTTCTGATTAAATTGTCGATATTGAGTGTGACACTAGATTATTATACTTGATTCCATATATCTTACTAGAATATATAACTTGATTATAGCATTATATTTTTGAAATTGAGTGCGAAATATATTTTCATACTTAATTCGATTTGTATTACTTGATTTCAAAATTAGATTTTCTTAGTATACCTGATTATCATACTAGATTACATTTTCTTACTTTCCTATCTAATTAAATTAGCGTACTTGATTGTCAAATTTATGTATCGTATAAGTATGTAACTAGGTATATATGTAGCTAGATATATGTATATGTATATATATATATATATATATATATATATATATATATATATATAGGTAGAGAGGAAGTTAGGTATATAGGTATATATGTAAATAGAATAAGGTATTATGTTAAATATGGTTCTAAATTAGGTAGGTAGATAATATAGGTAGGCTAGAAGATAGGTAGATAGAGAAGTATGTAGATAAGTAAGTAGATAATTAGATATTATAGGTAGGTATGTAGAGAGGTATAGAGGTATGTAGGTAGGTACATAGGAAGGTAGATGGTAGGTAATTAGTTTAATTTAGTAATTAGCTTGATATTAAACCAGAAAAGAATGATAACTAAATATCTTTTACCAAGTTTATTACATATGCTAACTTTCTCTAATATATATCTTAATTCATTGAAAACTATGGATAGATCAATTAGGTCTTTTGTTAGACGGTGGTTGCGACTACCTAAATATACTTCCCTTGGTGTCTTTTATGCACCATGTAGTATTGGAGGTTTGGCGATCACCCGTCTATTTTTAACAATACCAGTTATGCGCCTCAAACGGGTAAACTATATACGTGGAAACGATGATCCTGAATTATTAAATACAAAGTCCATTTCTTTCAGACATTCATTCGTGAATAATTATGTAGATAATACCCAGCCTATAAGTTGTAATGAAGTTCAGGAATGCTTTAATGCATTACATGATGGTAAACCCGGTATCGATAACATTAAAAAAAATGATTTAACTAAAATAGGTTTAAAAAACTTAACTGCACGTTTTAACGTTTACTTATTAACATCGACTGCACCATCTATATTTAAATCTGGATTGACTTCACTAATACCTAAATGTAAACATACTAGAGATCCTTCAAAATTTAGGCATATTACAATGTCATCATTAATAAATAGGTTATTTCATAAAATATTAGCTAAACGTATTGAAAATATCATAGTGTTGGATCCTCGTCAAAAGGCATTTATTAAAAGAGACGGTATTGCTGAGAATATATTTTTATTAAAGAATATTATATATCAACATAAACAAAAACTGCGTCCCTTAAAAATATGCTTACTCGATGTATCTAAGGCATTTGACTTCGTTTCTCACGACGCTATTATTTCTATTGCTAATAGAGCTGGATTACCGAAAACAATCATAGAGTACATTAAATATGCTTACACTAATTGTAATACTCAGCTTAAATATAAAAAAAGTATATCGCCTAGTATATTAGTTAATCGCGGCGTAAAACAAGGGTACCCCATGTCACCCATATTATTTAATGCAGTAATTGATTACGTAACTTCATATACCCAGTTCTATTAGCATACATAATGAATGCATCGTTAAATATTTGGCATTCGCTGATGATCTCGTACTCTTTGCAAAGGATGAAATTAGTCTTCAAGCCCAGGTAGGTCATGTTATACATAGACTTAAAGAATGTGGGCTTGATATTAATCCAGCAAAGGGTGCAACTCTTAACATTATTATTAACCCTAAGAAAAAGCAGTGGATCTGTAATCCATATAGCTTTATAATAATTGATAATATTCCCCTTAAACCCTTGACTATTGATGATACATATAAATACTTAGGTATCGAAATAGGACCTACAGATAATAAAATAATACAATAGTAATAGAGTTAACATATAAATTAATATCAATATCTAAAGCATTATTAAAACCTCAACAAAAACTTGATATACTAAAATCTTATCTTTTACCAAGTTTATTACATAGGCTAACTTTCTCTAATATATATCTTATTTCATTGAAAACTATGGATAGATCAATTAGGTCTTTTGTTAGACGGTGGTTGCGACTACCTAAAGATACTTCCCTTGGTGTCTTTTATGCACCATGTAGTATTGGAGGTTTGGCGATCACCCGTCTATTTTTAACAATACCAGTTATGCGCCTCAAACGGGTAAACTCTATACGTGGAAACGATGATCCCATAATACAAACCCTCCCAAATAATATTATATTAAAATGGTCATCTCCAAGATACTATGATAATACATCATTTACTACTAATATAGACATTAAATCATATCATACTAAATATCTTATTAATTCGGCAGATGGACAGGGTCTCGATTATGGTAACCACGCACCTTTTATTAATAACTGGATTAAATTCCCTACCAGATTACTAAATGGTAGAGACTTCGTCGATTCGATCAAACTAAAAAATGCATTATTATATACACAATTTAGATCTAAACGAATGTTCCCTAATACGAATACCAAATGTTTAATGAGGGGATGTAATTATAACTACGATTGCTTAAACCATACAATTCAAACATGTAGTTATAATTAAAATAATAGAATACATAGACACAATTATGTAAATAGTTTACTTATGTCAATACTAAATAAACATATGTATATCACTATTCTAGAACCACACATCCAACTCGAAATAGCCTACATAAACCAGATTTAATAATTTATAAAAATGATACTGCATATATAATAGATACACAAATATCAATAGATACAAAAAATACTGATATAAACTACACAAAAAAAACTAACTACTACAATACTACAGATATCATCGCTTATGCCAAGCAAATAACGGGTGCGAAGTACATCTTTGACAGTGCGTCATATTGGAACTTGCGTGGTATCCCATCGGCTCTCACCACAAGCGACCTTTTACAATTAGGTCTGAGTAAAAGTGATATTAAGCTAATCAGTATGCGTGTAATTGCGGGTGGTCTCGATATTTATCGAAGTTACTGCCGTAACGGATTAATGTAATATCCATATGTTTGGCCTCTTCCTTGACAACATTCGTTTGTAACATTATTATTTTCTTATTTTATAACGTCAATAAATGGATAATTGTAATTGGTTGTCAACCAATTTCCGAAAATAGTTATACAGGTTTACTTTTTGCAAAGGATAATTATAATCTTCAAGCCATAGTAGATCATATTTTAGATCGACTTAAAGAATGCGTGCTCGATATTAATCCAGAAAAAGTGCAATACTTAATATTATAATAAACCCTAAGAAAATATAGTGGATATGTAATCCTTATAGATTTATATTAATTAATAATACCTACCTTAAACCATTAGCCATAGATGATGCATATACATATTTAGGTATTGAAATTGGCCCTATAGATAATAAAAATAATAAAATAACCACATTATTATTAATATCCAAAGCATTGTTGATACTCCAACAACAACTTGAACTACATAAATCGTTACCGTTACTGAGATGTATGTAGGTATATAGGTGTGTAGGTAAGTAGATAATCTAAGTAGATAGGTGGGTAGAGAGGCAGGTAGGTGATTAGGTATGTATGTATATAGAGGAAGGTATGTTGTTAGATATGGTTCTAAATTAAATAGGTTCGTAGATAGGTATGTAGAGATGTATGTAGAGAATTATGTAGATAAGTAGATAATATAGGTATGTATGTATATAGAGAGGTAGGTAGGTATATAGGTAATATAGGTAGGTAAATATATAGTTAGGGAGGTATGTAGAGAGGTAGGTAGTTAGGTAGATATGTAGGTAGAGAGGTATGTAGAGGTATATAATATAAAAATTGTTATATTATGAATATTAATATTCAATAAAAATATTTATAAACTGTAATAACAATATTCAAATAATAATGCATACAAACCTTGACTGTGTGATGTTCTCGATGAGTGACTTATAAGTGTACGATATGTCGATCGAGACCTGACTACTTAAGTTCATAATAAAATAAATGTTGTATTTATTAATTTAAAATTATGTTTTATATACTTCATGAATATAGATATTTAAAACATGTATGTTTCAGAAAGTTAACTATTTAATGTTTTAAAAACATATAAAATATAATTTTTTTTTTAAATTAATCTTTTTTTATATGTTTATTATATTATACTAAATTATATATTTAACGATTACTAATACAATCCTTAAATACAATTTTTAATAAGTACTCCAATTAAGTAATGCATTCATCTGTTATATGTAAATATTTTATATATATAAATAAATGCATGTTTTTAAAACTATATTTTCGAAACAATTATTTACTGGGATGTTCATTATTATATAATTTACCTGTCAACCTTATATACAACTCGAGTGTATTCAACTTCGTGCTATATGTGTATTATATAAACTAAACTTTGCCTCAATAATTTCTATATCTGATTTAATGAGATTATTAGGCTGGCTTAAGTTTAGATATATTTTTATACATATGATATTATGTATTACATATAAGGCTATACAACGTGGATTTCCAGAATATTTAGCTCAATCCATTACTATTCAGAGTTAGAACAGATTTAGTCGGAAGTGTCACATCATGAAGTTGGTGAATCGATCTACAGTATTGGCTTACTCTGAATCAACTTTATCGGTTATTGCTCCGAAGAGTTTACATACGATATTCATTATATAGCATCACTTTCATTGTTTAAACGTAAACTGTATGTCCATTTTAAATAATTGTAATTCATTCTATTTTATTATTCGTTTTCTATATATTTTTTCTGTATTTTATTATCTAACGACGCCTATAATCGACATGTATTTTTGAAGTCATTAAACTATATATAACTAAATAAATAAATATTGATATAGAATTATATTAATAATAATAATTATTGATAAGAGATATATTTTATAAAATACAATATTTCATAATATATATTGCTGGTGTAATATTCAATGTGTTTATTTTATCCATAAAATATACAAAATTGGAATATACATATAATATTTATATACAAAGTGTTTATTTGACCTATATTATATACAAAATTGGAACATATATTGCATAAATAAAATAATTATATCCAAAGTGTTTATTTGACTTATACTATATACAACATTGGAACGTTGTTATATATGTTACGTTCACAGTCAACATGTTTGTTTGCTTGGGATCATACATGATATAGTTTCTAGAAATGCCCCCTATAAGTATGATCACTCAATACGAATATTATCTTAATTATGATATAAGTATGTATAAATATATATTTTATATATATATATATTATAGTTATACATTGGTATATGTAGGTTAAATAAATTGATTTAAAAAAACATATATTAATATGATAAATTTATCAAAAAATATTCAATATTATATTTATTTTTATTAATTTAGATTCAATAGATTTACCTAAATATATTAAATTAATAAATAATAAAATAATTGGTAATATTTATAGATACATATTTTTATGAAAATTATATTTATTTAACAACATATTATTATGAATATCTTATGTGCATAATATGTTCATTTTAATATGTTATCACACACATATAATTTCATAACAATATTTATTTGACAACATATTAATATGAACATATTATGCACATAATATATTCATATTAATATGTTGTCAAATAAATATTCAGAATCATATAAATATTTTCATATTTTTATGTTGTTGTTTACTGGGTAATAAAATAATAAAATTATATTTACTAACATCTATAACTATAACTAACATGACATAATAATAACTCAATATCAATCACTCATCATCATTTAAAATTTATCCCAAATGGGACATATTTTTTTAAATTATATACACTATATAATTATTCTCTTTCAATAGTTATTTCTCATATTTATGATTTCTTCATAATTTGTGACTGTAATTACATCTATATTTCAAATCAAGATAATATGAAATAATTTACTTCATATATAAATTATTTCTTAATTTCGTTAAGCTAAATTCTATCTTCAAATATATAAATAATTAGATACAAATTAATATCAGTATCGATATTCTAGTTTGAACATATTTTATATAGTATAAATCATTATTGGATAATATCACTAATATTGATATATTACAATATGTAAAAAGCCGTATACGCTCATTACTGATATAATTATAATAGTTTATATATATATATATATATATATATATATATTAATGGGTTCATTTTTATAGTGAGAGTACCCATCATATTGGGTAGACTAACTCACCACCGATCACTTGCATTTCGAAATATATTTTTTTTACAACATTCTAAAATTCATCGTAAGCGCAACCTTAATATTTGAAAATTGAAAGTATTATGATATATCATAACTAATTTGATAAATTATCATAAATTAAAATTAAATAAAAACTAACCATATGAATTGTGCATAATAAAGTTACAAACAACTCCAACTGATATATATCTGTAAACATGATGTATGTTCTAAAAATGTATACTAATAGATTATAAAAAGTAATATAATTATTAAATAAACAATATTTAACAATTAATTAATAAATAATAAATATATAAATAAACATTTTATATCGATTTTAAATAAATATTTATTAAATTATAATTATTTTAATAATAAACTATATATATAATATAATATGAACATACATATATATATATATATATATATATATATATATATATATATATATATATATATATATAGCATGACAGATGTCGCGTCACTTAATATAGAATAATTCTTATAATAATAGAAGAAGAAGTGTTATAATTCATAAATATCATTATTGTCCAAATAACCGTATATATCCTGGTTCATTGGATAGTAATATGTAGATATCATGCATATAGTCGTTAGTCGCAAACATAATGTTCGAACTAATTAAACAATGAACAATTGTAGTCACATTATCGAAAAGTTTCATTTGTCACATAACGCATGGTGTGAATTAATCCGGCTGTTGAGTATGTTTTTCGATATATTAGTTATTCAGTGCTTTTTCCTAGAAAATTAGAATGGGAGAGATACAAATTTTACATACATACCTACATATATATGACCTTATTTGTAATAATTATTAATTTAATAAGTTAAAAAAAGAATAATATAAATTTATAATATACTTTATTTTTTCAATTGGCTCCAACAATTTTGTTAGCATATTTTATTGAATTGTTGTTGTATCTTAAGAATATTATTGATTTTATAATAATCATAATATGTTATTAAATTATGAAATACATAATTTTTTTAATTATTTATTAAATTCCGAATATTATAATATTTAAAAAAAAAATGTCACATTGTTATTGTTATTTTTATTGTTATATGTAATTGGTGGATTCCTTTAATATCATCCAGGAATTTAGATGAAGTTTTCACTTATAACCAATGGCTCTAATGTTCCTTCTAAGCCGCTCTCATGTGAAAGCATACTTGATTTTCTTTTTACATAATAGAAATATAAATATTAGAATATATGTTAGCTATGTTACAATAAGAAAAATATGTGATTACCAATTAAATTAAATGGTAATCGGATATAAATTTAAATAAATGTAACATTAATAATAGTAATTACCTGTATATTTTACATTATTGTTCTTTTATAATATAATTAATTATTATATCTTATATTTATATATGATGAAAGTAAGTTAATGCATTATTGTTTAGGCATATTTATTAAAACAAATGCAATATCTTCTTTTCTAGTCATGTTCAGATTATTTTGATCTGTAAAATATAGATAATATCTGCATCAATTAATATTATTAATCTAAGTCATGCACAAATTAATAGAATTGCCCCCCCCCCCATGTTGGTGATGGTTTTTGAATATATAAGTATAATATGAATCTAATAAACAGTACTGATCTCGCACTAGAATACTAATAATCAGTTTCTTACCAATTTCCTCCGGTTAATCACTTAAATTTACCATCATAGTTATCGCCATAGCCTACCTATCATGCAAGTCTTAAGTTTCTCCTTGAATTATAACAATTATAAAGTCTTGATAACATCCACTATATTTCTCGGAGACCAAATATCCCAATTAACATTGACACTAATTATATTAAGAAATTCAATATAATGTATTCATTCAACATTGACCAACATATAAAATCCCCAAATCACATGTAATGCACTTGGCTTTATAATTTCGCACATTTATTATAACCTTACTAACTCAAACTCAATAAATAATATTTTAAACAAATATAAAAATATATATAATGTTTAGAAACCTTTAGTTTTTAATTATAAATTGAAATTTTTACATTTGATTACAAAAATGTAAAAATGTAATAAAAAAATCAGTTTATTATATATATAATAACTATTTTGAATACTTACAAAATAAAAAATACTTATTTAAACTATTTATATAATTAATGAATATTTTATTTATTTAACATTTTATATAGTATGGGGTTATTTCCCTTATAAAAATTATTAATATTTACTCAAGTAATACTTGTATATAAAATATATACTTAACACGTCATTACAAAATACAAGTATATATATATATTATAAATCAGTATACTATAAATAATAAGTCATAAATTAATTTATAATATAGTCGTATAACCAATTTAATTAATATTTATTTGTAATACATTTTTGATTTTATTTTCATTGCGGTAAGCATATGTAACCAATTATTATTATTATTATTATTATTATTATTATTATTATTATTATTATTATTATTATTATTATTATTATTATTATTGAATTGAATTGAATTTTATTCATGATAATTCATAAATATAAATATTAAAGTCTACAGTAAACATTTAAATTAACAATAGGAAATAAGTAATTTAATAAAATTAATATATATATAAAATAAATATCAAACATTCGCAATACATAAGATTAAAATAAAATTAGATAATATTTACATGATATATCTTATATAAATATATTGAATTTACAAATTACATGGAACGGTTACATGCTATAAGATAATAATAAAAATGACAATAAATTAAGTGGTAGATCGCATAATAGATAAGTATCTATTAAAATTAAGTTTATTTATACGGGATTTGAAACAGTTCAAAGATGGAGAATGAACTGTTTCATAATCAAGATTGTTCCATATATTTATGATATGATTATTTAGGTAATTCATGTGAACATTTGTTCGTGACTTACTAGCCAGGATTTTTAAGTCATGGCCACGTGTTCTATAATTTGTCTTGGTAACATATAATATATCAGAGTAATCAACCTTGCATAGATTATTTATTAGCTTGAATATTATAATCATGTCTTTATGCATACGCCGTAGTTCGAGAGATTTGATTCCAAGGTAGTTTAGACGTTCATTATAAGTAGTATATTGTAGTCTGCAAGTACCAAATAGCCTCCTTGTGAACAATCTCTGAACACGTTCGAGCTTGTCGGTTAGTACATTGTAACGTCTTGCTTTAAGACCAGGATTCCAAACAGTTGTGGCAAACTCTAATTAGGCCGAGCATATGTAATATAAGCTTTTAAAATCATTGAAACATCGCTGGTAATAAAGTATCTAAATAAATTATTAATATTCATTAGAGCACCTCTACAACACTCTATTATATGCTTATCAAAATACAAATAATTATAAAATATTATACCTAGCTCTTTATTTGATATACAGTTATTAATAAGTTTACTTTCTATATAATATGTTGGTATTACACTACTATTTAATGACATTATATTAGTTTTATTTGGTGCTATATCAAGTTGCCAGTTTTTGCTCCATGATAGAAATTGATTAATTGCTAGTTGCATCAGTTGTCTATCCGATATATTATTTGATTGTAGATGTATTTTGGTATCATCTGCAAATAAATCTATTTTAATTTTTTCAGTGAATAGATTAGTAATATCATTGATGAAGATTATGAACAGTAATGGTCCAATAACTGAGCCTTGGGGCACACCTGATAGTACATTTTTGAATTTTGAATATGAGTGATTTACTTTTACAGATTGTTTCCTATTGGTTAGGAAACATTCAATCCATTTTAATATATTACCTGCTATACCTATATCTTTTAATTTTATAAAAAGTTGTATATGCGAGACTTTATCAAACGCTTTTTTGAAATCAAAATATACAATATCAATATATTTTTTATCATTTATGGTAGAAGTCCATTTATTTAGGCACGCCAATAATTGTAACTCTACTGACTTGCCACTCATAAAACAACCAAATTGATGTTTTGATAAAAGTGAGTTTTTCAGTAGAAATAATTTAATGTGTTTTGTAATTAATCGTTCAAATACTCTAGATATAATACTAGTTATAGAAATTGGTCTATAGTTTTCTTTTCTAGAGGGATCACCTTTCTTAAAAATCGGTGTTATAAAACTATATTTCCATTTTAAGGGACATGAACCAAATTCAATTGATTTGTTAAATATGATAGATAATGGTAATGATAAGTCATATGAGAATTTTTGTAGAATATAAGATGGTATTTCATCTGGAGGAATTGTACATGAATTAGAAAGTTTACATAAGCATATTCTAATCATTTCTCTAGTGAATATAATATTATTTATAGTATTTTCTGTTTTTAGTGTATGATCTGGAATTATACCATTATCATTTGTAAATACTGAGGTGAATTGATCATTCAGTAGTACAGCTTTATCATAATCAATCGACGCATATGAATTATCCTCTTTAATTAATGGAGATATCCCATTGTGAGATGAACATCCGAATTAACATATTTATAGAACCAAGATTTATTATTAGAATTAATAACCTTGTACTCTCTCTGCAAGACATAATTGTGAATATTAGAATGTAGACGTGATTATGAGTATCTCCATTTATTATTATGAATATTATTCCTATTTTTAAAATTTCTTAAACATTTTGATTAAACAATTGTATATATTTGGGGTATTTATGTGATTTGGTAGATAATTTTGACATTGGAACGGTTTTACTAAATATATCTAACATAGTTGAGTAAAAGATATTTATAGTTTAATCGATATCTTTACCATATGATAATATTTTTTCCCATTGTATATTTTTTAATAATGAATACATTAAAATAAAATATGCTTTTTTAAAATGTGGTAGTATTGGGTTTATGGAATTTGTGGAATTTGTGGACATGGATAAAATGTTGAAAGAAAAAGAAAAATGATCACTAATATGTTTATTTATACCAAATTTAGGTTCTTTGGAAATATTGGATAATAAAAGTGAATCATTGGTCAAAAATAAGTCGAGTATATTATTTAGTCTAGTTGGACAATTTATATATTGTAATTATTATTATTATTATTATTATTATTATTATTATTATTATTATTATTATTATTATTATTATTATTATTATTATTATTATTATTATTATTATTTTTTTATTATTATTATTATTATTATTATTATTATTATTATTATTATTATTATTATTATTATTATTATTATTATTATTATTATTATTATTATTATTATTATTATTATTATTATTATTATTATTATTATTATTATTATTATTATTATTATTATTATTATTATTATTATTATTATTATTATTATTATTATTATTATTATTATTATTATTATTATTATTATTATTATTATTATTATTATTATTATTATTATTATTATTATTATTATTGAATTGAATTGAATTTTATTCATGATAATTCATAAATATAAATATTAAAGTCTACAGTAAACATTTAAATTAACAATAGGAAATAAGTAATTTAATAAAATTAATATATATATAAAATAAATATCAAACATTCGCAATACATAAGATTAAAATAAAATTAGATAATATTTACATGATATATCTTATATAAATATATTGAATTTACAAATTACATGGAACGGTTACATGCTATAAGATAATAATAAAAATGACAATAAATTAAGTGGTAGATCGCATAATAGATAAGTATCTATTAAAATTAAGTTTATTTATACGGGATTTGAAACAGTTCAAAGATGGAGAATGAACTGTTTCATAATCAAGATTGTTCCATATATTTATGATATGATTATTTAGGTAATTCATGTGAACATTTGTTCGTGACTTACTAGCCAGGATTTTTAAGTCATGGCCACGTGTTCTATAATTTGTCTTGGTAACATATAATATATCAGAGTAATCAACCTTGCATAGATTATTTATTAGCTTGAATATTATAATCATGTCTTTATGCATACGCCGTAGTTCGAGAGATTTGATTCCAAGGTAGTTTAGACGTTCATTATAAGTAGTATATTGTAGTCTGCAAGTACCAAATAGCCTCCTTGTGAACAATCTCTGAACACGTTCGAGCTTGTCGGTTAGTACATTGTAACGTCTTGCTTTAAGACCAGGATTCCAAACAGTTGTGGCAAACTCTAATTAGGCCGAGCATATGTAATATAAGCTTTTAAAATCATTGAAACATCGCTGGTAATAAAGTATCTAAATAAATTATTAATATTCATTAGAGCACCTCTACAACACTCTATTATATGCTTATCAAAATACAAATAAATATAAAATATTATACCTAGCTCTTTATTTGATATACAGTTATTAATAAGTTTACTTTCTATATAATATGTTGGTATTACACTACTATTTAATGACATTAGATTAGTTTTATTTGGTGCTATATCAAGTTGCCAGTTTTTGCTCCATGATAGAAATTGATTAATTGCTAGTTGCATCAGTTGTCTATCCGATATATTATTTGATTGTAGATGTATTTTGGTATCATCTGCAAATAAATCTATTTTAATTTTCAGTGAATAGATTAGTAATATCATTGATGAAGATTATGAACAGTAATGGTCCAATAACTGAGCCTTGGGGCACACCTGATAGTACATTTTTGAATTTTGAATATGAGTGATTTACTTTTACAGATTGTTTCCTATTGGTTAGGAAACATTCAATCCATTTTAATATATTACCTGCTATACCTATATCTTTTAATTTTATAAAAAGTTGTATATGCGAGACTTTATCAAACGCTTTTTTGAAATCAAAATATATGTAGCCTTGCCGGCTGGGTTCGCGATCCAAGAAGTAAATATAATTTACTTACTATGTTATCAATCGTGTTGTTTCTTAGATCTTATTTATTTTATGATTATATTGGCATTGTTTTCATTACCCATGTGCACACGCATTTATACTATTCACCGTCACGCTCAGATACACATCATTTCACAATCACACTATTAAATATATATCATCACACTATTAAATACAAATCATTTCTCAATCACACTATTACATAATATTACATAACATCCATTTATACTTTCAATAATAATAACAATAACATAACATGTAACTAGTTACACGGTTACACTCACCCCCAAACAAAAATAAACAAAAATAAAATAAAAAATAAACTCACTCACTCAAATTAACAATACAAACGATTACGCTCACCCCGAAACAAAATAAACAAAAAATAATAAAAATAAACTCACTCATAAAAATAAAAATAATAAAGATAAGCTCATTCACCCCCAAACAAAATAAATTCACACTACTATTACATTCTTTCTATATTAACTTCCATTTTCTTCATATTACTGCGGTGTAATACCTTCGATTTTCCATCTCCCGTTTCTATTTCATAAGTTTCATTCGTTCCCATTCTTCTTACCACACTCCAGATATTGTCGGACCATATGTTCATCAGTTTCTTCCTCCCTAGTTCTCTTCTCTTAATTCTTACCTTATCTCCATAATATAATCGAGTATCTACTACTTTACCATTTATTCCATCACTCCTCTTCTTCCATGCTTTTTCTAAAGCTATCTTTACTTTGTACTTAGTTTCAATGATCCTCTTACCCATTCCTATTATCCAGTCATCCTTACATCTGTTTATATTACCTAATATTTTCTGTTGTATCGGTATTCTCTCTTCTCTCCCGAATATTAAGAAGAATGGTGAGTAACCAGTGGATGCATGTTCTAGTATATTATATGCATGAATTAACTCATTCAGGTATAGTGGCCATTTAGATTTTTTTTCTTCAGATAACGATCTTAGTAATGATAACAGGGTTCTATTCATTCTTTCAGTTTGACCATTACCGGCTGGGTGGTAAGATGTTGTTTTGCTTTGATTAATACATAATAACATACATAGTTCCTTTATTAAAGATGAAACAAAATTCCTTCCTTGATCTGAATGTATTCTTTCGGGTATTCCGAAATTATATATCCACTCATTTAAAATAACTTTTGCCACTGTTAAAGCAGATTGATTTCTAGTGGCAACAGCCTTTGTAAATTTAGTAAAGATATCTGTGATTACTAAAATTGAATCTCTACCGTCTGATGATTTGTCAACAGTTATGAAATCTATTGATATCATCTCTAGTGGTCTACTCGCTGATAACCTTCCCATTTTTACGGGCCCATCTCCTACTCCCTTACTTTTGTTGCATACTGTACATCCTCTAATGTAATCACGGATATCTTTATATTTCCCTTTCCAATTCATTTCTAAATTAACTCTATGAATTACCCTTTCTATACCTTGGTGTCCACAGCCATCGTGTATTCCTTCTAATATCTGAAATATTAAGGATCTTGGAATCATAATCCTCCTACATGCTTCATTTCCCCATCTATTCGCAAATAAAACACCATCTATTATTTCAAATTTTGTATTACCTTTTTCTACTTTTTCTCGTATCGCACATAGTTCATCATCCTCTTTCTGTTTACTAATGATCTCCTCTCTACTGAACATTGATATTAAGTCTGTACCTAGGTCAGTATTACTTACTTTGTCTATTACTACCAAACCCTTCGAATTAACTTCTACATTATTTAATCTGGATAATGCATCCGCGTTTACGTTCTCCCTTCCCTTTCTATATATATAATTTAGTTTGAAAGGGGCTAATTTCGAAACTCCTCTCTGTTCATAAGCACTTAATTTATGTGTTGAATTTATATATGATAGTGCAATATTATCGGTATATACATCACATTCGGTTCCAATCAAATAATGATTAAATTTCTTTGTTACTGCCCATACCAGGGCGTTAAACTCTAACCGTTTCGAAGAATAATCAGGCTTCCTCCAACTTTTTGGTACCGTTTTACTAGCATATGATATAACCTTCATTTTTCCTTTACATTCCTGGCTCAAAACCGCTCCTAATCCATAGTCTGAAGCATCTATATCTAATCTGAATTTCCTATGATAATCTGGGTATCCCAGTATTGGTGTTGAACACAATTTGATTTTCAGATTCTCAAAAGCTTCTAATGCTTCTATACTCCACACTAATTCAATCTTAGTACTTGATCTCCTCCCTATTACTGTACCTCTCTCATTATTCTTCTCTATAATCAATTCATGTAGTGGTCTACATAGACTAGTACATTTAGGTATAAATTTACCATAATAAGAGGCAAAACCTATAAATGAACGTAATTGTTTAATCGTTTGTGGTTTCTCCCAATCTCTAACTACTTTTAGTTTATCGTCATCTGTCGCTATCCCATCTTCTGAAATTATATGTCCTAGAAAACTAACTGATTTATGGAACCACGAGCATTTTTCACTGTTTAATCGAAGATTTACAGATTGGAGTCTTTCTAGTACAATTTCTATTAGTTTGAGATGTTCTTCAATTGTATGTGAATATATAAGGATATCATCTAAATAACATATTACTCCCTGCATTAACTCTCTCCTAAATAAATTGGCCATTATTCTTTGGAAAGTTGCTGGTGCATTTGCAAGACCAAATGGCATCCTTTTAAAATTATAAAGACCAAACGGTGTCGAAAATGCGGTTTTGTTTTGGTCCTCTGGTATTACAGGTATCTGACTATATGCTGACTTTAGATCAAGTGTGGTAAACCATATTGACCCTGCTACAGCGTCCAACGAATCGTCAACTCTAGGTAATGGATATTGATCTCTTACCACTTTCGCATTTAGTTTACGATAATCCACGCACATTCTTAGTTCTCCAGATTTCTTTTTAACTAACACAATAGGACTGGAATACATACTTGATGATTCTTCTATAACTCCTTCCCTTATTAGATTATTTATATGATCTTTGACTGCTTTCACTTCAGTTGGAGGAATCCTTCTGTAAGGTTGACATACTGGTATGTCATTTATCGTCCTTATACGATGACTACCAGCAGATGAAGGAGAATTAATACCACTTACTGCAAATATATCCTCATATTTATTTAATAAATTTTCTAATAACTTTCTCGTATTACTATCTATATGTATATCCTCATTTATTAATCTCTTATGAATTTCTAATGCATTTACCTTAACCGTTTTATCCCCTGTTCCTAACGTTGTCTGTTTACCTATAAACCTTAGTTCCCTTAATATATTCATACCTATTATTTTTAATGTATCATTATTCGTAACTAAAAATCCCTTATTCCTAATTATTATACCCGAAATTCTAATATCCGTCATAAAATATCCTATATATTTCATAGTATCTCCACTTGCTGATTTAACTATTAGCCAATCAGGTTTAGTCTGTAGTTTTACTCCATATAATTTTTCAAAAAACCACAATGGAACAATTGATACTTGACTTCCGGTGTCTAACGTACAATTTAAAGTATGTTGTCCTATGTTAATATTCACTGTTTCACAACTACCTATTAAACCAACGCGCTGTTTACAATTTTCCCAATGCGCACTTAATTGGGAAAATTGTAAAAATTTCTACAGACATTTGCTAAATGGCCATGCATGCCACATCTATAGCATTGTATTGGTCTACCTCTATATCCCATATAACCCCCTCTACTTATAGCACTATTTTCTCTATATGTACCTCTCTCATTATTTCCTCTATACATAACACCATTTCCTCTATACATACCACCGTTCCCTCTACTCATACCACCATTTCCTCTACTCATATCACTATTTCCCCTATACATTTCACCATTTCCTGTACTCATATCACTATTTCCTCTATATATACCACCATTTCCTCTACTCATATCACTATTTCCTCTACTCATGTCACCATTTCCTCTATACATATCACTATTTCCTCTACTCATATCACTATTTCCTCTATACATATCACTATTTCCTCTATACATATCACTATTTCCTCTATACATATCACTATTTCCTCTACTCATATCACTATTTCCTCTATACATATCACTATTTCCTCTATACATATCACTATTTCCTCTATACATATCACTATTTATTCTATAACAATTTACATCATTACTATCATCCCCCACAATATTCCATTTCCGAATATGATCTCTTATTTCCTTGAATGATAAAGCATTCTTATTAATAAGGCTCCTCCTCAACTCATTAGATATTAAGTTCTTCCTTATACTTTCTACAACTACTCCCTCCCATTTTTCCTCCTGTTGTTTCAATTCTAGCCCTAGTCATAACATCGCATCTAAATATTCCATAACTCCTTCCTCACTACTCTGTTTCCTAGCCATAATTCTATATATTATTTCGTTTATACTATTTTCGAATTCGAATCTATCTAATAATGCCTTCCTAATTTGATCTACCTTAGTTAAGTCCTCCCCTAACATTAATACCTCTATTCTAGCCTGCCCTGCTAAGTGATATAATATATATGATGCCGCCGCATCCTCTTTCAACCCTTTTATGGCTATACAGCTATCGGCACTATCTAACCATATCTTAACGCTACTGCTACCATCATACATGCTTAATTTATTATACGAAGTATCATCTACTCCTAATTTTATATCTTTAGTATCGGTCATAGTGCCCTACCTTAACTTCATAAACTATTATATAAATAAAGATTAAATATAATAAATAATAATATAAAATATAAATATAATCAATTATAATATATAATAATAAATATAATCAATATAATAAATCAGTATTTAAT
Organism: Osedax fenrisi; assembly: GCA_964019155.1. Taxonomy (NCBI): domain Eukaryota; kingdom Metazoa; phylum Annelida; class Polychaeta; order Sabellida; family Siboglinidae; genus Osedax; species Osedax fenrisi. The sequence goes on from OZ025245.1 coordinate 17,748,593, forward strand.
ACTATATCTTATTATGATAATCCACAATTTATCATACACGATTTATATCACACAATATTTCACAATTATAATATATAATAATAAATATAATCAATATAATAAATCAGTATTTAATACTATATCTTCTTATGATAATCCACAATTTATCATACACGATTTATATCACACAATATTTCACAATGGGTAATGTCCACTGCACAATATAATCATAGAACAAATAAACCTGTGGTCCCTATGATCCTATGACTGGCTCTTCTGTGTTACCGGGTACCGTGTGTACTTCCGGGTTTCTCGTATTACTCCTGAGCGATTGATTTCTTGGATCCCGCCGCTGTCACCAAATGTAGCCTTGCCGGCTGGGTTCGCGATCCAAGAAGTAAATATAATTTACTTACTATGTTATCAATCGTGTTGTTTCTTAGATCTTATTTATTTTATGATTATATTGGCATTGTTTTCATTACCCATGTGCACACGCATTTATACTATTCACCGTCACGCTCAGATACACATCATTTCACAATCACACTATTAAATATATATCATCACACTATTAAATACAAATCATTTCTCAATCACACTATTACATAATATTACATAACATCCATTTATACTTTCAATAATAATAACAATAACATAACATGTAACTAGTTACACGGTTACATATACAATATCAATATATTTTTTATCATTTATGGTAGAAGTCCATTTATTTAGGCACGCCAATAATTGTAACTCTACTGACTTGCCACTCATAAAACCAAATTGATGTTTTGATAAAAGTGAGTTTTTCAGTAGAAATAATTTAATGTGTTTTGTAATTAATCGTTCAAATACTCTAGATATAATACTAGTTATAGAAATTGGTCTATAGTTTTCTTTTCTAGAGGGATCACCTTTCTTAAAAATCGGTGTTATAAAACTATATTTCCATTTTAAGGGACATGAACCAAATTCAATTGATTTGTTAAATATGATAGATAATGGTAATGATAAGTCATATGAGAATTTTTGTAGAATATAAGATGGTATTTCATCTGGAGGAATTGTACATGAATTAGAAAGTTTACATAAGCATATTCTAATCATTTCTCTAGTGAATATAATATTATTTATAGTATTTTCTGTTTTTAGTGTATGATCTGGAATTATACCATTATCATTTGTAAATACTGAGGTGAATTGATCATTCAGTAGTACAGCTTTATCATAATCAATCGACGCATATGAATTATCCTCTTTAATTAATGGAGATATCCCATTGTGAGATGAACATCCGAATTAACATATTTATAGAACCAAGATTTATTATTAGAATTAATAACCTTGTACTCTCTCTGCAAGACATAATTGTGAATATTAGAATGTAGACGTGATTATGAGTATCTCCATTTATTATTATGAATATTATTCCTATTTTTAAAATTTCTTAAACATTTTGATTAAACAATTGTATATATTTGGGGTATTTATGTGATTTGGTAGATAATTTTGACATTGGAACGGTTTTACTAAATATATCTAACATAGTTGAGTAAAAGATATTTATAGTTTAATCGATATCTTTACCATATGATAATATTTTTTCCCATTGTATATTTTTTAATAATGAATACATTAAAATAAAATATGCTTTTTTAAAATGTGGTAGTATTGGGTTTATGGAATTTGTGGAATTTGTGGACATGGATAAAATGTTGAAAGAAAAAGAAAAATGATCACTAATATGTTTATTTATACCAAATTTAGGTTCTTTGGAAATATTGGATAATAAAAGTGAATCATTGGTCAAAAATAAGTCGAGTATATTATTTAGTCTAGTTGGACAATTTATATATTGTAATTATTATTATTATTATTATTATTATTATTATTATTATTATTATTATTATTATTATTATTATTATTATTATTATTATTATTATTATTATTATTATTATTTTTTTATTATTATTATTATTATTATTATTATTATTATTATTATTATTATTATTATTATTATTATTATTATTATTATTATTATTATTATTATTATTATTATTATTATTATTATTATTATTATTATTATTATTATTATTATTATTATTATTATTATTATTATTATTATTATTATTATTATTATTATTATTATTATTATTATTATTATTATTATTATTATTATTATTATTATTATTATTATTATTATTATTATTATTATTATTATTATTATTATTATTATTATTGAATTGAATTGAATTTTATTCATGATAATTCATAAATATAAATATTAAAGTCTACAGTAAACATTTAAATTAAAAATAGGAAATAAGTAATTTAATAAAATTAATATATATATATAAAATAAATATCAAACATTCGCAATACATAAGATTAAAATAAAATTAGATAATATTTACATGATATATCTTATATAAATATATTGAATTTACAAATTACATGGAACGGTTACATGCTATAAGATAATAATAAAAATGACAATAAATTAAGTGGTAGATCGCATAATAGATAAGTATCTATTAAAATTAAGTTTATTTATACGGGATTTGAAACAGTTCAAAGATGGAGAATGAACTGTTTCATAATCAAGATTGTTCCATATATTTATGATATGATTATTTAGGTAATTCATGTGAACATTTGTTCGTGACTTACTAGCCAGGATTTTTAAGTCATGGCCACGTGTTCTATAATTTGTCTTGGTAACATATAATATATCAGAGTAATCAACCTTGCATAGATTATTTATTAGCTTGAATATTATAATCATGTCTTTATGCATACGCCGTAGTTCGAGAGATTTGATTCCAAGGTAGTTTAGACGTTCATTATAAGTAGTATATTGTAGTCTGCAAGTACCAAATAGCCTCCTTGTGAACAATCTCTGAACACGTTCGAGCTTGTCGGTTAGTACATTGTAACGTCTTGCTTTAAGACCAGGATTCCAAACAGTTGTGGCAAACTCTAATTAGGCCGAGCATATGTAATATAAGCTTTTAAAATCATTGAAACATCGCTGGTAATAAAGTATCTAAATAAATTATTAATATTCATTAGAGCACCTCTACAACACTCTATTATATGCTTATCAAAATACAAATAAATATAAAATATTATACCTAGCTCTTTATTTGATATACAGTTATTAATAAGTTTACTTTCTATATAATATGTTGGTATTACACTACTATTTAATGACATTAGATTAGTTTTATTTGGTGCTATATCAAGTTGCCAGTTTTTGCTCCATGATAGAAATTGATTAATTGCTAGTTGCATCAGTTGTCTATCCGATATATTATTTGATTGTAGATGTATTTTGGTATCATCTGCAAATAAATCTATTTTAATTTTTTCAGTGAATAGATTAGTAATATCATTGATGAAGATTATGAACAGTAATGGTCCAATAACTGAGCCTTGGGGCACACCTGATAGTACATTTTTGAATTTTGAATATGAGTGATTTACTTTTACAGATTGTTTCCTATTGGTTAGGAAACATTCAATCCATTTTAATATATTACCTGCTATACCTATATCTTTTAATTTTATAAAAAGTTGTATATGCGAGACTTTATCAAACGCTTTTTTGAAATCAAAATATATGTAGCCTTGCCGGCTGGGTTCGCGATCCAAGAAGTAAATATAATTTACTTACTATGTTATCAATCGTGTTGTTTCTTAGATCTTATTTATTTTATGATTATATTGGCATTGTTTTCATTACCCATGTGCACACGCATTTATACTATTCACCGTCACGCTCAGATACACATCATTTCACAATCACACTATTAAATATATATCATCACACTATTAAATACAAATCATTTCTCAATCACACTATTACATAATATTACATAACATCCATTTATACTTTCAATAATAATAACAATAACATAACATGTAACTAGTTACACGGTTACACTCACCCCCAAACAAAAATAAACAAAAATAAAATAAAAAATAAACTCACTCACTCAAATTAACAATACAAACGATTACGCTCACCCCGAAACAAAATAAACAAAAAATAATAAAAATAAACTCACTCATAAAAATAAAAATAATAAAGATAAGCTCATTCACCCCCAAACAAAATAAATTCACACTACTATTACATTCTTTCTATATTAACTTCCATTTTCTTCATATTACTGCGGTGTAATACCTTCGATTTTCCATCTCCCGTTTCTATTTCATAAGTTTCATTCGTTCCCATTCTTCTTACCACACTCCAGATATTGTCGGACCATATGTTCATCAGTTTCTTCCTCCCTAGTTCTCTTCTCTTAATTCTTACCTTATCTCCATAATATAATCGAGTATCTACTACTTTACCATTTATTCCATCACTCCTCTTCTTCCATGCTTTTTCTAAAGCTATCTTTACTTTGTACTTAGTTTCAATGATCCTCTTACCCATTCCTATTATCCAGTCATCCTTACATCTGTTTATATTACCTAATATTTTCTGTTGTATCGGTATTCTCTCTTCTCTCCCGAATATTAAGAAGAATGGTGAGTAACCAGTGGATGCATGTTCTAGTATATTATATGCATGAATTAACTCATTCAGGTATAGTGGCCATTTAGATTTTTTTTCTTCAGATAACGATCTTAGTAATGATAACAGGGTTCTATTCATTCTTTCAGTTTGACCATTACCGGCTGGGTGGTAAGATGTTGTTTTGCTTTGATTAATACATAATAACATACATAGTTCCTTTATTAAAGATGAAACAAAATTCCTTCCTTGATCTGAATGTATTCTTTCGGGTATTCCGAAATTATATATCCACTCATTTAAAATAACTTTTGCCACTGTTAAAGCAGATTGATTTCTAGTGGCAACAGCCTTTGTAAATTTAGTAAAGATATCTGTGATTACTAAAATTGAATCTCTACCGTCTGATGATTTGTCAACAGTTATGAAATCTATTGATATCATCTCTAGTGGTCTACTCGCTGATAACCTTCCCATTTTTACGGGCCCATCTCCTACTCCCTTACTTTTGTTGCATACTGTACATCCTCTAATGTAATCACGGATATCTTTATATTTCCCTTTCCAATTCATTTCTAAATTAACTCTATGAATTACCCTTTCTATACCTTGGTGTCCACAGCCATCGTGTATTCCTTCTAATATCTGAAATAATAAGGATCTTGGAATCATAATCCTCCTACATGCTTCATTTCCCCATCTATTCGCAAATAAAACACCATCTATTATTTCAAATTTTGTATTACCTTTTTCTACTTTTTCTCGTATCGCACATAGTTCATCATCCTCTTTCTGTTTACTAATGATCTCCTCTCTACTGAACATTGATATTAAGTCTGTACCTAGGTCAGTATTACTTACTTTGTCTATTACTACCAAACCCTTCGAATTAACTTCTACATTATTTAATCTGGATAATGCATCCGCGTTTACGTTCTCCCTTCCCTTTCTATATATATAATTTAGTTTGAAAGGGGCTAATTTCGAAACTCCTCTCTGTTCATAAGCACTTAATTTATGTGTTGAATTTATATATGATAGTGCAATATTATCGGTATATACATCACATTCGGTTCCAATCAAATAATGATTAAATTTCTTTGTTACTGCCCATACCAGGGCGTTAAACTCTAACCGTTTCTAAGAATAATCAGGCTTCCTCCAACTTTTTGGTACCGTTTTACTAGCATATGATATAACCTTCATTTTTCCTTTACATTCCTGGCTCAAAACCGCTCCTAATCCATAGTCTGAAGCATCTATATCTAATCTGAATTTCCTATGATAATCTGGGTATCCCAGTATTGGTGTTGAACACAATTTGATTTTCAGATTCTCAAAAGCTTCTAATGCTTCTATACTCCACACTAATTCAATCTTAGTACTTGATCTCCTCCCTATTACTGTACCTCTCTCATTATTCTTCTCTATAATCAATTCATGTAGTGGTCTACATAGACTAGTACATTTAGGTATAAATTTACCATAATAAGAGGCAAAACCTATAAATGAACGTAATTGTTTAATCGTTTGTGGTTTCTCCCAATCTCTAACTACTTTTAGTTTATCGTCATCTGTCGCTATCCCATCTTCTGAAATTATATGTCCTAGAAAACTAACTGATTTATGGAACCACGAGCATTTTTCACTGTTTAATCGAAGATTTACAGATTGGAGTCTTTCTAGTACAATTTCTATTAGTTTGAGATGTTCTTCAATTGTATGTGAATATATAAGGATATCATCTAAATAACATATTACTCCCTGCATTAACTCTCTCCTAAATAAATTGGCCATTATTCTTTGGAAAGTTGCTGGTGCATTTGCAAGACCAAATGGCATCCTTTTAAAATTATAAAGACCAAACGGTGTCGAAAATGCGGTTTTGTTTTGGTCCTCTGGTATTACAGGTATCTGACTATATGCTGACTTTAGATCAAGTGTGGTAAACCATATTGACCCTGCTACAGCGTCCAACGAATCGTCAACTCTAGGTAATGGATATTGATCTCTTACCACTTTCGCATTTAGTTTACGATAATCCACGCACATTCTTAGTTCTCCAGATTTCTTTTTAACTAACACAATAGGACTGGAATACATACTTGATGATTCTTCTATAACTCCTTCCCTTATTAGATTATTTATATGATCTTTGACTGCTTTCACTTCAGTTGGAGGAATCCTTCTGTAAGGTTGACATACTGGTATGTCATTTATCGTCCTTATACGATGACTACCAGCAGATGAAGGAGAATTAATACCACTTACTGCAAATATATCCTCATATTTATTTAATAAATTTTCTAATAACTTTCTCGTATTACTATCTATATGTATATCCTCATTTATTAATCTCTTATGAATTTCTAATGCATTTACCTTAACCGTTTTATCCCCTGTTCCTAACGTTGTCTGTTTACCTATAAACCTTAGTTCCCTTAATATATTCATACCTATTATTTTTAATGTATCATTATTCGTAACTAAAAATCCCTTATTCCTAATTATTATACCCGAAATTCTAATATCCGTCATAAAATATCCTATATATTTCATAGTATCTCCACTTGCTGATTTAACTATTAGCCAATCAGGTTTAGTCTGTAGTTTTACTCCATATAATTTTTCAAAAAACCACAATGGAACAATTGATACTTGACTTCCGGTGTCTAACGTACAATTTAAAGTATGTTGTCCTATGTTAATATTCACTGTTTCACAACTACCTATTAAACCAACGCGCTGTTTACAATTTTCCCAATGCGCACTTAATTGGGAAAATTGTAAAAATTTCTACAGACATTTGCTAAATGGCCATGCATGCCACATCTATAGCATTGTATTGGTCTACCTCTATATCCCATATAACCCCCTCTACTTATAGCACTATTTTCTCTATATGTACCTCTCTCATTATTTCCTCTATACATAACACCATTTCCTCTATACATACCACCGTTCCCTCTACTCATACCACCATTTCCTCTACTCATATCACTATTTCCCCTATACATTTCACCATTTCCTGTACTCATATCACTATTTCCTCTATATATACCACCATTTCCTCTACTCATATCACTATTTCCTCTACTCATGTCACCATTTCCTCTATACATATCACTATTTCCTCTACTCATATCACTATTTCCTCTATACATATCACTATTTCCTCTATACATATCACTATTTCCTCTATACATATCACTATTTCCTCTACTCATATCACTATTTCCTCTATACATATCACTATTTCCTCTATACATATCACTATTTCCTCTATACATATCACTATTTATTCTATAACAATTTACATCATTACTATCATCCCCCACAATATTCCATTTCCGAATATGATCTCTTATTTCCTTGAATGATAAAGCATTCTTATTAATAAGGCTCCTCCTCAACTCATTAGATATTAAGTTCTTCCTTATACTTTCTACAACTACTCCCTCCCATTTTTCCTCCTGTTGTTTCAATTCTAGCCCTAGTCATAACATCGCATCTAAATATTCCATAACTCCTTCCTCACTACTCTGTTTCCTAGCCATAATTCTATATATTATTTCGTTTATACTATTTTCGAATTCGAATCTATCTAATAATGCCTTCCTAATTTGATCTACCTTAGTTAAGTCCTCCCCTAACATTAATACCTCTATTCTAGCCTGCCCTGCTAAGTGATATAATATATATGATGCCGCCGCATCCTCTTTCAACCCTTTTATGGCTATACAGCTATCGGCACTATCTAACCATATCTTAACGCTACTGCTACCATCATACATGCTTAATTTATTATACGAAGTATCATCTACTCCTAATTTTATATCTTTAGTATCGGTCATAGTGCCCTACCTTAACTTCATAAACTATTATATAAATAAAGATTAAATATAATAAATAATAATATAAAATATAAATATAATCAATTATAATATATAATAATAAATATAATCAATATAATAAATCAGTATTTAATACTATATCTTATTATGATAATCCACAATTTATCATACACGATTTATATCACACAATATTTCACAATTATAATATATAATAATAAATATAATCAATATAATAAATCAGTATTTAATACTATATCTTCTTATGATAATCCACAATTTATCATACACGATTTATATCACACAATATTTCACAATGGGTAATGTCCACTGCACAATATAATCATAGAACAAATAAACCTGTGGTCCCTATGATCCTATGACTGGCTCTTCTGTGTTACCGGGTACCGTGTGTACTTCCGGGTTTCTCGTATTACTCCTGAGCGATTGATTTCTTGGATCCCGCCGCTGTCACCAAATGTAGCCTTGCCGGCTGGGTTCGCGATCCAAGAAGTAAATATAATTTACTTACTATGTTATCAATCGTGTTGTTTCTTAGATCTTATTTATTTTATGATTATATTGGCATTGTTTTCATTACCCATGTGCACACGCATTTATACTATTCACCGTCACGCTCAGATACACATCATTTCACAATCACACTATTAAATATATATCATCACACTATTAAATACAAATCATTTCTCAATCACACTATTACATAATATTACATAACATCCATTTATACTTTCAATAATAATAACAATAACATAACATGTAACTAGTTACACGGTTACATATACAATATCAATATATTTTTTATCATTTATGGTAGAAGTCCATTTATTTAGGCACGCCAATAATTGTAACTCTACTGACTTGCCACTCATAAAACCAAATTGATGTTTTGATAAAAGTGAGTTTTTCAGTAGAAATAATTTAATGTGTTTTGTAATTAATCGTTCAAATACTCTAGATATAATACTAGTTATAGAAATTGGTCTATAGTTTTCTTTTCTAGAGGGATCACCTTTCTTAAAAATCGGTGTTATAAAACTATATTTCCATTTTAAGGGACATGAACCAAATTCAATTGATTTGTTAAATATGATAGATAATGGTAATGATAAGTCATATGAGAATTTTTGTAGAATATAAGATGGTATTTCATCTGGAGGAATTGTACATGAATTAGAAAGTTTACATAAGCATATTCTAATCATTTCTCTAGTGAATATAATATTATTTATAGTATTTTCTGTTTTTAGTGTATGATCTGGAATTATACCATTATCATTTGTAAATACTGAGGTGAATTGATCATTCAGTAGTACAGCTTTATCATAATCAATCGACGCATATGAATTATCCTCTTTAATTAATGGAGATATCCCATTGTGAGATGAACATCCGAATTAACATATTTATAGAACCAAGATTTATTATTAGAATTAATAACCTTGTACTCTCTCTGCAAGACATAATTGTGAATATTAGAATGTAGACGTGATTATGAGTATCTCCATTTATTATTATGAATATTATTCCTATTTTTAAAATTTCTTAAACATTTTGATTAAACAATTGTATATATTTGGGGTATTTATGTGATTTGGTAGATAATTTTGACATTGGAACGGTTTTACTAAATATATCTAACATAGTTGAGTAAAAGATATTTATAGTTTAATCGATATCTTTACCATATGATAATATTTTTTCCCATTGTATATTTTTTAATAATGAATACATTAAAATAAAATATGCTTTTTTAAAATGTGGTAGTATTGGGTTTATGGAATTTGTGGAATTTGTGGACATGGATAAAATGTTGAAAGAAAAAGAAAAATGATCACTAATATGTTTATTTATACCAAATTTAGGTTCTTTGGAAATATTGGATAATAAAAGTGAATCATTGGTCAAAAATAAGTCGAGTATATTATTTAGTCTAGTTGGACAATTTATATATTGTAATTATTATTATTATTATTATTATTATTATTATTATTATTATTATTATTATTATTATTATTATTATTATTATTATTATTATTATTATTATTATTATTTTTATTATTTTTTTATTATTATTATTATTATTATTATTATTATTATTATTATTATTATTATTATTATTATTATTATTATTATTATTATTATTATTATTATTATTATTATTATTATTATTATTATTATTATTATTATTATTATTATTATTATTATTATTATTATTATTATTATTATTATTATTATTATTATTATTATTATTATTATTATTATTATTATTATTATTATTATTATTATTATTATTATTATTATTATTATTATTATTATTATTATTATTATTATTATTATTATTATTATTATTATTGAATTGAATTGAATTTTATTCATGATAATTCATAAATATAAATATTAAAGTCTACAGTAAACATTTAAATTAACAATAGGAAATAAGTAATTTAATAAAATTAATATATATATAAAATAAATATCAAACATTCGCAATACATAAGATTAAAATAAAATTAGATAATATTTACATGATATATCTTATATAAATATATTGAATTTACAAATTACATGGAACGGTTACATGCTATAAGATAATAATAAAAATGACAATAAATTAAGTGGTAGATCGCATAATAGATAAGTATCTATTAAAATTAAGTTTATTTATACGGGATTTGAAACAGTTCAAAGATGGAGAATGAACTGTTTCATAATCAAGATTGTTCCATATATTTATGATATGATTATTTAGGTAATTCATGTGAACATTTGTTCGTGACTTACTAGCCAGGATTTTTAAGTCATGGCCACGTGTTCTATAATTTGTCTTGGTAACATATAATATATCAGAGTAATCAACCTTGCATAGATTATTTATTAGCTTGAATATTATAATCATGTCTTTATGCATACGCCGTAGTTCGAGAGATTTGATTCCAAGGTAGTTTAGACGTTCATTATAAGTAGTATATTGTAGTCTGCAAGTACCAAATAGCCTCCTTGTGAACAATCTCTGAACACGTTCGAGCTTGTCGGTTAGTACATTGTAACGTCTTGCTTTAAGACCAGGATTCCAAACAGTTGTGGCAAACTCTAATTAGGCCGAGCATATGTAATATAAGCTTTTAAAATCATTGAAACATCGCTGGTAATAAAGTATCTAAATAAATTATTAATATTCATTAGAGCACCTCTACAACACTCTATTATATGCTTATCAAAATACAAATAAATATAAAATATTATACCTAGCTCTTTATTTGATATACAGTTATTAATAAGTTTACTTTCTATATAATATGTTGGTATTACACTACTATTTAATGACATTAGATTAGTTTTATTTGGTGCTATATCAAGTTGCCAGTTTTTGCTCCATGATAGAAATTGATTAATTGCTAGTTGCATCAGTTGTCTATCCGATATATTATTTGATTGTAGATGTATTTTGGTATCATCTGCAAATAAATCTATTTTAATTTTCAGTGAATAGATTAGTAATATCATTGATGAAGATTATGAACAGTAATGGTCCAATAACTGAGCCTTGGGGCACACCTGATAGTACATTTTTGAATTTTGAATATGAGTGATTTACTTTTACAGATTGTTTCCTATTGGTTAGGAAACATTCAATCCATTTTAATATATTACCTGCTATACCTATATCTTTTAATTTTATAAAAAGTTGTATATGCGAGACTTTATCAAACGCTTTTTTGAAATCAAAATATATGTAGCCTTGCCGGCTGGGTTCGCGATCCAAGAAGTAAATATAATTTACTTACTATGTTATCAATCGTGTTGTTTCTTAGATCTTATTTATTTTATGATTATATTGGCATTGTTTTCATTACCCATGTGCACACGCATTTATACTATTCACCGTCACGCTCAGATACACATCATTTCACAATCACACTATTAAATATATATCATCACACTATTAAATACAAATCATTTCTCAATCACACTATTACATAATATTACATAACATCCATTTATACTTTCAATAATAATAACAATAACATAACATGTAACTAGTTACACGGTTACACTCACCCCCAAACAAAAATAAACAAAAATAAAATAAAAAATAAACTCACTCACTCAAATTAACAATACAAACGATTACGCTCACCCCGAAACAAAATAAACAAAAAATAATAAAAATAAACTCACTCATAAAAATAAAAATAATAAAGATAAGCTCATTCACCCCCAAACAAAATAAATTCACACTACTATTACATTCTTTCTATATTAACTTCCATTTTCTTCATATTACTGCGGTGTAATACCTTCGATTTTCCATCTCCCGTTTCTATTTCATAAGTTTCATTCGTTCCCATTCTTCTTACCACACTCCAGATATTGTCGGACCATATGTTCATCAGTTTCTTCCTCCCTAGTTCTCTTCTCTTAATTCTTACCTTATCTCCATAATATAATCGAGTATCTACTACTTTACCATTTATTCCATCACTCCTCTTCTTCCATGCTTTTTCTAAAGCTATCTTTACTTTGTACTTAGTTTCAATGATCCTCTTACCCATTCCTATTATCCAGTCATCCTTACATCTGTTTATATTACCTAATATTTTCTGTTGTATCGGTATTCTCTCTTCTCTCCCGAATATTAAGAAGAATGGTGAGTAACCAGTGGATGCATGTTCTAGTATATTATATGCATGAATTAACTCATTCAGGTATAGTGGCCATTTAGATTTTTTTTCTTCAGATAACGATCTTAGTAATGATAACAGGGTTCTATTCATTCTTTCAGTTTGACCATTACCGGCTGGGTGGTAAGATGTTGTTTTGCTTTGATTAATACATAATAACATACATAGTTCCTTTATTAAAGATGAAACAAAATTCCTTCCTTGATCTGAATGTATTCTTTCGGGTATTCCGAAATTATATATCCACTCATTTAAAATAACTTTTGCCACTGTTAAAGCAGATTGATTTCTAGTGGCAACAGCCTTTGTAAATTTAGTAAAGATATCTGTGATTACTAAAATTGAATCTCTACCATCTGATGATTTGTCAACAGTTATGAAATCTATTGATATCATCTCTAGTGGTCTACTCGCTGATAACCTTCCCATTTTTACGGGCCCATCTCCTACTCCCTTACTTTTGTTGCATACTGTACATCCTCTAATGTAATCACGGATATCTTTATATTTCCCTTTCCAATTCATTTCTAAATTAACTCTATGAATTACCCTTTCTATACCTTGGTGTCCACAGCCATCGTGTATTCCTTCTAATATCTGAAATATTAAGGATCTTGGAATCATAATCCTCCTACATGCTTCATTTCCCCATCTATTCGCAAATAAAACACCATCTATTATTTCAAATTTTGTATTACCTTTTTCTACTTTTTCTCGTATCGCACATAGTTCATCATCCTCTTTCTGTTTACTAATGATCTCCTCTCTACTGAACATTGATATTAAGTCTGTACCTAGGTCAGTATTACTTACTTTGTCTATTACTACCAAACCCTTCGAATTAACTTCTACATTATTTAATCTGGATAATGCATCCGCGTTTACGTTCTCCCTTCCCTTTCTATATATATAATTTAGTTTGAAAGGGGCTAATTTCGAAACTCCTCTCTGTTCATAAGCACTTAATTTATGTGTTGAATTTATATATGATAGTGCAATATTATCGGTATATACATCACATTCGGTTCCAATCAAATAATGATTAAATTTCTTTGTTACTGCCCATACCAGGGCGTTAAACTCTAACCGTTTCGAAGAATAATCAGGCTTCCTCCAACTTTTTGGTACCGTTTTACTAGCATATGATATAACCTTCATTTTTCCTTTACATTCCTGGCTCAAAACCGCTCCTAATCCATAGTCTGAAGCATCTATATCTAATCTGAATTTCCTATGATAATCTGGGTATCCCAGTATTGGTGTTGAACACAATTTGATTTTCAGATTCTCAAAAGCTTCTAATGCTTCTATACTCCACACTAATTCAATCTTAGTACTTGATCTCCTCCCTATTACTGTACCTCTCTCATTATTCTTCTCTATAATCAATTCATGTAGTGGTCTACATAGACTAGTACATTTAGGTATAAATTTACCATAATAAGAGGCAAAACCTATAAATGAACGTAATTGTTTAATCGTTTGTGGTTTCTCCCAATCTCTAACTACTTTTAGTTTATCGTCATCTGTCGCTATCCCATCTTCTGAAATTATATGTCCTAGAAAACTAACTGATTTATGGAACCACGAGCATTTTTCACTGTTTAATCGAAGATTTACAGATTGGAGTCTTTCTAGTACAATTTCTATTAGTTTGAGATGTTCTTCAATTGTATGTGAATATATAAGGATATCATCTAAATAACATATTACTCCCTGCATTAACTCTCTCCTAAATAAATTGGCCATTATTCTTTGGAAAGTTGCTGGTGCATTTGCAAGACCAAATGGCATCCTTTTAAAATTATAAAGACCAAACGGTGTCGAAAATGCGGTTTTGTTTTGGTCCTCTGGTATTACAGGTATCTGACTATATGCTGACTTTAGATCAAGTGTGGTAAACCATATTGACCCTGCTACAGCGTCCAACGAATCGTCAACTCTAGGTAATGGATATTGATCTCTTACCACTTTCGCATTTAGTTTACGATAATCCACGCACATTCTTAGTTCTCCAGATTTCTTTTTAACTAACACAATAGGACTGGAATACATACTTGATGATTCTTCTATAACTCCTTCCCTTATTAGATTATTTATATGATCTTTGACTGCTTTCACTTCAGTTGGAGGAATCCTTCTGTAAGGTTGACATACTGGTATGTCATTTATCGTCCTTATACGATGACTACCAGCAGATGAAGGAGAATTAATACCACTTACTGCAAATATATCCTCATATTTATTTAATAAATTTTCTAATAACTTTCTCGTATTACTATCTATATGTATATCCTCATTTATTAATCTCTTATGAATTTCTAATGCATTTACCTTAACCGTTTTATCCCCTGTTCCTAACGTTGTCTGTTTACCTATAAACCTTAGTTCCCTTAATATATTCATACCTATTATTTTTAATGTATCATTATTCGTAACTAAAAATCCCTTATTCCTAATTATTATACCCGAAATTCTAATATCCGTCATAAAATATCCTATATATTTCATAGTATCTCCACTTGCTGATTTAACTATTAGCCAATCAGGTTTAGTCTGTAGTTTTACTCCATATAATTTTTCAAAAAACCACAATGGAACAATTGATACTTGACTTCCGGTGTCTAACGTACAATTTAAAGTATGTTGTCCTATGTTAATATTCACTGTTTCACAACTACCTATTAAACCAACGCGCTGTTTACAATTTTCCCAATGCGCACTTAATTGGGAAAATTGTAAAAATTTCTACAGACATTTGCTAAATGGCCATGCATGCCACATCTATAGCATTGTATTGGTCTACCTCTATATCCCATATAACCCCCTCTACTTATAGCACTATTTTCTCTATATGTACCTCTCTCATTATTTCCTCTATACATAACACCATTTCCTCTATACATACCACCGTTCCCTCTACTCATACCACCATTTCCTCTACTCATATCACTATTTCCCCTATACATTTCACCATTTCCTGTACTCATATCACTATTTCCTCTATATATACCACCATTTCCTCTACTCATATCACTATTTCCTCTACTCATGTCACCATTTCCTCTATACATATCACTATTTCCTCTACTCATATCACTATTTCCTCTATACATATCACTATTTCCTCTATACATATCACTATTTCCTCTATACATATCACTATTTCCTCTACTCATATCACTATTTCCTCTATACATATCACTATTTCCTCTATACATATCACTATTTCCTCTATACATATCACTATTTATTCTATAACAATTTACATCATTACTATCATCCCCCACAATATTCCATTTCCGAATATGATCTCTTATTTCCTTGAATGATAAAGCATTCTTATTAATAAGGCTCCTCCTCAACTCATTAGATATTAAGTTCTTCCTTATACTTTCTACAACTACTCCCTCCCATTTTTCCTCCTGTTGTTTCAATTCTAGCCCTAGTCATAACATCGCATCTAAATATTCCATAACTCCTTCCTCACTACTCTGTTTCCTAGCCATAATTCTATATATTATTTCGTTTATACTATTTTCGAATTCGAATCTATCTAATAATGCCTTCCTAATTTGATCTACCTTAGTTAAGTCCTCCCCTAACATTAATACCTCTATTCTAGCCTGCCCTGCTAAGTGATATAATATATATGATGCCGCCGCATCCTCTTTCAACCCTTTTATGGCTATACAGCTATCGGCACTATCTAACCATATCTTAACGCTACTGCTACCATCATACATGCTTAATTTATTATACGAAGTATCATCTACTCCTAATTTTATATCTTTAGTATCGGTCATAGTGCCCTACCTTAACTTCATAAACTATTATATAAATAAAGATTAAATATAATAAATAATAATATAAAATATAAATATAATCAATTATAATATATAATAATAAATATAATCAATATAATAAATCAGTATTTAATACTATATCTTATTATGATAATCCACAATTTATCATACACGATTTATATCACACAATATTTCACAATTATAATATATAATAATAAATATAATCAATATAATAAATCAGTATTTAATACTATATCTTCTTATGATAATCCACAATTTATCATACACGATTTATATCACACAATATTTCACAATGGGTAATGTCCACTGCACAATATAATCATAGAACAAATAAACCTGTGGTCCCTATGATCCTATGACTGGCTCTTCTGTGTTACCGGGTACCGTGTGTACTTCCGGGTTTCTCGTATTACTCCTGAGCGATTGATTTCTTGGATCCCGCCGCTGTCACCAAATGTAGCCTTGCCGGCTGGGTTCGCGATCCAAGAAGTAAATATAATTTACTTACTATGTTATCAATCGTGTTGTTTCTTAGATCTTATTTATTTTATGATTATATTGGCATTGTTTTCATTACCCATGTGCACACGCATTTATACTATTCACCGTCACGCTCAGATACACATCATTTCACAATCACACTATTAAATATATATCATCACACTATTAAATACAAATCATTTCTCAATCACACTATTACATAATATTACATAACATCCATTTATACTTTCAATAATAATAACAATAACATAACATGTAACTAGTTACACGGTTACATATACAATATCAATATATTTTTTATCATTTATGGTAGAAGTCCATTTATTTAGGCACGCCAATAATTGTAACTCTACTGACTTGCCACTCATAAAACCAAATTGATGTTTTGATAAAAGTGAGTTTTTCAGTAGAAATAATTTAATGTGTTTTGTAATTAATCGTTCAAATACTCTAGATATAATACTAGTTATAGAAATTGGTCTATAGTTTTCTTTTCTAGAGGGATCACCTTTCTTAAAAATCGGTGTTATAAAACTATATTTCCATTTTAAGGGACATGAACCAAATTCAATTGATTTGTTAAATATGATAGATAATGGTAATGATAAGTCATATGAGAATTTTTGTAGAATATAAGATGGTATTTCATCTGGAGGAATTGTACATGAATTAGAAAGTTTACATAAGCATATTCTAATCATTTCTCTAGTGAATATAATATTATTTATAGTATTTTCTGTTTTTAGTGTATGATCTGGAATTATACCATTATCATTTGTAAATACTGAGGTGAATTGATCATTCAGTAGTACAGCTTTATCATAATCAATCGACGCATATGAATTATCCTCTTTAATTAATGGAGATATCCCATTGTGAGATGAACATCCGAATTAACATATTTATAGAACCAAGATTTATTATTAGAATTAATAACCTTGTACTCTCTCTGCAAGACATAATTGTGAATATTAGAATGTAGACGTGATTATGAGTATCTCCATTTATTATTATGAATATTATTCCTATTTTTAAAATTTCTTAAACATTTTGATTAAACAATTGTATATATTTGGGGTATTTATGTGATTTGGTAGATAATTTTGACATTGGAACGGTTTTACTAAATATATCTAACATAGTTGAGTAAAAGATATTTATAGTTTAATCGATATCTTTACCATATGATAATATTTTTTCCCATTGTATATTTTTTAATAATGAATACATTAAAATAAAATATGCTTTTTTAAAATGTGGTAGTATTGGGTTTATGGAATTTGTGGAATTTGTGGACATGGATAAAATGTTGAAAGAAAAAGAAAAATGATCACTAATATGTTTATTTATACCAAATTTAGGTTCTTTGGAAATATTGGATAATAAAAGTGAATCATTGGTCAAAAATAAGTCGAGTATATTATTTAGTCTAGTTGGACAATTTATATATTGTAATTATTATTATTATTATTATTATTATTATTATTATTATTATTATTATTATTATTATTATTATTATTATTATTATTATTATTATTATTATTATTTTTTTATTATTATTATTATTATTATTATTATTATTATTATTATTATTATTATTATTATTATTATTATTATTATTATTATTATTATTATTATTATTATTATTATTATTATTATTATTATTATTATTATTATTATTATTATTATTATTATTATTATTATTATTATTATTATTATTATTATTATTATTATTATTATTATTATTATTATTATTATTATTATTATTATTATTATTATTATTATTATTATTATTATTATTATTATTATTATTATTATTATTATTATTATTGAATTGAATTGAATTTTATTCATGATAATTCATAAATATAAATATTAAAGTCTACAGTAAACATTTAAATTAAAAATAGGAAATAAGTAATTTAATAAAATTAATATATATATATAAAATAAATATCAAACATTCGCAATACATAAGATTAAAATAAAATTAGATAATATTTACATGATATATCTTATATAAATATATTGAATTTACAAATTACATGGAACGGTTACATGCTATAAGATAATAATAAAAATGACAATAAATTAAGTGGTAGATCGCATAATAGATAAGTATCTATTAAAATTAAGTTTATTTATACGGGATTTGAAACAGTTCAAAGATGGAGAATGAACTGTTTCATAATCAAGATTGTTCCATATATTTATGATATGATTATTTAGGTAATTCATGTGAACATTTGTTCGTGACTTACTAGCCAGGATTTTTAAGTCATGGCCACGTGTTCTATAATTTGTCTTGGTAACATATAATATATCAGAGTAATCAACCTTGCATAGATTATTTATTAGCTTGAATATTATAATCATGTCTTTATGCATACGCCGTAGTTCGAGAGATTTGATTCCAAGGTAGTTTAGACGTTCATTATAAGTAGTATATTGTAGTCTGCAAGTACCAAATAGCCTCCTTGTGAACAATCTCTGAACACGTTCGAGCTTGTCGGTTAGTACATTGTAACGTCTTGCTTTAAGACCAGGATTCCAAACAGTTGTGGCAAACTCTAATTAGGCCGAGCATATGTAATATAAGCTTTTAAAATCATTGAAACATCGCTGGTAATAAAGTATCTAAATAAATTATTAATATTCATTAGAGCACCTCTACAACACTCTATTATATGCTTATCAAAATACAAATAAATATAAAATATTATACCTAGCTCTTTATTTGATATACAGTTATTAATAAGTTTACTTTCTATATAATATGTTGGTATTACACTACTATTTAATGACATTAGATTAGTTTTATTTGGTGCTATATCAAGTTGCCAGTTTTTGCTCCATGATAGAAATTGATTAATTGCTAGTTGCATCAGTTGTCTATCCGATATATTATTTGATTGTAGATGTATTTTGGTATCATCTGCAAATAAATCTATTTTAATTTTTTCAGTGAATAGATTAGTAATATCATTGATGAAGATTATGAACAGTAATGGTCCAATAACTGAGCCTTGGGGCACACCTGATAGTACATTTTTGAATTTTGAATATGAGTGATTTACTTTTACAGATTGTTTCCTATTGGTTAGGAAACATTCAATCCATTTTAATATATTACCTGCTATACCTATATCTTTTAATTTTATAAAAAGTTGTATATGCGAGACTTTATCAAACGCTTTTTTGAAATCAAAATATATGTAGCCTTGCCGGCTGGGTTCGCGATCCAAGAAGTAAATATAATTTACTTACTATGTTATCAATCGTGTTGTTTCTTAGATCTTATTTATTTTATGATTATATTGGCATTGTTTTCATTACCCATGTGCACACGCATTTATACTATTCACCGTCACGCTCAGATACACATCATTTCACAATCACACTATTAAATATATATCATCACACTATTAAATACAAATCATTTCTCAATCACACTATTACATAATATTACATAACATCCATTTATACTTTCAATAATAATAACAATAACATAACATGTAACTAGTTACACGGTTACACTCACCCCCAAACAAAAATAAACAAAAATAAAATAAAAAATAAACTCACTCACTCAAATTAACAATACAAACGATTACGCTCACCCCGAAACAAAATAAACAAAAAATAATAAAAATAAACTCACTCATAAAAATAAAAATAATAAAGATAAGCTCATTCACCCCCAAACAAAATAAATTCACACTACTATTACATTCTTTCTATATTAACTTCCATTTTCTTCATATTACTGCGGTGTAATACCTTCGATTTTCCATCTCCCGTTTCTATTTCATAAGTTTCATTCGTTCCCATTCTTCTTACCACACTCCAGATATTGTCGGACCATATGTTCATCAGTTTCTTCCTCCCTAGTTCTCTTCTCTTAATTCTTACCTTATCTCCATAATATAATCGAGTATCTACTACTTTACCATTTATTCCATCACTCCTCTTCTTCCATGCTTTTTCTAAAGCTATCTTTACTTTGTACTTAGTTTCAATGATCCTCTTACCCATTCCTATTATCCAGTCATCCTTACATCTGTTTATATTACCTAATATTTTCTGTTGTATCGGTATTCTCTCTTCTCTCCCGAATATTAAGAAGAATGGTGAGTAACCAGTGGATGCATGTTCTAGTATATTATATGCATGAATTAACTCATTCAGGTATAGTGGCCATTTAGATTTTTTTTCTTCAGATAACGATCTTAGTAATGATAACAGGGTTCTATTCATTCTTTCAGTTTGACCATTACCGGCTGGGTGGTAAGATGTTGTTTTGCTTTGATTAATACATAATAACATACATAGTTCCTTTATTAAAGATGAAACAAAATTCCTTCCTTGATCTGAATGTATTCTTTCGGGTATTCCGAAATTATATATCCACTCATTTAAAATAACTTTTGCCACTGTTAAAGCAGATTGATTTCTAGTGGCAACAGCCTTTGTAAATTTAGTAAAGATATCTGTGATTACTAAAATTGAATCTCTACCGTCTGATGATTTGTCAACAGTTATGAAATCTATTGATATCATCTCTAGTGGTCTACTCGCTGATAACCTTCCCATTTTTACGGGCCCATCTCCTACTCCCTTACTTTTGTTGCATACTGTACATCCTCTAATGTAATCACGGATATCTTTATATTTCCCTTTCCAATTCATTTCTAAATTAACTCTATGAATTACCCTTTCTATACCTTGGTGTCCACAGCCATCGTGTATTCCTTCTAATATCTGAAATATTAAGGATCTTGGAATCATAATCCTCCTACATGCTTCATTTCCCCATCTATTCGCAAATAAAACACCATCTATTATTTCAAATTTTGTATTACCTTTTTCTACTTTTTCTCGTATCGCACATAGTTCATCATCCTCTTTCTGTTTACTAATGATCTCCTCTCTACTGAACATTGATATTAAGTCTGTACCTAGGTCAGTATTACTTACTTTGTCTATTACTACCAAACCCTTCGAATTAACTTCTACATTATTTAATCTGGATAATGCATCCGCGTTTACGTTCTCCCTTCCCTTTCTATATATATAATTTAGTTTGAAAGGGGCTAATTTCGAAACTCCTCTCTGTTCATAAGCACTTAATTTATGTGTTGAATTTATATATGATAGTGCAATATTATCGGTATATACATCACATTCGGTTCCAATCAAATAATGATTAAATTTCTTTGTTACTGCCCATACCAGGGCGTTAAACTCTAACCGTTTCGAAGAATAATCAGGCTTCCTCCAACTTTTTGGTACCGTTTTACTAGCATATGATATAACCTTCATTTTTCCTTTACATTCCTGGCTCAAAACCGCTCCTAATCCATAGTCTGAAGCATCTATATCTAATCTGAATTTCCTATGATAATCTGGGTATCCCAGTATTGGTGTTGAACACAATTTGATTTTCAGATTCTCAAAAGCTTCTAATGCTTCTATACTCCACACTAATTCAATCTTAGTACTTGATCTCCTCCCTATTACTGTACCTCTCTCATTATTCTTCTCTATAATCAATTCATGTAGTGGTCTACATAGACTAGTACATTTAGGTATAAATTTACCATAATAAGAGGCAAAACCTATAAATGAACGTAATTGTTTAATCGTTTGTGGTTTCTCCCAATCTCTAACTACTTTTAGTTTATCGTCATCTGTCGCTATCCCATCTTCTGAAATTATATGTCCTAGAAAACTAACTGATTTATGGAACCACGAGCATTTTTCACTGTTTAATCGAAGATTTACAGATTGGAGTCTTTCTAGTACAATTTCTATTAGTTTGAGATGTTCTTCAATTGTATGTGAATATATAAGGATATCATCTAAATAACATATTACTCCCTGCATTAACTCTCTCCTAAATAAATTGGCCATTATTCTTTGGAAAGTTGCTGGTGCATTTGCAGACCAAATGGCATCCTTTTAAAATTATAAAGACCAAACGGTGTCGAAAATGCGGTTTTGTTTTGGTCCTCTGGTATTACAGGTATCTGACTATATGCTGACTTTAGATCAAGTGTGGTAAACCATATTGACCCTGCTACAGCGTCCAACGAATCGTCAACTCTAGGTAATGGATATTGATCTCTTACCACTTTCGCATTTAGTTTACGATAATCCACGCACATTCTTAGTTCTCCAGATTTCTTTTTAACTAACACAATAGGACTGGAATACATACTTGATGATTCTTCTATAACTCCTTCCCTTATTAGATTATTTATATGATCTTTGACTGCTTTCACTTCAGTTGGAGGAATCCTTCTGTAAGGTTGACATACTGGTATGTCATTTATCGTCCTTATACGATGACTACCAGCAGATGAAGGAGAATTAATACCACTTACTGCAAATATATCCTCATATTTATTTAATAAATTTTCTAATAACTTTCTCGTATTACTATCTATATGTATATCCTCATTTATTAATCTCTTATGAATTTCTAATGCATTTACCTTAACCGTTTTATCCCCTGTTCCTAACGTTGTCTGTTTACCTATAAACCTTAGTTCCCTTAATATATTCATACCTATTATTTTTAATGTATCATTATTCGTAACTAAAAATCCCTTATTCCTAATTATTATACCCGAAATTCTAATATCCGTCATAAAATATCCTATATATTTCATAGTATCTCCACTTGCTGATTTAACTATTAGCCAATCAGGTTTAGTCTGTAGTTTTACTCCATATAATTTTTCAAAAAACCACAATGGAACAATTGATACTTGACTTCCGGTGTCTAACGTACAATTTAAAGTATGTTGTCCTATGTTAATATTCACTGTTTCACAACTACCTATTAAACCAACGCGCTGTTTACAATTTTCCCAATGCGCACTTAATTGGGAAAATTGTAAAAATTTCTACAGACATTTGCTAAATGGCCATGCATGCCACATCTATAGCATTGTATTGGTCTACCTCTATATCCCATATAACCCCCTCTACTTATAGCACTATTTTCTCTATATGTACCTCTCTCATTATTTCCTCTATACATAACACCATTTCCTCTATACATACCACCGTTCCCTCTACTCATACCACCATTTCCTCTACTCATATCACTATTTCCCCTATACATTTCACCATTTCCTGTACTCATATCACTATTTCCTCTATATATACCACCATTTCCTCTACTCATATCACTATTTCCTCTACTCATGTCACCATTTCCTCTATACATATCACTATTTCCTCTACTCATATCACTATTTCCTCTATACATATCACTATTTCCTCTATACATATCACTATTTCCTCTATACATATCACTATTTCCTCTACTCATATCACTATTTCCTCTATACATATCACTATTTCCTCTATACATATCACTATTTCCTCTATACATATCACTATTTATTCTATAACAATTTACATCATTACTATCATCCCCCACAATATTCCATTTCCGAATATGATCTCTTATTTCCTTGAATGATAAAGCATTCTTATTAATAAGGCTCCTCCTCAACTCATTAGATATTAAGTTCTTCCTTATACTTTCTACAACTACTCCCTCCCATTTTTCCTCCTGTTGTTTCAATTCTAGCCCTAGTCCTAACATCGCATCTAAATATTCCATAACTCCTTCCTCACTACTCTGTTTCCTAGCCATAATTCTATATATTATTTCGTTTATACTATTTTCGAATTCGAATCTATCTAATAATGCCTTCCTAATTTGATCTACCTTAGTTAAGTCCTCCCCTAACATTAATACCTCTATTCTAGCCTGCCCTGCTAAGTGATATAATATATATGATGCCGCCGCATCCTCTTTCAACCCTTTTATGGCTATACAGCTATCGGCACTGTCTAACCATATCTTAACGCTACTGCTACCATCATACATGCTTAATTTATTATACGAAGTATCATCTACTCCTAATTTTATATCTTTAGTATCGGTCATAGTGCCCTACCTTAACTTCATAAACTATTATATAAATAAAGATTAAATATAATAAATAATAATATAAAATATAAATATAATCAATTATAATATATAATAATAAATATAATCAATATAATAAATCAGTATTTAATACTATATCTTATTATGATAATCCACAATTTATCATACACGATTTATATCACACAATATTTCACAATTATAATATATAATAATAAATATAATCAATATAATAAATCAGTATTTAATACTATATCTTCTTATGATAATCCACAATTTATCATACACGATTTATATCACACAATATTTCACAATGGGTAATGATCACTGCACAATATAATCATAGAACAAATAAACCTGTGGTCCCTATGATCCTATGACTGGCTCTTCTGTGTTACCGGGTACCGTGTGTACTTCCGGGTTTCTCGTATTACTCCTGAGCGATTGATTTCTTGGATCCCGCCGCTGTCACCAAATGTAGCCTTGCCGGCTGGGTTCGCGATCCAAGAAGTAAATATAATTTACTTACTATGTTATCAATCGTGTTGTTTCTTAGATCTTATTTATTTTATGATTATATTGGCATTGTTTTCATTACCCATGTGCACACGCATTTATACTATTCACCGTCACGCTCAGATACACATCATTTCACAATCACACTATTAAATATATATCATCACACTATTAAATACAAATCATTTCTCAATCACACTATTACATAATATTACATAACATCCATTTATACTTTCAATAATAATAACAATAACATAACATGTAACTAGTTACACGGTTACATATACAATATCAATATATTTTTTATCATTTATGGTAGAAGTCCATTTATTTAGGCACGCCAATAATTGTAACTCTACTGACTTGCCACTCATAAAACCAAATTGATGTTTTGATAAAAGTGAGTTTTTCAGTAGAAATAATTTAATGTGTTTTGTAATTAATCGTTCAAATACTCTAGATATAATACTAGTTATAGAAATTGGTCTATAGTTTTCTTTTCTAGAGGGATCACCTTTCTTAAAAATCGGTGTTATAAAACTATATTTCCATTTTAAGGGACATGAACCAAATTCAATTGATTTGTTAAATATGATAGATAATGGTAATGATAAGTCATATGAGAATTTTTGTAGAATATAAGATGGTATTTCATCTGGAGGAATTGTACATGAATTAGAAAGTTTACATAAGCATATTCTAATCATTTCTCTAGTGAATATAATATTATTTATAGTATTTTCTGTTTTTAGTGTATGATCTGGAATTATACCATTATCATTTGTAAATACTGAGGTGAATTGATCATTCAGTAGTACAGCTTTATCATAATCAATCGACGCATATGAATTATCCTCTTTAATTAATGGAGATATCCCATTGTGAGATGAACATCCGAATTAACATATTTATAGAACCAAGATTTATTATTAGAATTAATAACCTTGTACTCTCTCTGCAAGACATAATTGTGAATATTAGAATGTAGACGTGATTATGATTATCTCCATTTATTATTATGAATATTATTCCTATTTTTAAAATTTCTTAAACATTTTGATTGAACAATTGTATATATTTGGGGTATTTATGTGATTTGGTAGATAATTTTGACATTGGAACGGTTTTACTAAATATATCTAACATAGTTGAGTAAAAGATATTTATAGTTTAATCGATATCTTTACCATATGATAATATTTTTTCCCATTGTATATTTTTTAATAATGAATACATTAAAATAAAATATGCTTTTTTAAAATGTGGTAGTATTGGGTTTATGGAATTTGTGGAATTTGTGGACATGGATAAAATGTTGAAAGAAAAAGAAAAATGATCACTAATATGTTTATTTATACCAAATTTAGGTTCTTTGGAAATATTGGATAATAAAAGTGAATCATTGGTCAAAAATAAGTCGAGTATATTATTTAGTCTAGTTGGACAATTGAAAGAATATTTATTATGAATTTTCAAGTTCGATTTAGTAATAATATATAATAATATATAGTGATAAATTCACAAAATGACAACAAAATATAAACAGTACTCATATGAAAATAACAATAGTAAATTAGAAACGTATTACATATGCCGGTGATAAAAACAATTAATAATTAAAATTAATATTTATAAAATTATATATTTATATATATATATATATGTATAAATAAATATTAAGTTTTGCTAATACAATATTTTCATCAAGACCATTCGGAATTTTAGCTATTCGATTATTTAGTAGATTTTTTGTTAAATTTAGTTTACATGCATTCGTACTAATTTGCAGATAATGGCCTCTGGTATTGTAGTTGGTTTTTTGGTTTTTGATATTAATAATAGATGATGCATACATATATACCAATCCATTAAATAGTTTATATAATGTTAAGTGGTGAAGGAATACGCTTGTTTAGGTGTTGGTCATATGTATTCAATGGGCACGGGCCGTGGGTGTTGCGATGCTTAGAGCAGACGTTAAAGTAAAGTTCGAGTACATTACATCGCTGGCGAAGTAATATTGTCAGCCAATCAGGAACACGGGTTATTGGGTGCACGCAGTACGCGATACACGTAATGCGTGTGTCGAAGTATATATCGCGAGACAGTAAACATATTATATAATAGTTGTCCGATATATATTTCGATATACAATATGGAATGGTACATTATGCGTTTACATATGGGAGTATTGTATAACATATATATATATAACATAACATATACCATAACAAGATCAAATCTAGTTCTTCTTATTTCTAGAGAATCTAGATTTAGGTACATTAATCTTTCATTATACGGTTTATAAGTTAAACCGTATCTCTCGATTAATCTTATCGTAAAGAATTTTTGGACCTTCTCTAGTTTTATCTTCAGTACTTTGAATGTCCTCGAATCTAGTCCCGAATTTCAGACTATCGACTCATATTCAAGGTGGGGTCTGGCTTATGATATATACCCAAGCAACCAGAATCTAGTTGCCGCAACGTAACATTATAGGTCAAATAATATGTTCCACTAGGTGATCGAATCATAGGTAGTTTGTGAGCTGTGAAACGGTTTCCTTTTACATACAAAAAATCAATAGTGGAACGTATTATTTTACCCATAAATAAACACCTAGTGGAACGTATATTTTTACCCATAAATAACACTTAGTGGAACGTATATTTTTACCCATGATTAAACACCTAGTGGAACGTATATTTTTACCCTTAATAAACACCTAGTTGAACGTATATTTGTACCCATGAGTAAACACCTAGTGGAACGTATATTTTTACCCTTAATAAACACCTAGTGGAACGTATATTTTTACCCATAAATAAACACCTAGTGGAACGTATATTTTTACCCATACACAATAAAAAAGAAACGTAAAACAATTCATTCATTTATTACAAGGAACAATACACAAAATACGGATATGATATAACACGTGAATAATATATATAATAATAAACTGGGAATACAAGGGTATATTTATAATGATAATAATATAAGTATGTATACATATATGATTATATATGATTATAATATACATATATAGTATATAGTATGTGAATATAGAAGTTTCTGTTCATTAAATAGCACAGTGTATAATTCCAGATATATATATATATATATATATACGAAATTCACGAAGACGATACCGGATCCTAGAGATGATCTTTAACATATTCATGGAGATATTCACCATAGCCAAGCAGGAAGATCATCTTGTTTATTCTGAAATTATAAATTGTATATTAATATAAATCAATTATGATTACACAATCATATGTATATGTGTATACTGTAACTAGTTGTATATAATGAATAATAGACTAGCTGGTCCATACAAGTGCAAACAGGTGCAAGGTATCGCGTGGTACATTTATCCCTTAGCCAATCAGGGAGACCTGCGTTCCATAGGCACACACGCAGTGCGTGCGTCAACCTAATTCCTAAAGCAGTAAACATGTTACATAATGGGACGTCCGTCGGATATCTAGTTCGTTAGCATAATATGGAACGTTCCATTATGCTAAGCTGTACAGACTGGTCCATTACGGATAGCAACATGATATATATATATATATATATATATATATATATATATATATGTATATATGGCTATACATGGCGGGCGGCATACTTTATAAATGAACATCGTGTGTAGGAGGTCATTTACAACTGAATATAGGTGTATGTTGAACTAATGGTGGTTTTAGGTAGAGGTGTGACTATTACAGGAATCAGGGGTGAAGATGAGGGCATCATTGGTAATGGCAAGGTCGTCATTTTATACTATAACTTACATATATGCGAATTTATATACACTTAGACATATCATGTACACCCTATTACTAAATATATATATACGAATATAATTATATCAACATAACAATATTTAACATGTGTACTATATTTATAGAGCTAGAGAGAAACTTTCTCTCTAGTTCTGTGACTATATTGCATCATATTGTATATTAATCTATGATATCAGGGGATTAAAATTAGACAAAGGCCGGTAATAGTTTATATATAGATTTTACATAATTACACACACATACATGCATGACGTATGCATTTCAAGTACTATGTATAGTTATATAAGTATATATATATATATATATATATATATATATATATATATATATATGTATGGATGTATACATTAAATACTAACTTCTGTATCTTGACTATTCAATTTGTCGGACTAGAACCTGGCCAACAAGTTTAGATACATGGCATTCACGAAGAAGATACCGGAGGAGATCCCGGGTAGCATACGGAGGACGTCTAGGGCGGTAACGTAGATGATCTTGAACATATTCATGACAATATTCATCTAGCCAAGCAGGAAGAAAACTACTGATGATCTTAATTATCCTGAAATTATAAATTGTATATTAATAAATCAATTATAATGACACTATAATATTTATATGTGTATACTAACTTCTAACTTATGCATCTTGACTATTCAATTTGTCGGACTAGAAGCTGGCCAACAAGTTTAGATACATGGCATTCACGAAGAAGATACCGGAGGAGATCCCGGATAGCATACGGAGGACGTCTAGGGCGGTAACGGAGATGATCTTTAACATATTCATGAAGATATTCATCTAGCCAAGCAGGAAGAAAACTACTGATGATCTTAATTATCCTGAAATTATAAATTGTATATTAATAAATCAATTATAATGACACTATAATATTTATATGTGTATATTAACTTCTAACTTATACATCTTGACTATTCAATTTGTCGGACTAGAAGCTGGCCAACAAGTTTAGATACATGGCATTCACGAAGAAGATACCGGAGGAGATCCCGGATAGCATACGGAGGACGTCTAGGGCGGTAACGGAGATGATCTTTAACATATTCATGAAGATATTCATCTAGCCAAGCAGGAAGAAAACTACTGATGATCTTAATTATCCTGAAATTATAAATTGTATATTAATAAATCAATTATAATGACACTATAATATTTATATGTGTATATTAACTTCTAACTTATACATCTTGACTATTCAATTTGTCGGACTAGAAGCTGGCCAACAAGTTTAGATACATGGCATTCACGAAGAAGATACCGGAGGAGATCCCGGATAGCATACGGAGGACGTCTAGGGCGGTAACGGAGATGATCTTTAACATATTCATGAAGATATTCATCTAGCCAAGCAGGAAGAAAACTACTGATGATCTTAATTATCCTGAAATTATAAATTGTATATTAATAAATCAATTATAATGACACTATAATATTTATATGTGTATACTAACTTCTAACTTATGCATCTTGACTATTCAATTTGTCGGACTAGAAGCTGGCCAACAAGTGTAGATACATGGCATTCACGAAGAAGATACCGGAGGATATCCCGGATAGCATACGGAGGACGTCTAGGGCGGTAACGGAGATGATCTTGAACATATTCATGAAGATATTCATCTAGCCAAGCAGGAAGAAAACTACTGATGATCTTAATTATCCTGAAATTATAAATTGTATATTAATAAATCAATGATAATGACACTATAATATTTATATGTGTATACTAACTTCTAACTTATGCATCTTGACTATTCAATTTGTCGGACTAGAAGCTGGCCAACAAGTGTAGATACATGGCATTCACGAAGAAGATACCGGAGGAGATCCCGGATAGCATACGGAGGACGTCTAGGGCGGTAACGGAGATGATCTTGAATATATTCATGATGATATTCATCTAGCCAAGCAGGAAGAAAACTACTGATGATCTTAATTATCCTGAAATTATAAATTGTATATTAATAAATCAATTATAATGACACTATAATATTTATATATGTATATGGTTACACGCATATCTGTGTATATACGACGTACAGTGTACGTCATACACTGTACACATGTTTTTATATGTGAATATAAATGCATAGTAATCAAGCAAGCATTGTATAATTATAATCCCTTGCTGACCTAGATTACTGTGTGCATAGTAAATTATCTTATGAGCATTATTCATGTTTCGCGAGTCATAAGTTAAATATAATAATATTCACCTAACTTAGCGCGTAATAATTATTAGAATAATATATAAATAATAAATACTAATATACAATTAATTATTATTACTAAAAAATTATTATTGATAAATAATTATTAAGATAATATATAATTAATAATTATTAATATATAATTAAGTGTTATTAATTAATAATAAGTATTGATAAATAATTATTAATTAGTAAATTATAATTGAATAATTATTAAAATAATATATAATTAGTAAATTAGAATTGAATAATTATTAAAATAATATATAATTAATAATTAATAATATACAATTAATTAGTATTACTTAATAATAATTATTGATAAATAATTATTAATTAATAAATTAGAATTGAATAATTATTAAAATAATATATAATTAATTGTTATTAGTTAATAATAATTATTGATAAATAATTATTAATTAGTAAATTAAAATTGAATAATTATTAAAATAATATATAATTAATAATTATTAATATATAATTAATTGTTATTAATTAATAATAAGTATTGATAAATAATTAATAATCAGTAAATAAGAATTGAATAATTATTAAAATAATATATAATTAATAATTTATAATATAAAATTAATTGTTATTAATTAATAATAAGTATTGATAAATAATTATTAATTAATAATTATTAATATATAATTTATTTTTATTAGTTAATAATAAGTATTGATAAATAATTATTAATTAGTAAATTAAAATTAAATAATTATTAAAATAATATATAATTAATAATATATAATTAATTGTTAATTAATAATAAGTATTGATATATAATTATTAAAATAATATATAAAAAATAATAAGTATTGATAAATAATTATTAATGAGTACATTAGAATTGAATAATTAATAATTATTAAAATACTATGTAATTAATAATTAATAATTTTACAGAACTAATGTATATATATATAATCATATTATTAATAGTTGTATTTTACCTATAGATATTATAATTATATATGTATACATATTATAATATTTATTTGTATATAATATACTTAATTTAATATTTGTATACTATATATATATATAAGATTGTTATTAAGTTTTGTTTGCCTAGTTGTAAACCAGTTATAATTTTATAACAATGCATAATACATATTTACACATGTATATAAACGCAAATATATAAGTAAGTGTTATTAGTTAATAATAAGTATTGATAAATAATTATTAATCTGTAAATTAGAATTGAATAATTATTAAAATAATATATAATTAATGTTATTAATTAATAATAAGTATTGATAACTAATTATTAATTAGTAAATTATAATTGAATAATTAATAATTATTAAAATAATATATAATTAATAATTAATAATATACAATTAATTAGTATTACTTAATAATAATTATTGTTAATAATTATTAATATATAATTAATGGTTAATTAATAATTAGTATTGATATATAATTATTAAAATAATATATAATTAATAATAAGTATTGATAAATAATTATTAATTAGTAAAATAGAATTGAATAATTATTTAAATACTATATAATTAATAATTCATAATTTTACAGCACTAATGTATATATATATAATATTATTAATAGTTGTATGTTACCTATAGATATTATAATTATAATTTATATATATTTCCATTTAATGTTTATATTATATATGTATACATATTATAATATTTATTTGTATATAATATACTTAATTTAATATTTGTATACTATATATATATATAATATATATATTATATATTATAATAAATAAGTGATATTAAATGATCAACAAAATATTGTATTTATTGTAAAATTCTAGGTTTTAAAGATTGTTATTAATTTGTATTTGCCTAGTTGTAAACCAGTTGTAATTTTATAATAATGCATAATATATATTTACGAATACAGGTAAATGCGGGGAAAAAAAATGCGGGACACGTAAATGCGGGAAAAGAAAATGCGGGATAAGTAAATGCGGGACAAATAAAAGAGTATGCGGGACAAATTTAGGTAAATGCGGGAAATATTAGGTAAATGCGGGACAAATATAATAATTGTTAATTATTTTATAATATTTTAGTTTATTCGTATTATATACACATATTAGTACTATATATAAATATTTGTTCGACTATTACAACTTGTTCACACGTATTCTATTAAATATTTATAATAAATTAAACAAATAACACAAATGTCAAGCTGTCAATCAAAAGTAGACTATGTAAACATATAACAGTGTATACGAGAGTGAATTACGTAATAGTACAATGATACAATAGAATACGTTTAAAAATAAGTATATACACAAATTAAAGTGTTCATATATATTGTAATGTTGTGATTGATTAGTTTTATATTTATATGATAACTAATACACATACATATTTAACTTCCAAAATTAACAAGTATTATTATTGAGCTAGCTAAAAACTGGGAGTTACTAGTTTCCAGATATTTTTTAAAGATTCCAGATATTTTCCAGATATTTTTCAGATATTTTTCAGATATTTTCCAGATATTTTTATATATGCTTTATATATGCTATATGATTTATATACACAAATTACGTATAATAGTAATTATTATATATTGAAAATAGATATATTAAGATATACGTATATACATGTATGTATAATATTATAGTAATATGATAAATTTAACACAAAACTGGAATATGATTCCAGATATTTTCCAGATATTTTTATATATACATATTACGTATAATAGTAATTATTATATATTGGAAATAGATATATTAAAGTATACATATATAAATGTACGTATAATATTATAGTAATATGATACATTTAACACAAAACTGGAAAATGATTCCAGATACATTCAAACACACACCCAAACACAAACATACACATACACTCACACACACATACACACACCTATATATACATACATGCATGTATGCATATATACATACATGTATGTATATATGCATACACACATACATACATACATACATACACCTATACATACATACATGCATGTATGCATATATACATACATGTATGTATATATGCATACATACATATATGTATACATACATAAATACATACATATACACATCCTACATGTATATACACACACATACATATATATATATATAAACTTCATATTTATTTGAAATTCAATAGTTTTTAGCTAGCTCAATAATAATACTTGTTAATTTTGGAAGTTAAATATGTATGTGTATTAGTTATCATATAAATATAAAACTAATCAATTATACACAACATTACAATATATATTAACACTTTAATTTGTGTATATACTTATTTTTAAACGTATTCTATTGTATCATTGTACTATTACGTAATTCACTCTCGTATACACTGTTATATGTGTACATGGTCTACTTTTGATTGACAGCTTGACATTTGTGTTATTTGTTTAATTTATTATAAATATTTAATAGAATACGTGTGAACAAGTTGTAATAGTCGAACAAATATTTATATATAGTACTGACAAAGATTTTGCGAAGCAATATATATATAAAATCCTTCGGAAAATCTTTGGTACTGATATGTGTATATAATACGAATAAACTAAAATATTATAAAATAATTAACAATTATTATATTTGTCCCGCATTTACCTAATATTTCCCGCATTTACCTAAATTTGTCCCGCATACCCTTTTATTTGTCCCGCATATACTTATCCCGCATTTTCTTTTCCTGCATTTACGTGTCCCGCATTTTTTTTTCCCGCATTTACCTGCACCCTATATTTACACATGTTAAACATAATTTGACACTTTGATATTATATATAATATATAGTATAATATGGTATAATATAGTATAATATTAATATGATTATTTCATACATTTCTAAAAAAATGCCTTATGTTAAAATATTATGTTTTAATATATTTTTGTAAATAGTTTTACAAAATTGAGTAAAAATGCCTTATATTAAAATATTAAGTTTAATTACTAATTATATATACGACTTGAATGCCGATTTATAATATACATGTAGTACTAATGGTATATGTATATTATAACAGAATATATTACTACTTATTAAATTATTACTGCAGTAAACACATTAATTTTGAATGTATTTAAATTACTACTGGTATATGTATGCAAGGTTATGCAGTGTTATACAATTATAACTGAGCAACAACATATTAATAACAATCTTTAAAACCTAAATTTGTATTATAAATACATTATTATTTTGAATATTTAATATCAATTATCGATTATATTATATAAATTATAAAATATAATATATATTATATATATATATACATATATAGTATCAAACTATAAAATTAAGTATATTATATACAAATAAATATTAGAAAATTACAACTGGATTACAACTGCGTTTTAGTACATCCCATAATATTAATATATAATTATGCATAAAGGACATAGAGCTAGAGAGCTTTTCTCTAGCTCTATGATAAAGGATAACACTTAATAATTATATAAGTATATATGTTTATATTTAACAATAAGATTATTATATTACCTTATTAAATTAACTCGTAGTATATATGATATATACTTTAAATATTTGTACGTTGTCTTTAAAGGAAGTAGAATAAAAGGAAGTGTAAATGTAAGGAAATAAATAAACAATACCGTTAATTTCAATTTTCGCGCCATACACGATGACCTGCGCAGTAGATGATGCAATGGGTGATGCAATGGGCGACGCCCTTTGGGCGTGTCTTGTCATAACGCTTAATTGCATATATTATCACGACATGTATGCTATGATACAATCGTGTTATTCTATGTACATCTATTTATAGATATGTGGTAGAACAACTATGTAATATTTATGTATATCTATAATATATGTGTGTGTGTTTGTGTGTGTATCTGTGCGTGTGAATATACATATATATATATATATATATATACTATACTATACTATAGTATCAAAGTATAAAATTAAGTATATTATATACAAATTAATTTACTAAAATTACAACTGGATTACAACTCCGTTTTAGTACATCCCATACTATTAATATATAATTATGCATAAAGGATATAGAGCAAGAGAGTTTTTCTGGTAGTACTACTTTTCTCTAGCTCTATGATAAAGTATAACACCTATCAATTATATATGTTATATTTTTATATTTAACAATACTATTTTATATTACCTTATTAAATCAACTTGTAATAAACAATCTAAATATTGATAAATTGTCAATATAGGAATTTTAATACATAGGAAGAATTATCAAATAATGAAGTAATTAATCAATACCGTTAATATCAATTTTCGCGCAAACACAATTCCACAATAACACACTCATCGATATAAAGAAAGTCACTTTCTTTATATCGACGAACACACTAACCTGCGCACTTTTCGTAATGATTCATTTCATACAGTATTTACGACATGTATGATATAATACATTCGTGGAATGCTATGAACCTCTATTTATAGATATGTAGTAGAAAAACTAGAAAATATCTAATATTTATTACGTATTAATTAATCATATTATTTATAGTTATTTTACCTAATTATATCTTATATACATATTCCATTATAATAATGTATATTTACAAACTAATGAACTAATTAGTTCATTAGTTCATTAGTGCATTAGTACTTTAATGTGGGATGTGAAATAAATCACAGAAATAGTAAACAGAAATAAGTGTATAAATTAACACTAATAGATGGTATATATATATATATATATATATATATATATGTGTTTGTGTATGTGTGTGTATGTGTGTGCGTATGTATATATTATACAATTATATTGATATATAATTCTATTAATAAAAATTATTATTGATAAGAGATATATTTTATAAAATATAATATTTCACTATAGATATCGCTGTTGTAATATCCAATGTATTTATTTGACTTATACAATTGTATATATTAATATACAAATTTGAATATATATTGAATACATACATTAATGATATCCAAAGTGTTTATTTGACCTATAAAATATACAAAATTGGAACATACATTGAATACATAATATATTCATATCCAAAGTGTTTATTTGACCTATAAAATATACAAAATTAGAACATATATTGCATAAATAAAATAATTATATCCAAAGTGTTTATTTGACCCATAATATATACACTGGTGGAACGTTGTTATATATTTTACGTTGACGCGCAACGCGTTTGGTTGCTTGGGTATATGCTTTTCTAATATCTGGAATATTATTAGTAATGAAACGATCGATAACACAATATTTAACTACGTTTCTAGTATTATTATAATATAATACCACATTAATATATAAATAACATTATTCTTCTAATATTTAATACAAATTAACAATAATTATACATAATAAGCTATATTTATGACAGTTTTGAAAAAGAAAATATTTGGTCAGTCGATATTCTAGTGAATCCACTAGCAAAAGTATTCAGTTTACTTACTTATTTAATCTATGAAACGTTGCAGTATTAATTAATATAACCATTTATGGAACGAAATCTATTACCGCATGTTGTATCTAAGTCCTATATATTTTGTAATGTATACTCTATAATATTTATAATTTTTATATTATATAACGAATTTGATTTAATAAATTCATATTAGTAATTACATTTATTTATTATTATAGTAAATATATTTATATTTGATAATCTTAAAATTTAATAAAGTTAATTAATCATATAAATCTTGTAATTATGTACGATTAGTATGTTTCGATAAAATATAATTATATATTAAATATATATGTAGGAATTTAACTATATATAAATGTATATATACTATAAAACCTCTCTATAGGAAACTTCTTTATAAGAAACACCTCTTTATAAGAAAAATTGTCACACATTTGGTTGGAATTCACATTAAAAAACCTCGTTATAAGAAATTCTTATAAGAAAAATATAAGAAAAACCTCTTTATGAGAAAATTATATTGTATACAAAATATAAAAAATAATTATATATAATAAGAAGTATTGTATATTAATAACAATTATAGAAATTAATTATTTTATAAGATATTTGTTTTTCTTATAAATATTTTATATTACATAAATAATATATATAATATATATATAATATATATTAGCTCTAAATGAATTAAAATTAATTATTAATTGTTATTGTATATCCATAAATGTATTAAAATTAATTAATAACTGTTATTATATCCTTAAAATGTATTGATGATACAATTTATTATATTGTCAAATAATAGATTATTATAATATTCATTATATTATATTCATCAATGATGATTCATAATTTATAATTGCTAATTTAAATCTAATAAAATTTCATTAACATGTCTAAGCGCAAACAATACAGTATATATTTTAAATCTAATATAATTAAAGAAGTTGATGGATTTACTGAACAATCAAGAATTATATAAATATACTATATATACAGTCAAATCTCAATAACTCAACATGCCGATAAGTCAACATTGCCGATAACTCAACATCCCAAACATATTTGGTTGGATTCGTATATTTTACATGTTAACAAAAACCCTATTACTCAACAAATATAACTCAACATACATATAACTCAACATGTTTTATATAATCCTAGTCTATGCATTACATGTAAATATACATCCGATAACTCAACATTTATGAAAAATCAAAATATCACAACAAATGTTGTTGGATTCGTATATTTTACGTGTAATGAAACTGCATTGTTCAACAAATATAATTCAACATACATTAGTCAACATGGTTTTATTTAATAACATATGGATATAAATATATAAACGTAAAAATACAATTACAATTATTATATTATCATACGAGTACTATTTTGAATGCAGTTATGTGAGAAAACCATTACTTAAGTCTATAGACGTATTACCTATCCCGAATGCCCATTTACTACTACTACTACTACTACTTTAAATATTAGATTCGTATTATTTCGGATTTTTATTATTGGATATCTAAAATACATTCCAATGTTTACCTTTGGGATTATATTTATTCGCGCCATTTTCAACCAACATACCGGTTCTGTGTATGTATCCGCGACACTATTATAAACTTTTACTCAGCTTAGCGTCCTTTTGTGTGAATAGGAGTCACTGTCAAACAAACTACTCCCCCCCCCCTTTGTATGTATCCGCGACACTGTTACTAAACATAGCGTCCCTTTGTGTGAATAGGCGCCAATGTCAATCAAACAACCCCGCACTTCGTATGTCTTGACCATTAATTATTATTATTTAATTTCTATATGTGATAATTATCTTAACTTATGTTTAATGTCAATGTTAACTACTATATATCACAAGAACATATATGTTCTAGTGATATTGAATTAAATATTTATAAAATGTCATTCTTGAGAATTTCTTGAGTATAGTATGGTAAATATTTCTAAATTATAAACATATATGTTCTATATATTGGATAATTAATATGTATTAATATTAATTATTCACATATAAAATTAGATAGTACATTGACATGAATTAATTATTATAAGAGTATTTATTCAGTTATAACATACATTAAGGATATGATATAATATTGCATGAAATGTTATATCACCATAACACATACAAAGATTATGTAAAATACTTTTTAAAACACAAGATAACAATGTAAACAATATTAAAAATAATATTTGTTGTACAAAATGAATTATATATACAGTATATATATACACTACATGTGTGTAGTAGTAATAAATAATATATTATATCTTTACTATAATATAATTACTTATAGAATGTATACATGCATGTATATATTGTATAATATATTGTAAATATATCATTAGTAATCAAAACAATCAGAGATATAATTATACAGATTCTAAAAGAATTACAGAATACTCGAAATTATCTAATTAAGAATAATTTAAATGACGATAATTGTTTATTACATATTACTCATATTATAAATACTTTTAACAAGCATGTTGATAACAATTTAATACAATCAAAAATGAATAATTACTTTAATAAAAAAAAATGAATATAGCACTATTCCTATACTTTTTATTTATTATAATTATTATTTTAAAAGAATATACAATCTATATACTTAATAATAATCATAAACCATCATTAGGAGTAATATACTATTAGTAACTAAAATACCATTATAAATAAAAATAAAATTATACATCCGATAACTCAACATACTCGCTAACTCAACATGAAAACTCCGTCCCGTCAATGTTGAGTTATCGAGCTTTGACTGTATATATATATATATATATATATATATATATATATATATATATATAACCTATAGGTATATAATGCATTTTCAATTATAAATTAATTCTTAAAATCATTAGAAAAGTAAAAACCTCTTTATAAGAAAACCTCTCAATAAGAAAAAAATTACTGACAAAAAAATAGTTTCTTATATAGAGGTTTTACTGTATATATATATATATATATATATATATATATATATATATATATATATATATATATATATATATATATATACATATCCGATTACGCCGATCGAAGCCCAATTAAGCTGGAAAAATTAGGTTTAGAGGCCCCAGTGATTCTATATATCAGGAACGTGCTATTTACTATATGATAATGACATGGTATGCACACATAACTTCTTTTATAGTTTATTACCCATATATAGAACATAATTAATTTATAAAATCAATATATTATCAATTAATACCAGAAAAAAATGAGTTATATAAAAATACACTTTATATATATTTTCGCCAATCGAGGCCCCATTCACATTAATGTCATTTATGCAATAAATCTGCATATTTTAATATTTTTTAAAAATTATATATAATTTATTATTTGTTATAAATCCGAATAATGTGTAATAAATTTAATAATATTATTATTTAGAAATATACACTTTTAATTTAATATATATTTATATATATTATTAAAATATATATTTATAAATAACAGTAACCTATGAACTCTATTTAATCCGGATGTAAACTATAGTATCTAAAAATTAATTTAAAATAGAGTAACATTTTATATTTGTATTAATAATCATTTATATGATGTATATATATAAATTATATTCTCTTATTAATGTATAAATAATACACATATAACATAAAATATAATGTAGTTATGTAGTTTAAATAAAAGTAATTTCTGAATAAAGCATTTAATCAAAGTTAAATTGAATATAAATACGATTATCACGATAATATAAATATTGAATTCATCAAAATGGTTTGTTGTATAATTAACCTATATTCATATTAAACTACTCTATTTAATTAATTTAATTATAATAATTTATTAATATAATATATTTATTATATATTTATAGAAAAACTATTGATATTTCAATAAATAATATAAAACTTAAAAACTATTATATACTATAACTATTATATAAATTATATAGGTTATACAAAATGTAATGGACGGTAGGTAAAAATTAAATAACTATACATAACAATGTTCATGTGTGTCTCTCAATGCGTGCGTCGCGCTAATATATTATTCGTAGTTACTAATTACTTTGTATAGGCAATTGTATATAAAGCAGCTAAAAAAACACTAAGAAAGAAATCAACTAGAATAATCTTTGATGATCTTATAAAAAATCACTTCGAAAAATACGATGTTTTATTCGACATCGCATCGTGCAACTGCAAAGTCATCGATAACTGCCGATGTACAAATACAAACTAATAATTATAAACAAATTAATTATTAAATATATTTATAATTATATGTTACATATAACAAAATATCTTGAACTTAATTTATATTTAGAAAAAAACTCCAAATATTTATAATATATTTTATAAAATAAGGATTCATCTATATGGTATGAATAAGTATATAATGATTTTATATAATTATTTATAAGTTGTAATGATTAGCTTAGCTATGTGATAACATATAATTACTAATGATGTAAGTTTACACTTTTACAAAGTAACAGTATGTTCGTACTATATATTTGAAAAGTACGGTTCGTTCGTAATAGATATTTGAAAAGTACAGTTCGTTCGTACTAGATATTTGAAAAGTACGGTTCGTTCATATTAGATATTTGAAAAGTACGGTTCGTTCGTACTAGATATTTGAAAAGTACGGTTCGTTCGTAATAGATATTTGAAAAGTACGGTTCGTTCGTACTAGATATTTGAAAAGTACGGTTCGTTAGTATTAGATATTTGAAAAGTACGGTTCGTTCGTAATAGATATTTGAAAAGTACGGTTCGTTCGTATTAGATATTTGAAAAGTACAGTTCGTCCGTACTTATAATTTGAAAAGTACGGTTCGTTCGTATTAGATATTTGAAAAGTACAGTTCGTTCGTACTAGATATTTGAAAAGTACGGTTCGTTCGTAATAGAAATTTGAAAAGTACGGTTCGTTCGTACTAGATATTTGAAAAGTACGGTTCGTTCGTAATAGATATTTGAAAAGTACGGTTCGTTCGTACTAGATATTTGAAAAATACGGTTCGTTCGTACTAGATATTTGAAAAGTACGGTTCGCTCGTACTAGATATTTGAAAAGTACGGTTCGTTCGTACTAGATATTTGAAAAGTACGGTTCGTTCGTAATAGATATTTGAAAAGTACGGTTCGTTCGTATTAGATATTTGAAAAGTACAGTTCGTCCGTACTTATTATTTGAAAAGTACGGTTCGTTCGTATTAGATATTTGAAAAGTACAGTTCGTTCGTACTAGATATTTGAAAAGTACGGTTCGTTCGTATTATATATTTGAAAAGTACGGTTCGTTCGTAATAGATATTTGAAAAGTACGGTTCATTCATACTAGATATTTGAAAAGTACGGTTCGTTCGTAATATATATTTGAAAAGTACGGTTCGTTCGTACTAGATATTTGAAAAGTACGGTTCGTTCGTACTAGATATTTGAAAAGTACAGTTCGTTCGTACTAGATATTTGAAAAGTACGATTCGTTCGTATTAGATATTTGAAAAATACGGTTCGTTCGTATTAGATATTTGAAAAGTACAGTTCGTCCGTACTTATAATTTGAAAAGTACGGTTCGTTCGTATTAGATATTTGAAAAGTACAGTTCGTTCGTACTAGATATTTGAAAAGTACGGTTCGTTCGTATTAGATATTTGAAAAGTACGGTTCGTTCGTACTAGATATTTGAAAATTACGGTTCGTTCGTAATAGATATTTGAAAAGTACGGTTCGTTCGTACTAGATATTTGAAAAGTACGGTTCGTTCGTATTAGATATTTGAAAAGTACGGTTCGTTCGTACTAGATATTTGAAAAGTACGGTTCGCTCGTACTAGATATTTGAAAAGTACGGTTCGTTCGTACTAGATATTTGAAAAGTACGGTTCGTTCGTAATAGATATTTGAAAAGTACGGTTCGTTCGTATTAGATATTTGAAAAGTACAGTTCGTCCGTACTTATAATTTGAAAAGTACGGTTCGTTCGTATTAGATATTTGAAAAGTACAGTTCGTTCGTACTAGATATTTGAAAAGTACGGTTCGTTCGTATTATATATTTGAAAAGTACGGTTCGTTCGTAATAGATATTTGAAAAGTACGGTTCGTTCGTACTAGATATTTGAAAAGTACGGTTCGTTCGTAATATATATTTGAAAAGTACGGTTCGTTCGTACTAGATATTTGAAAAGTACGGTTCGTTCGTACTAGATATTTGAAAAGTACAGTTCGTTCGTACTAGATATTTGAAAAGGACGATTCGTTCGTATTAGATATTTGGAAAGTACGGTTCGTTCGTATTAGATATTTGAAAAGTACGGTTCGTTCGTATTAGATATTTGAAAAGTATGGTTCGTTCGTACTAGATATTTGAAAAGTACGGTTCGTTCGTAATAGATATTTGAAAAGTACGGTTCGTTCGTACTAGATATTTGAAAAGTACGGTTCGTTCGTATTAGATATTTGAAAAGTACGGTTCGTTCGTACTAGATATTTGAAAAGTACGGTTCGCTCGTACTAGATATTTGAAAAGTACGGTTCGTT
Organism: Osedax fenrisi; assembly: GCA_964019155.1. NCBI lineage: Eukaryota > Metazoa > Annelida > Polychaeta > Sabellida > Siboglinidae > Osedax > Osedax fenrisi. The sequence continues at coordinate 17,793,458 of OZ025245.1, forward strand.
CGTAATAGATATTTGAAAATTACGGTTCGTTCGTAATAGATATTTGAAAATTACGGTTCGTTCGTATTAGATATTTGAAAAGTACAGTTCGTCCGTACTTATAATTTGAAAAGTACGGTTCGTTCGTATTAGATATTTTAAAAGTACAGTTCGTTCGTACTAGATATTTGAAAAGTACGGTTCGTTCGTAATAGATATTTGAAAAGTACGGTTCGTTCGTACTAGATATTTGAAAAGTACAGTTCGTTCGTACTAGATATTTGAAAAGTACGATTCGTTCGTATTAGATATTTGAAAAATACGGTTCGTTCGTATTAGATATTTGAAAAGTACAGTTCGTCCGTACTTATAATTTGAAAAGTACGGTTCGTTCGTATTAGATATTTGAAAAGTATAGTTCGTTCGTACTAGATATTTGAAAAGTACGGTTCGTTCGTATTAGATATTTGAAAAGTACGGTTCGTTCGTAATAGATATTTGAAAAGTACGGTTCGTTCGTACTAGATATTTGAAAAGTACGGTTCGTTCGTATTAGATATTTGAAAAGTACGGTTCGTTCGTACTAGATATTTGAAAAGTACGGTTCGCTCGTACTAGATATTTGAAAAGTACGGTTCGTTCGTACTAGATATTTGAAAAGTACGGTTCGTTCGTAATAGATATTTGAAAAGTACGGTTCGTTCGTATTAGATATTTGAAAAGTACAGTTCGTCCGTACTTATAATTTGAAAAGTACGGTTCGTTCGTATTAGATATTTGAAAAGTACAGTTCGTTCGTACTAGATATTTGAAAAGTACGGTTCGTTCGTATTATATATTTGAAAAGTACGGTTCGTTCGTAATAGATATTTGAAAAGTACGGTTCGTTCGTACTAGATATTTGAAAAGTACGGTTCGTTCGTAATATATATTTGAAAAGTACGGTTCGTTCGTACTAGATATTTGAAAAGTACGGTTCGTTCGTACTAGATATTTGAAAAGTACAGTTCGTTCGTACTAGATATTTGAAAAGGACGATTCGTTCGTATTAGATATTTGGAAAGTACGGTTCGTTCGTATTAGATATTTGAAAAGTACGGTTCGTTCGTATTAGATATTTGAAAAGTATGGTTCGTTCGTACTAGATATTTGAAAAGTACGGTTCGTTCGTAATAGATATTTGAAAAGTACGGTTCGTTCGTACTAGATATTTGAAAAGTACGGTTCGTTCGTATTAGATATTTGAAAAGTACGGTTCGCTCGTACTAGATATTTGAAAAGTACGGTTCGTTCGTAATAGATATTTGAAAATTACGGTTCGTTCGTATTAGATATTTGAAAAGTACAGTTCGTCCGTACTTATAATTTGAAAAGTACGGTTCGTTCGTATTAGATATTTTAAAAGTACAGTTCGTTCGTACTAGATATTTGAAAAGTACGGTTCGTTCGTAATAGATATTTGAAAAGTACGGTTCGTTCGTACTAGATATTTGAAAAGTACGGTTCGTTCGTAATAGATATTTGAAAAGTACGGTTCGTTCGTACTAGATATTTGAAAAGTACGGTTCGTTCGTATTAGATATTTGAAAAGTACGGTTCGTTCGTACTAGATATTTGAAAAGTACGGTTCGCTCGTACTAGATATTTGAAAATTACGGTTCGTTCGTACTAGATATTTGAAAAGTACGGTTCGTTCGTAATAGATATTTGAAAAGTACGGTTCATTCATACTAGATATTTGAAAAGTACGGTTCGTTCGTAATATATATTTGAAAAGTACGGTTCGTTCGTACTAGATATTTGAAAAGTACGGTTCGTTCGTACTAGATATTTGAAAAGTACAGTTCGTTCGTACTAGATATTTGAAAAGTACGATTCGTTCGTATTAGATATTTGAAAAATACGGTTCGTTCGTATTAGATATTTGAAAAGTACAGTTCGTCCGTACTTATAATTTGAAAAGTACGGTTCGTTCGTATTAGATATTTGAAAAGTACAGTTCGTTCGTACTAGATATATGAAAAGTACGGTTCGTTCGTATTAGATATTTGAAAAGTACGGTTCGTTCGTACTAGATATTTGAAAAGTACGGTTCGTTCGTAATAGATATTTGAAAAGTACGGTTCGTTCGTACTAGATATTTGAAAAGTACGGTTCGTTCGTATTAGATATTTGAAAAGTACGGTTCGTTCGTACTAGATATTTGAAAAGTACGGTTCGCTCGTACTAGATATTTGAAAAGTACGGTTCGTTCGTACTAGATATTTGAAAAGTACGGTTCGTTCGTAATAGATATTTGAAAAGTACGGTTCGTTCGTATTAGATATTTGAAAAGTACAGTTCGTCCGTACTTATAATTTGAAAAGTACGGTTCGTTCGTATTAGATATTTGAAAAGTACAGTTCGTTCGTACTAGATATTTGAAAAGTACGGTTCGTTCGTATTATATATTTGAAAAGTACGGTTCGTTCGTAATAGATATTTGAAAAGTACGGTTCGTTCGTACTAGATATTTGAAAAGTACGGTTCGTTCGTAATATATATTTGAAAAGTACGGTTCGTTCGTACTAGATATTTGAAAAGTACGGTTCGTTCGTACTAGATATTTGAAAAGTACAGTTCGTTCGTACTAGATATTTGAAAAGGACGATTCGTTCGTATTAGATATTTGGAAAGTACGGTTCGTTCGTATTAGATATTTTAAAAGTACGGTTCGTTCGTATTAGATATTTGAAAAGTATGGTTCGTTCGTACTAGATATTTGAAAAGTACGGTTCGTTCGTAATAGATATTTGAAAAGTACGGTTCGTTCGTACTAGATATTTGAAAATTACGGTTCGTTCGTATTAGATATTTGAAAAGTACGGTTCGTTCGTACTAGATATTTGAAAAGTACGGTTCGCTCGTACTAGATATTTGAAAAGTACGGTTCGTTCGTAATAGATATTTGAAAATTACGGTTCGTTCGTAATAGATATTTGAAAATTACGGTTCGTTCGTATTAGATATTTGAAAAGTACAGTTCGTCCGTACTTATAATTTGAAAAGTACGGTTCGTTCGTATTAGATATTTTAAAAGTACAGTTCGTTCTAGTAGATATTTGAAAAGTACGGTTCGTTCGTAATAGATATTTGAAAAGTACGGTTCGTTCGTACTAGATATTTGAAAAGTACAGTTCGTTCGTACTAGATATTTGAAAAGTACGATTCGTTCGTATTAGATATTTGAAAAATACGGTTCGTTCGTATTAGATATTTGAAAAGTACAGTTCGTCCGTACTTATAATTTGAAAAGTACGGTTCGTTCGTATTAGATATTTGAAAAGTATAGTTCGTTCGTACTAGATATTTGAAAAGTACGGTTCGTTCGTATTAGATATTTGAAAAGTACGGTTCGTTCGTAATAGATATTTGAAAAGTACGGTTCGTTCGTACTAGATATTTGAAAAGTACGGTTCGTTCGTATTAGATATTTGAAAAGTACGGTTCGTTCGTACTAGATATTTGAAAAGTACGGTTCGCTCGTACTAGATATTTGAAAAGTACGGTTCGTTCGTACTAGATATTTGAAAAGTACGGTTCGTTCGTAATAGATATTTGAAAAGTACGGTTCGTTCGTATTAGATATTTGAAAAGTACAGTTCGTCCGTACTTATAATTTGAAAAGTACGGTTCGTTCGTATTAGATATTTGAAAAGTACAGTTCGTTCGTACTAGATATTTGAAAAGTACGGTTCGTTCGTATTATATATTTGAAAAGTACGGTTCGTTCGTAATAGATATTTGAAAAGTACGGTTCGTTCGTACTAGATATTTGAAAAGTACGGTTCGTTCGTAATATATATTTGAAAAGTAAGGTTCGTTCGTACTAGATATTTGAAAAGTACGGTTCGTTCGTACTAGATATTTGAAAAGTACAGTTCGTTCGTACTAGATATTTGAAAAGGACGATTCGTTCGTATTAGATATTTGGAAAGTACGGTTCGTTCGTATTAGATATTTGAAAAGTACGGTTCGTTCGTATTAGATATTTGAAAAGTATGGTTCGTTCGTACTAGATATTTGAAAAGTACGGTTCGTTCGTAATAGATATTTGAAAAGTACGGTTCGTTCGTACTAGATATTTGAAAAGTACGGTTCGTTCGTATTAGATATTTGAAAAGTACGGTTCGCTCGTACTAGATATTTGAAAAGTACGGTTCGTTCGTAATAGATATTTGAAAATTACGGTTCGTTCGTATTAGATATTTGAAAAGTACAGTTCGTCCGTACTTATAATTTGAAAAGTACGGTTCGTTCGTATTAGATATTTTAAAAGTACAGTTCGTTCGTACTAGATATTTGAAAAGTACGGTTCGTTCGTAAGAGATATTTGAAAAGTACGGTTCGTTCGTACTAGATATTTGAAAAGTACGGTTCGTTCGTAATAGATATTTGAAAAGTACGGTTCGTTCGTACTAGATATTTGAAAAGTACGGTTCGTTCGTATTAGATATTTGAAAAGTACGGTTCGTTCGTACTAGATATTTGAAAAGTACGGTTCGCTCGTACTAGATATTTGAAAATTACGGTTCGTTCGTACTAGATATTTGAAAAGTACGGTTCGTTCGTAATAGATATTTGAAAAGTACGGTTCGTTCGTATTAGATATTTGAAACTTATGCATCTTGACTATTCAATTTGTCGGACTAGAATCTGGCCAACAAGTGTAGATACATGGCATTCACGAAGAAGATACCGGAGGATATCCCGGATAGCATACGGAGGACGTCTAGGGCGGTAACGGAGATGATCTTGAACATATTCATGAAGATATTCATCTAGCCAAGCAGGAAGAAAACTACTGATGATCTTAATTATCCTGAAATTATAAATTGTATATTAATAAATCAATTATAATGACATTATAATATTTATATGTGTATACTAACTTCTAACTTATGCATCTTGACTATTCAATTTGTCGGACTAGAAGCTGGCCAACAAGTATAGATACATGGCATTCACGAAGAAGATACCGGAGGAGATCCCGGATAGCATACGGAGGACGTCTAGGGCGGTAACGGAGATGATCTTGAACATATTCATGATGATATTCATCTAGCCAAGCAGGAAGAAAACTACTGATGATCTTAATTATCCTGAAATTATAAATTGTATATTAATAAATCAATTATAATGACACTATAATATTTATATATGTATATGGTTACACGCATATCTGTGTATATACGACGTACAGTGTACGTCATACACTGTACACATGTTTTTATATGTGAATATAAATGCATAGTAATCAAGCAAGCATTGTATATAATGAATAATAGACTAGCTGGTCCATACAAGTGCAAACAGGTGCAAGGTATCGCGTGGTACATTTATCCCTTAGCCAATCAGGGAGACCTGCGTTCCATAGGCACACACGCAGTGCGTGCGTCAACCTAATTCCTAAAGCAGTAAACATGTTACATAATGGGACGTCCGTCGGATATCTAGTTCGTTAGCATAATATGGAACGTTCCATTATGCTAAGCTGTACAGACTGGTCCATTACGGATAGCAACATGATATATATATATATATATATATATATATATATATATATGTATATATGGCTATACATGGCGGGCGGCATACTTTATAAATGAACATCGTGTGTAGGAGGTCATTTACAACTGAATATAGGTGTATGTTGAACTAATGGTGGTTTTAGGTAGAGGTGTGACTATTACAGGAATCAGGGGTGAAGATGAGGGCATCATTGGTAATGGCAAGGTCGTCATTTTATACTATAACTTACATATATGCGAATTTATATACACTTAGGCATATCATGTACACCCTATTACTAAATATATATATACGAATATAATTATATCAACATAACAATATTTAACATGTGTACTATATTTATAGAGCTAGAGAGAAACTTTCTCTCTAGTTCTGTGACTATATTGCATCATATTGTATATTAATCTATGATATCAGGGGATTAAAATTAGACAAAGGCCGGTAATAGTTTATATATAGATTTTACATAATTACACACACATACATGCATGACGTATGCATTTCAAGTACTATGTATAGTTATATAAGTATATATATATATATATATATATATATATATATATATGTATGGATGTATACATTAAATACTAACTTCTGTATCTTGACTATTCAATTTGTCGGACTAGAAGCTGGCCAACAAGTTTAGATACATGGCATTCACGAAGAAGATACCGGAGGAGATCCCGGATAGCATACGGAGGACGTCTAGGGCGGTAACGTAGATGATCTTGAACATATTCATGACAATATTCATCTAGCCAAGCAGGAAGAAAACTACTGATGATCTTAATTATCCTGAAATTATAAATTGTATATTAATAAATCAATTATAATGACACTATAATATTTATATGTGTATACTAACTTCTAACTTATGCTTCGGTTCGTTCGTATTAGATATTTGAAAAGTACAGTTCGTTCGTACTAGATATTTGAAAAGTACAGTTCGTTCGTATTATATATTTGAAAAGTACGGTTCGTTCGTAATAGATATTTGAAAAGTACGGTTCATTCATACTAGATATTTGAAAAGTACGGTTCGTTCGTAATATATATTTGAAAAGTACGGTCCGTTCGTACTAGATATTTGAAAAGTACAGTTCGTTCGTACTAGATATTTGAAAAGTACGATTCGTTCGTATTAGATATTTGAAAAGTACGGTTAGTTCGTACTAGATATTTGAAAAGTACGGTTCGTTCGTAATAGATATTTGAAAAGAACGGTTCGTTCGTATTAGATATTTGAAAAGTATGGTTCGTTCGTAATATATATTTGAAAAGTACGGTTCGTTCGTATTAGATATTTGTAAAGTACGGTTCGATTGGTTCGAAATTTTTATTTTTATAATTTATAAATCAACTTTAATATATTTATATATAATTCTTATATACATTTACATTTATATAATATGAAAAAAAAATAATATCAAGCTTTTTAATATTTCCCTATTAATGTAATTATACAGTTATGAATATTTCTTGGTGATAAATTTATAGTCATAAATAAATATAAATTTAATGTGTTAATATAGGCATTTAATACATCATGAATCTACAATCAAACTATTAACTATGTATATAAAACAAAAAATAAAATGTATTATTTTTTATTAAATTTATATTTATATATATATATATATATATATATATATATTATTGACACACAAAAAAGTGTGTATCTAACATGGTAGTATAATGTAATAAAAATGGTAAACAAGTGTACGCCTATTCACCCCATTATAAATTTTCTATCTTCCCCATGTAAATTTCTAGGCCTCCTGCCGAATTTTCTAATTGAGCAATTTCAATTTTGTTTTCGTAGTTCATTTATTAATGATCTCTTCTAGGTAGACGTATGCGTTTCAATTCCCAGTTTAGGAAAAGTATATTTTAAAATCCGCCTTAACTCACTCCTCGAGTGAACTTTGTTATTTATAGTTATTTAATTTTTGCCTACTGTCCGTATTCCCCAATGTAATGTGACATTTCAAATATATAGCGATCGATACTTAGTAGTTTCTACACTATAAGTGTATAATATAATTATTATAATGAAAATATATACGTGATATAATAATAAGACAATATAACATTTATAAATATTAATATATATATATATATATATATATATATATATATATATATAATATATAATAATTATATATATAATACTGGTAATATTATATTAAACTTATATTAAATATAAGTTATAATATAATAATATTATAATATTATATATTATAATATTATGTAGGATATATTACAGGAATTGTTATAATATATTTTAACTTCTATATTATAGAGTATATAACCATTTGTCATTCGGATCTAGTCAATATTAAATATTGACTAGATTCGAATGACAAATGGTTATATAGAAGTTAAAATATATTATAACAAATTATGTAATTATTACAGTAATATAATTAATATATTACATATTTAATAAATATACTTGTATATAATAATAGTATAATTATTATATAATAACAATATATTCGTTATATAATAATAAAATAATAGAACATTTATAAATGATTTATAAATAATAATGATAACATTTATTGGTGTTTAAAATGTATGATTTTTGTATCATTTTATTTTCTGAATGATTTATTAATTTAGTTATTTGAAATATTCTAATTTGTATGTATTTATCTATTATAATAATTATTAGAATAACTTATTTAGTAATATATATGTAATCTTATTTTTCTTATTTAGTAATATTATATGACTTATGTATATAAAATTTATATTGTCGGTCTGCAAACTGTACTTATAAAGCTATCGGCCGTCCATATAGAAGATTTATTATTATTATACGACTTATTTAGTAATCTTATATAGCTTATTTAGTAATATTAAATGACTTATTTAGTAATCTTATATAACTTATTAAAGTCGAAAGTCATATTTAAAGGTACCGTAAATGGTACAAGAAGAAGAGAACGTCCAAGGATGAAATGGTCTGATAACATACAAGGCTGGTCGGGCTCTTTGTTAATCCATGCGGACGACAAAGTAAAATGGAGAAATATTGTGAGAAAATCATCAGCGCCCCATGGCTCAAAGCCACGGGATATGAAAGCAGGTAAAAATGACTTATTTAGTAATAGTATATGATAGTGATGGGAATTTTACAAAAATCTGGGTTTCGAAACGGTTGCACTCAAAAAATTTAGGTTTCAGTTTAAGTTTCGTTGAAAACATCAAAGTTTCAGTTTCGATTAAATTACACATGTTTCGAAACTGTTTCGAAACTAATTTGAACTATTAACTAAAGTAAGTAAATAAATTAACAAACTATTTATGTTGACTATACAATGTATACATATTATAGTATACTAAGTAATTCTCATGGTTTTATTTTTGATAGTAAGTCATAGAATTTGTATCGATTAGATCTCAAGTGTATGTCGATCTCCATCCTTCAATTTACACAACTTAACAACTATTAGAATTTGTTTTCCATATAAAATTTGTAAGCTCATATTGAATCTAAAGTCCTCTATCGTATTAAGTACTGTAATTCTTTATATCACAGATTTCCTTTATATTTTATAAATTGCATAAATAGAGTTAAACAGTATTCAGTACGCTTACTAATTCGCATGCAATTATTTGATCATGCTTGCATTTCCGAAAAATTATATGGCATAAAATGGATATCTGGCAGATTTATAAACCCAGATTTTTGTCAAATTCCCATAACTAGTATATAGGCACCTCTAGTATAGCATATATGTACCTCTAGTGTAGCATGTAGGTACATCTAGTGTAGCATATAGGTACATCTAGCATATAGGCACCTCTAGTTTAGCATTAGACACCTCTAATATAGCCTATAGGCACCTCTAATATAGCCTATAGGCACCTCTAGTGTAGCCTATAGGCATCTCTTGTGTAGCCTATAGGCACCTCTAGTGTAATATATAGGTACATCTAGCCTATAAGCACCTCTAGTGTAGCCTATAGGCACCTCTAGTGTAGCATATAGGTACATCTAACATATAGGCACCTCTAGTGTAGCATTAGACACCTCTAATATAGACTATAGGCACCTCTACTGTAGCATATAGGCACCTCTAGTATAGCATATAGGCATCTCTTGTGTAGCATATAGGTACATTTAACATATAGGCTGTGCTTATAAAGCAATAGGCAGTCCATATTGTTTAGTTAAATTATATGATTCTTATAATATATACAACATGTACATTTTCCATATAAGTTTATCATGTATATAATATCGCAACAAGTATTTTTAATTTAAAGTAATCAAAATAAAATGGTATAATTTTCGATACAGACAGATAATACTCACGAATTGAGATTAAATGATACTATATCTATATAAATATATATATATATAATAATTTGGCGCCGGTTATCTGTATTCATATTTTGTATTAATAACCTCTAGTATACCTTATAGGCACCTCTAGTGTAGCATATATACACCACTAGTGTGTCATATAGGCACCTCTAGTGTAGCTTATAGTTATATATAGCATATAGGCACCTCTAGTGTAGAATATAGGTACATCTAGCCTATATTCACCTCTAGTGTGGCATATAGGCACCTCTAGTGTAGCTATTTAGTAATATTAAATGACTAATTTAGTAATCTTATATAAGTTATTTAAGTCGAAAGTCATATGTCAAGGTACCGTAAATGGTACAAGAAGAAGATAACGTCCACGGATGAAATGATCTGATAGCATACAAGACTGGTCGGGCTCAATCTTTGTGAATCCATGCGGGCGACAAACGACAAAGTAAAATGGAGAAATATTGTGAGAAAATCATCAGCACCCCTATTGCTCAAAGCCACGGGATATGAAAGCAGGTAAAAATGACTTATTTAGTAATAGTAAATGATACTGATGAGAATTTTACAAAAATATGAGTTTCGAAACGATTGCACTCAACAAATGTAGGTTTCAGTTTAAGTTTCGTTGAAAACATCAAAGTTTCAGTTTCGATTAAATTACACATGTTTCGAAACTGTTTCGAAACTAATTTGAACTATTAACTTATTAATATTTAACCGGTTATCTGTATTCATATTTTGTATTAATTTAATTTTATATTTGTATTTAGATTATTTATGAAAAATGTATTTGTATTTTATCTACAAAACCTATAATAATGACAGTATGCTCAGAATATTCCTTGACCCGAGCAAAGCTTAAAGAGGCAACACTTTGTAACGAAAGTGCTGAATGAAATAACCACCAGCTATATCTTAACCAGGTTTTTTTTATTGAAACGCGAATCGTGGTAAATAATAATAACGATTTTGCGAAGCAAAGATATAAATCCATATCTAAGCAAATTGATTAGTATTCATACATCCCAATGCTATTAGCAGTATCGAAATCGATTTAGGTATGCCGCGATTTGCATAGTACAATGATTTCATTGCTCTATTAAATAACATGCAATATAAATTAGCTTTAACTCACATAGATATTTATAGAATTTAAAACTAACATATCCTATTGCTTTTTTATATATTAGTAATGAACCATCGATATAAAGAAAGTGGATAAGCAATTGACACACGCAATGCATGTTAAAGATAGATACGTGAAAGGCACTTTTATCGATAAATTATAATAAAATGGTATCAGTGATTTTGATTGGATATTAGTCATATTATATATGTAAAATATTAAAACAGTAGACTTTTCGTCGAAATAGTTAAAGTGACTTCTATCTATATCAATGGATTTAGATTATAAATATCAATAAAATAGTATGATATATTTAATTTAAATGCACAAAATTACGAGGAATATTGATATAATGTATTATAAATATATAATTTTATTTTTAATATAATAGTACATTAAAATTGGTAATAATTATCAATATATATATGTATAAATAAATAATATTATAAATAAAAAGTAGTGGTCAGATAGTGGATTTCGACTGCAGCACCCGTAGCGGATAGTGCCATACACTTAATTCAATTGCTTATTCATATTTCTTTATATCAATGTAATGAACACATTTAAAATAATAATTAAAAGCATATAATTTTCATTTTAAAAGTTCATAGTTTGATACTAATTTACATTATAAATAACACATAGTTCCAAAAATTGGTCAAATATATATATATATAGGTGGGGATGTTGTTTTTTGTGTACAAAATAGAAGTACATAATTTCGCGTGAGTGTTATATCTTTCTTTAGAAAAATCTTAGATAATAATATCTATATTATACATTATTATAGTTTTTTTTTCGATTGCTATCTTAATATATATTTTCAATATTTTTAGTAACTGTATCATGTATAGATAAATATATTATGATTACATAAAAATCAATAGCTGTTTTAAATAATAAATATAATAATTGTTTTATAAAAATTAATGTATTAATCATAATGATCAATATATTTATTTATAATATCCTAATACATTCATATATTTCTCTATATAGGATTTATAGGATACTGTTGGGGCAATAAAGAAACTGGTGGAGATGTTCTTCTCTGGATGTCATCGCATGAGTGATGTCTTGTATCCTGATGTCCAATAAAGAACTATATACAAACGTTGATGGGCGATGCATATACGGTCAGGAGCCCTACCAAATATGATTATCGATAGAAATGATCTGAGAACGCGTGTCATGGTGTAACGATAAAGCTCAACCTGGTAAGTAAAGTTAGTATATGTATATATCTATCAATTAATGTTGTGTTCACAAATCCATATTGCATCTATTTCCACCTGCCCTACTACAGTTAAATAACTTTTAGATTTATGGCGGTTATTTTATTTAGTTCAATTAATATCACTATTTAATCGTATATTTAATATTTTTGTATAGCTCAATCTATCAGTCACTATATGAAAAATGTATTAATTAATATCACTTACTATTATATAGTTGAAGACAGCGAAAATTCTATGTATAATATTAATCAGTGGATATCTGATCATCGGTGAACCACTGGACATGGAAGCGACCTGAGACGATTTGTTATTGAAGCTAGTGAGAAATTTACCACTACGATTCATGAGTCATGGAACTAAAATTTAGTTAGTAATAGTTGAATACCTATAATCCAGTGAAATTGATTCACTGATGGATTAATTAAAAATAAGAATATAAATATTATATTTTACTTTCGATAACTATTACTTTTACTTTGCAATATTAGATATAACTATTAAATTATTTATAAAATTTATATTTAATTAATAATTATTTTGATTTTTTCAAATATAAATATACTTTTAAATCCAAATAAGAATATAACTAAAATATATAAAATTACAAATAGAGCAGATCTGATTTTTATCATTATTAAATTACTATTTTATAAATGTATTTTATCATATACAAATGTATAAATATGTATATTTGTTATTCAAATACAATTACAAATGATAAAAATCTAATTTTAATAATTAGGAAAACTTATTTAATCACATATGCATGTTTAATATCTTATTAAAATATAGATACTCTAGAAAATACAAATATATTTCTATTTAATAATTCAAATACAGAAAATCTGATTTTAGTAATTAATAAATTTAAAATATAATAATGTATATGATTAAATAAAAATAATATTTGATATATTAATATAATCTTATTCTAATATAAATACAATAGACAATACATATTTACTAAAAATTTAAATAAATGTCTAATTAATGATTCATATATTATATATTATATAATTACACTAAATCTGATTTTTATATTTATGATAATTTATTTATTTAAAAATATATAAGTCATTTCTAACTATAAATACACACAAATGCAAATAAATTTATGATTATCAATATCAATCAAATACACCTAATCTGTTTTAGATAAATATTAAAATATTAATTTGATATATTAAATATATATATTTATATAAGTTGTATTCATAAAATAATTAATTTTGTAATGTTTTAAAGGTATCATTAGTGTATCTTGACAACTAAAGAAAAGTTTGGTAAAGATTCCGATACAACGGAATTGATACAAGTTTAGTATATTTAAATATAAATTAAACACATGTATCCATCATTAATTTATTATTGTTTTATAGCTGGATTATAAGTTATACATCTGATGACTAAAGGAAAGAGAAAGAAAAAAGATTTTATTATTGTAAAAGTTCTATATATATTGTATATAAATATATATATTTTTGTTAATAATATATATGATAATAATATGTTATGTTATATGTATATAGGTTAGTACTTAATGTTAAAATAAATTGTATATTTGAAAAAACGATGTATAATATTTACTATTTAAATGTGTTTAATATTTATAATATAATTTTAAATAATATATAAAGTAGAATTTAGAAATGTTTGCATAAATTATTAACTAATATTTGTTACTAGAATTTTTTTTATTTTGTAAATTTGTAAAAACCAACATTTATATTATAGAATTTAAAGAGCTTTGTAAAACTATAAATTAAATTTTAGATAAAAGAAAATTAATTTGTTCCCATATTGGGTAGGAATGCTGATCATTTTTTTATAACGTTACATATTTATATATATACATATATAATTAAGATAGTCTGTTAATTTAATTAAAAAATATCCATTATTCAATGAGTTATAATCTAATATGTATTATAAATTATTTAAAACATGCATAATTCCTATCTACACCATGTACAAATTTTACCATTTTTTTGCACATTTTGATCATAACTTTTTTTTAAATAAAAATTTAAAAAAACTAATGTATGACTTACATTATAGAATTTTATATCCTTTCTAATGATACCAATTTTATTATAATAGCATCAATATATAAAATCTCATTCTCGTAAATAAAACTAGTGTAATACTCATTATTATACATATATAATGTACAGGTTCTACTTGAAATTATACGGGCATTCTAAAACTATATAGATATCATATTTTCGTAACATATTCGAAGTAGAATAAAATAATTTCTAATAGTATAAATTAAAATTTAATAAAAAATCAAATTTATTAATAAATATTTGATTGTACAGTTACAATAACGGATAACATATTGATGGATTAAAATAATATACATATATATAATGTATAGGTTCTACTTGAAATTAAACGGGCATTCTAAAACTATATAGATATCATATTTTCGTAACATATTCGAAGTAGAATAAAATAATTTCTAATAGTATAAATTAAAATTTAATAAAAAATCAAATTTATTAACAAATATTTGATTGTACAGTTACTATAACGGATAACATATCAATGGATTACATTATTATACATATATAATATATAGATTTAATGTGATTTAATTTTAAAGATCCTAAACCGGCATAGTAGATTCTATAGGTATGATGCTCATGATACTATTTTATTAACCATATACATTTTGGTTCATTATTGGTGGTGCGACGGAGGTTTTAAAAAAAAAATTATTAAAAAAAAATAAATCTCGAAATGTCGTTATTCCTATGTAATTGTATTGTATATGTTAATAAAAATTGTCCTTAAGGACATTTATTTGAATTCTGTACATTTTATTTGTATTGTATTGTAATGGGTATATATATAATAATGAGTTTAACCTTTAACCTTTAACCTATCCCATAGCATTTGGATGCCGTAGGGGCGCCGTTGAATTCCATATAACTTTTCTCCATCCTTCTCTGCTCATCGTCGCTCTCATTGCTTTTACAATATCCATGCCAGTCCATTCGACAACATTGTCTTGCCATTGTAACTTCGGTCGTCCTCTTCTTCTTATACCGTCAACAGTTCCTTGCAGAATTGTTTTTGATATTGTGTCAGACCTAATAACGTGACCGAACCATTTGAGTTTCTTTTCAATAACCTTTGCTAATAGTTCTGAGTGTGGGCCGATTTGACATGTTACCCGTCTTCTAACTTCCACGTTCGTGACTCTATCTTTATAGTTAATATTTAGTAATCTCCGAAGGCATCTCATCTCTAGAGCACGTATTCGTTTTTGCAGATCTTTACTTAGTGTCCAAGTTCGCATGCATATAAGAATATTGAATTCACAAGAGATTGCATTAATTGAATTTTGGCTTTAAGATGTAGCGAAGTGTCATACCATATTACATTTAAATTTGATAAGGCTGCGATTGTTTGACCAATTCTAGATAGAATTTCAGCTTTAGAACCTTTGTCATCAATAATCGCTCCTAGATATTTAAATGAATCAACTACTTTTAATGGTGTGTTATTTATACTAATATTAGATGTAAATCTACCTTCAGAATTCGTCATTAATTGCGTTTTTGTACCATTTATTTCCATACCATAAGAACGTGAAGTATTATCGATTAATGTTATCAAATTATGTAATTCTTTTTCCGATCCGGCTAAGGCATCAATATCATCCGCGAATCTTAGGTTAGTTATAATCTTTCCACCAATATTTACTGTTCCATCATGTTTATCTAGAGCGTCATTCATAATTTGTTCAAGCATTATATTGAATAGCGTCGGCGAAAGTAAACATCCTTGTCTCACTCCTGTTGTTGTCCGGAACCATTCTCCAACTTTTCCATCAATATATACAGCACTTTCTGCCTTACTATATAGGTTTTCTATAGTTTCAATTAATTTTAAGTTGATATTGAATCTTTTCATTGTAGACCATAATGCACTATGCCAAACACGATCGAAAGCTTTTTTAAAGTCGATAAAAACGTGGTATACTGGCTTATTATGTTGCGAGTACTTCTCTGAAATTACTCTGAGATTAAAAATCTGTTCACTTGTGCTTCTTCCTTTGCGAAAACCAGCCTGCTCTTCTGATAAAAATTCTTCTGTGAAGTGCTGTAGTCTGCGTAGGATTATTTTCAACATAATTTTACTTGAGTGTGAAATAAGACTAATTGTTCTATAGTTTTCGCATTTCTGGAAACTTCCTTTCTTATGCAGACTTATTATCAAAGATTTTGTCCAGCAAGAAGGCCATATTCCTGTTTCCCATATGTAATTACATATATTTGTAAATATTTTTGTTAGTATATGTCCTCCAGCTTTCAATAGTTCAGCTGGGATGTTATCAACACCCGGTGATTTTCCAATTTTTAAGGATTGTATAGCCGCTTCAACTTCAGATTCCAGAATTGAAAAGTTTTCTTGATTTGTTGGCTCTTTTACATTAAGTAGTGACTTGTCTCCATTGGCTTGATGTTTATATAATTCTGAACAATACTCTGTCCATCTTTTCAAAACATCTTCCTTATCAGTGATACATTTTTGGTCTTTGTCTTGTATGTTTACAGCGATTTTATTCTTCCTTTTTGTTAGGTCTTTAACGATTTGGTATGCTTTCTTTGAATTGTTCCTGTTTAGACAGTTTCCTAAGTCTGCGCATTTTTGTTTTATCCAGTTTTCTTTTGCCTTTTTCATGTCTCTTTTTATTTGAGTATTGATAGTCTTGTATTTACTTCCTGGTTCATGTTTCGTCTTTTTTAATTGTCTTCTCAGATCACACATGTCTAGCAATTCATTTGTTATCCAACTTTTCTTTTTCTCTCTGTACTTTCCTAGAACTTCATCTGCTGTATTAATAATAAGTTTGTTTAGTTTCTGTATACTCACTTCAATATTATCGTTAACATTTAATTTTTGTTCAGTTACTTTATTTTCAATCTGCTGCTTAAATATTTCTTTTATTCCTGCATCTTTTAGTTTGTCAAGATTGAATTTATTTCTAGCAAATTTATTTTTCTTTGGACTTTTTAGTCGAAGAGTGAACTTCATTAATACCATGTCATGATCGCTACCGATATCTGCTCCTGGGAATGATCTTGTTTTGTTTACATTTACACTCGTGGAGAAACGTTTACTCACAAATATGTAATCAATTTGGTTGTGATATAAACCTCCGGGACTATGCCATGTTTGAATTCTAGAGTTTTTGTGTGAACCAAATGTGTTTACTGCTATTAAATCATTTGTTTTAGCAAATTCCAGAAGACGATGACCTCTTTCGTTAGTTGTATTATTGCATGATTTTCCAGAAATTTGTCCCCATATCTGAATTGTATCTTTACCAATCTTAGCATTCCAATCTCCTTGAATTACTAGTATATCTTTCTTCGATACTGTTTTAATGACATTTTGTAAATTATTATAAAATACTTCTATTTCTTCGTCAGAATGGTCAGTTGTTGGCGCATATACCTGTATTATTGAAATATTGAATGGTGTTGCTTGTAGTCTAATAATGAGTAATTTTTTTAAATACTATATTCTTCTAATAGATAAGATTAATATATATTAAATATTATCTATAGTATCTCTAATTACAATATTAGTTATTAGATAATTAATTTAAACAATAAAATAAATTTTATATATATAACATTTTTTTAAAAATTAGGCCACTTTGACTATTTATTAAAATTATAAAGAGCTATTTTTTTAATTTATAATATTTGTACGTTTGTACATCTTAAGATGAGGTAGAAAAAAAATAAATAATTTTTTTTAAACATTTTTTGATGATTTTTAACAAAATTAAAAAAATACCAGGGTAGTTATTATTTTTTCGGCCAAATTGTAATATATAGTGATTAATTAATTGTTTTTTTATTATATATAATATAAATTGATAACATATAACAATTCTGTACACAATTATGAGAGGTCAAAAAAAATTCTGGAAAATCCTATAATTTAAAAAAAAAATCCTAGAAATAAAATTAATTTTGTTATGAATTTATAATATTCAAAGGAACTATACACATTACACATATTCATAAAATCGCATGATTGTAGCTTAATTATAACTGAAAAATATACATATTTATGTTTTTTTAATATTTTCCTATCTATTAACATGTTAAATTTTGTTAAATTTTATATGGTGGCGCATGCACAATATTGAGCTAAATTAAAAAAAAAAATTGTTGTGTATTCTCTATACTCATATTTAGATGATCCAAATGTCGCTAAGGAATCGATAACCAATATCATGTTTAAAATCACTCGTGCCACGCATGGCGTGCGTGGACTATTAATAATATAGTTTGTCGAATGATGTCGCGTGGGATCTATTAGTAATAATACGAAGCAGGTATATATTGTATATTATGGAAACGAATGACGGTTCTCGTATATGCGTGTAGCACCGTCGTATATGATGTTCGCTAATTGGTCGTCAAGTGCGGGTGTGCGATGCCTGAACTTAGGAATGTACGTCGTGCATGCCCGATGCTCGGCGAGCGTTGCGTGTATATGATGTATAAATACTTTTATTTTTACAATGCACTACACTAGGATTTTTCCTGGATATAATATTATAAATTTAAAGAATAGGTTAATTATAAACATGTTTTATTATAAATAAGCTATGGTTATTATATATATATATATATATAACATATATAAAATATGTATGGTTATCTATAACAGGTCCTTGACTATGGAATAACATATAATTCTATAAGAAGATTTCAAATTTCAATTCATTTAAAAGAACTTTATAAATATATATAATAATGTTATGTTTATTAATATGTTAGTTGTGTAGTTTTGTTCTTAATATTTTGTTTACATTAATTTTATAATACACTTTTATTATTCTTTATCTATTTTATTTATATTTTTAAATGATGATTATATTACACGGATTTTTTAAATTGTATTATTGCGAATTAAATATTTGATATAAGTTATATTTTTCTCATTATAAGAATAGAAACTATTACATTATTTACTATTTATAATTGTATTTTTTAATTCATTTTGTCTTTAATTACATTTTATATATTTATATTTAAAAGGTAGTAGAATAATGATAGCATTTTTTATTGTATTTCTATTTGCAACTTAATTCATAAATTTGTCATATTTTATATCATGTAGTATGGATGAATTTGCTGGATTAAAATGTTACCAGTGTATATACTTTTACTTACTTACTTTCTTATATCGAATTTTCGATATTCGACCTGATTTCATTTTTCTCCAGTCTTCTCTGTCAATCATAAAATTACGTATTTCTTTTACATCGTCCAACTCCGTATCATTCTTCAAGTTATCTATAAAAGTTATAGTTGCCAGCATTTGTTTCGTTTTCCATTTCTCGGTTGCCAGAAAATTAGGTAATGACAGGCTTCATCTTTGTGCCGTACACAGTGGCCGTCAATTGTCATTCTTCGATCCCTTATGGCTTCTGAGATCTTCAGGAGCCCGATATACAGGATTGTATTAGGTATCTTGTCTCGCCATGAATTATTTTAATTAGCCAGGTGTAGTTTTAATTTTAATTTTAATCAACCATCTATCTTGTTTTCCAACATTTTCGTGATTGTAAATATTTCACTGCCATATAGTAAGATTGTTTCGATTGTGGCTCTGAATATCCGTATTTTAAGCTTCCTGTTCATGATTGACTTACAGATTTGCTTTAGTTTATGGCATGATTTCCAAGAGATTGCATTGTTACTTAAAAGTATTTAAGTGAACTTGCCATCCAATCTCCCATATACTTAAAATTATCGAATTAAGATCAGTTTTACATTTTGAATAAAGGTTTAATTTGGTTATAAGCCATTATTTAAGTTTTCTTAACGTTTATATGTAGACCAATTTTTGCTGCTTCTTCTTCTAGAGAGAAGAGAACTTTTTAATTATAATATCTCCTTTTTTAATTTTAATATTTTAATTTTGTTTTCTATTTATTATTCTACTAGTTCTTGTTTTTAATCATATTCATATACATTGTATTATTGTTTTCTCCTCGTAATCTTAAATTGGTGAAAGACTCGATAATCTCTACTTTTTCCTTCACCCAGACAATTACCAAATCTAATTTTTTTATTATTATTATTAATAATAATAATACTCAGAGTTGGCTTAAAAGCCTAGATGAATGAAAAAGCAAAAGCTTGTCTGGTCATTCACCTATTTACGAAATTACGAGAAGTATATTAGTAAGCGATAATATATAAATAAAATATATATATACAAATATATAAAAATATAATATTTTATTAAAAATATATTACATAAAGTGTATATAATATAAAATATTACG
Organism: Osedax fenrisi; assembly: GCA_964019155.1. NCBI lineage: Eukaryota > Metazoa > Annelida > Polychaeta > Sabellida > Siboglinidae > Osedax > Osedax fenrisi. The sequence continues at coordinate 17,814,040 of OZ025245.1, forward strand.
AACAATCAATCTATAATACTATTAAATTAAATATAAATGAAATAAACATAATTTTTTTTTAAATAAACACAAAGTAAAAAAAATGTAAAACAATACTAGATATAAGGCTGCTATTAAGTACAACACATGATAATACCATTGCCACCGATAATACCCAGGATGGGTAGAAAATCAACTTTCAGGTAAGGGTGCTCCAAACCTATATCATTAGGGATTACACCATTGCCAGAGGTGTAAACGCTGATATCCTAATTCCCCGATGAATACTATACATCCCTAATACACCAAATGACTCAATCATATCCAATTATGTACCCAAACACACCCATATATACTAATATATACTAATATATGATAAAACAAAAAAACAAAAATTAATATAAAAATTATATAAATTAAATTCGAAATTAAAAAAAAGAAAATAATTAATAGTACACTACAATAATTTTAAAATAATATTAAATAATATTTCTCGTAATCTCTCTCATCATGTATAAACCTAAATATAAATTGTAAAATACTAGATAACTTATAATAACAAATAGTAAGTAACATAAAGCATAACTATAATATATCCTACATATATATATATAATATTATATAAATTAATATATAATATATATGGAATAAAAATAAATCATATATATATATATATAGAAAACATATAATATATAGAATAAATCAAGAAAAATATTACCATAATAAAAAAATAATAAAAGACAATTTTTTTTAAATCAAAAAAAAAATAGATTATATATTTTTTAATAGAAATATTATAATGCATGCCACCTAAAAAAGCGAATATTTTTAATTATAAAAAATGTAATTAAAAAGAAATATTAAAATATTATAAATAAAATGATATCTTTAGTTATAGTTGTATAAAAGTAAAAGTAAAAGTTCATAATATGTAATGTAAAAATGTATGTGTAATTATATAAAATATAAATCATTTGTCAATTAGATAAAAATGATAATAAAGTATAATAAAAGTAAGTGTATATACAAAATATAATATAATAATTTTTTAATATGTAAAATTTAACATTAGTCAATAAAATAAAATTGTTAATAAAAGTATATCATTAGTCATTATATAAACTTATTAAATATTTTTTATAGTTTTTATTAAATTTATTTGGATTATTATTGTATTTCAGATTTATATTTATGTTATTCCATAATTGTGGTCCAACATTAGTCAAACAAAAATCTTTTCGATCTGTTATGAATTTTATTCTATAAAATAGATTTTTATTATAAGTTTTTATTTTATATAATTTCTGTAAATTGATAGGCAACATTTTATTATTTGCCCTATTCATAAATTTAGCTGTATTATATTTCACAATATCACGACATTTTTAAATTTTGAATGTTGAATGCAATTTATTATAATTATAACTATTAGACTGTGTACCTAATATGCATTTTAACGCTCGTTTTATAATAGTTATTTTTAATAAACTAGACAAAAAAGTATTTCCCCATATATAGACACAATAATTTAGGTGTGAATAAAAAAAAGAATTATATAGTAAAATTAATGTTTTTATATCGAATTTATGTTTTACTTTATTTAAAATAGCGATTGCTCTACAAATTTGTGTTGCTACATAATTTATTTGTTTTTTCCAATTAAGCTTGTCGTCAATATATACAACTAACATTTTTATATCTGTTACTTGTTTTAATTTAATATTATTAATATATAAATTTAAGTTTATATTTTCATTTTTATTTCAGATATTAAAAAGTTAGATATTAGTTTTATTGATATTTATAGATAATTTATTTATATTAAGCCATTTAAATAATTTATTTATATCTGTTTGCATTTTATCTTTAATATTTAAAATTTTTTTATCATAAAATATTAAGTTAGTATCATCTGCGAATAAAATAGGTTTAAAATTATTTGAAATTTTCGGTAAGTCATTAATATATAGAATAAATAAAAGTGGTCCAAGAACATATCCTTGTGGTTCCACAACTCCATGTAATATTATTATAATTTTTATTTTGACCATTTTGGGATACATATTGTTCCCTTTCAGATAAATAACTTTTTATTAAATTAAAAGCTGTACCTCTAATTCCATATATAAAAAGTTTATTTAACAATTTGGTATGATCTAGTGTATCGAATGATTTTCGTAGATTGATTGAAATAATTGCACATTTTTGTTATGATTCCAATGTATCACTTATGATCTCAATTGTTTCAGAAATAGCATCTGCTGTTGAAATATTATTTCTGAAACTATATTGGCACTCATTAATTATGTTATGTTTATTTATGAAATTCAAAATTCGATTTTTTATCAATATTTCTAATATCTTAGATAATTGTGGGAGTAACGATATAGGTATATAGTTCTCTGATTTTTTTCTATCTCCTGATTTATATAGTGGTATTATTTTAGATTTTTTTAATATATTCGGAAAATATCCATCTGATAAAGATTGGTTAAATAAATGAGTAATAGGACAAATTTCTGTACTTATTTTTTTATAATATACATATTAATGTCATTGAAATCAGTACTATATTTTATTTTTGTATTTGATATTTCTTTTTGTATTTCAGTTGAAGTCGTAGGTAATAAAAACAATGATTTTTTAGTATTTTCATTCATTGTTGAATATATAGATTCATTACTAGGTTCATAATTATTTGTTTAGCCAAATTCGGTCCAATACTACTAAAATATTAGTTAAATTCTATGGAAGTTGGATTAATTAATGAATCAATTTTTTTTTGTTTGCATTCATAACTTTATTTATAATAGCCCATGTATTTTTTATGTTATTATGATTGTTTTTTAATTTTGAAGAATAAAACAAATATTCAGATTTTCGTAATAAAGATATCAATATATTTTTATATTTTTTATAATAAATAAATTTTTGTATAATAGGACGTTTATCATTATACAATCTTATTAAATCAATATTAAATTTATTAAATATATAACCTATAGTATTATCTGTATAAATATAATCCCAGTTATGCTTGATTATACTATCTTTTAAATTATTTATTGTGGTATCATTAATTTGGCTAATATATTAATATTTCAATTTGTTTTTTTTATAATTTGTTGTTTCACATTCATATACAACATATATAGGATGGTGATCACTTACGCTGATTATAATATCGTTGACTATAGGTTTGTAATTACAATTACAATATATAATATCAATTGATGAGTTTATATGTATTCCATATCTTGTTGATTTTGTTATTAATGGATAACAACCTAAACTGTAAATGTTATCTAACAAATATTTAATTTTATTGTTATTTATTAAAATATTAATATTAAAATCTCCCACCAAAAAAGGTCCCCTTTAGCCGAAAAGTAATTAACATTTTTATAAATAAAATCACTAAAATCTATTATATCAGCTTTAGGCGATTTCTATATACCACTAATTAGAATGTTTTTATTATTAATATTTAAATAAATCGTAAGAATATCCATAAATTCATGTTTTGATATGCATAAATTATCAATTGTATTATAGTTTAAATGGTTTTGTATAAAGATAGAAACGCCACCACCTGCATTGTTATTATATGTATTATTTATAAAGTTATTACGTGTTATATGGCATGCATTATAATTTTCAATTTGATATAAATCTTTATTGTATTCTTGTAACCAAGTTTCGCTTATCACAATTATGTTGAATTTAATTTCTATTGAATCTAATAACATTATTATTTCATCAAAATTGTGTACGAAACTTCGTGCATTTAAATTAAATATTGATAGGCCGTGATTAGATTCATATTTTATTGATTTACATTCAACATAATTGCATTCTATTTGTATATTTTTATTTAAATATTCATCGGACATATATTCATAATTAGTATGTGTTTCATTATTATTATATAATTCATTATTACTGTCACAATAGTTATTATTATTGTAAACCATAATATAAATATAAAGTAATGTAAATAAAAAATATTAAGTATATATATATATACATAAATAAGTAACGTAAATAATAAGAACAATAAAAACAAGAATGTAAATATAATACAAAATTTAATAAAACTACAATATAGAATTAAAATCACTTAAATTTAAACAAATTTCCTTTTCAGAAGATTCTGTTTTTTTAATAAACGTTATGCCATTAACTGTCCAATAATACTTTATTTTTGAATCTTTTAGTAGATTCCTTGCTTTGTAAAATATTTCAGAATTATATTTGGTTAAATGATCGTTTATATATATATTAGTATCTTTTAATTTTTTTATATTTTTAAAAATTTTACTTTTTGTTTCATGAAAATGAAATTTTACAATTGTTTTATAAATGTCCTTATTTGTATTAGGTAAATCGTGAATTGCTACAACATCATATGGGTCAATATCAATATTCAATTGATTTTTTACAAAATTTATAAATTCTGATTTTTATTCTCAGATTTATTTAAAAAATCTGTTGAAGATGAAATAATAATGTTTGTTTTTTTTTGAGTATTGCTCAATCACATTTAACTTATTTTCTAAATAAAATTTTTTTGATCTCTAATTTCAACTGACGATGTTAGATTATCGATTTTATCAACTAGAATATTAACTGTCGCAGTTAATTCATTAATTGATTTTTTTAAATCGATTATATCTTGTTTTTGTGTCATGATATAGGAAATAATATTTTATATAGCAATGTACTTTAACATAAAATATTGCAAATTTATATAGGATATACTATTTTATATATAACAATACTAAGTTAATGAAGATCAAAATCAGTCAAGCAAATCAACAGCAAATTCAATGTCAATAGAATTAAAATTAATACATTTATAAATGTTTAAATACTCGTCCGTTCAGTTCGAATGCAAAAGTAAAAGTGAAGTATTATATATATATATATATATATATATATATATATATATATCTATTTAAAATACACAGTTAATATCGTATACTGGCTATTTAATGTTGTGATCTAATTTTGAAATAATTAATAATATTTTGCACCAATATAATTTATATTTTGAATAAATATATTACATATTTATAATATATCTAGAATTTTAAATATTATCCTTTTATTTAAATATTGTAATAGCTGTATGAACATAATACAAAGCATACCACATAATGCAATAACCACTATTTTAGATATCATATATTTATTTAAATTATATAAACTAATATAATATATAAAATATATAAAAATATATATTAATATTAGTATTAACATTTAATATATAATGTTGTATGATTACTAACATAATAAAATAAATAAAGTATATTATATAAATGAAATAAAATTAGTATATGACAATATTATTTATTAACTAATATATATTATATATAATTTATATAATTGTTTATATATAATAAATATATATCAAATTGTTAACCTAAATATTATATATATTCGTTTTGAATTTCTGTATTATCTATATAATCTGTTAATATATGTGATGTAGTGTATTTTGTATGAGTGTGTGTTCAAATGAGTTAATATTAGATTGGCGGCGCGGTGTGGTAGTAAGGCAGTATGATTGTGAGAATGAATGTTACATAACATATATAATATAATGGCGCGAGGATATTGTCAGTGTTTGTTGAAATGTTTATGTATAACTGTCCCCCACCACGTATTCCGTCACCACGTATTTCCCCCATCACGTATTCCGTCACCACGTATTTCCCACACCACGTATTCCGTCACCACGTATTTCCCCCACCACGTATTTCCTCCACCACGTATCCCGATCTTCAATCTGCGACCACGACGACGACTGAGACCGACGAGCTGCTGCACGATATGACCTGCTTCTGGAGCGCTACCGACTCCAACCGTATTATTATTATTATTTATCTGGCACGCCCCTTAACATATTGTGGGCGTGACTTCTGGAATTGTTCCAAGGTGAACTTCCTTTTTGAGCTAGCTGTCGAAGCGAGCAGACGTATAATTATCTTGTATCGACGATAGCACATGGCGAAGACTCTCCTCGAATAAAACGATTATTGGAAACGCGATCCGTATTGACTTGTTTATTAACACAACGTAACATTTGGCGCTGCGAACAGGATCGAAAAGGAGAATATCCCAAGGAGATTGAGAGCGAGAGCGAGCGATATAACCGTTAGTTATATAAACATTCGAAAATAACTGACAAATATCAATATTATTATTTATCATATTACTTATTATTTATCTTATTACATATTATTTATCATATTACAAACCATATAACCGTACAACTATATTTATATATGTAAATATATATAATATTATATATATAAATATATATATACAATATATTATATACAATATATTATATATATGTAAGTACGAATTACGAATTGTTTACAATTTAAATAAGTAGTTTATTATAAACTAATATTTCTATATATCGTTTGGTTACGTAACACGCCTATAGAATTTTATATTGAATCACGAATCGCATTGAATTGCAGCTTTCGTTAATTTCCACTCGAATACAATTCAGTTTAAAATTATTTTTAGTTTCCACTCCTATACAATTCAGTTTAAAATTATTTTTCTTGGTTTCGAAAAACATTATAGTAACGTTAGTGAAATTGTAGACAATTCGTAATAATGGCAGAAACGAAGAAGGTATCCCCTGATGCTGTTGTCCAGTACATCAGCACAAGAAAGGAACTTCCTCTGTTCTCGGGTGAGCGAGACGATAATGTGGATGAGTGGATTGCCACGCTAGAAAGCCATCTCGAGGCCACTAACTATCCTAAGTCACAGCGGTCGGCGTTCTTGGTAGAGCATACCAAGGGGAATGCTCTACGAGAGCTGTGGTGTGAGAGCCTCTCCGCGAGTAGCGAATGGTCGAGCCTGGTAGCCATGTTGAGGCAATGCTATGGAAAACGGAAGCCCAAATGGGGAGATTTCTATGGCATTGTCCAATAAGTCGGGCAAAGTTTGGCAGAGCTTAGCCTCGAACTGCGCGAGCGATACGCAGAGCTGGTACCCGATATAGCTAATCGGAAACCGGAAGTATTAAAGGAAAGGATGAGTGAGGCGATGCGAGAGTTGGCTTTGAAGGATGAGGCGGGAAGGCTAATGCGAGAAGCGAGCGACATCTCGTTTTATCAGTACGTAGGTAGGCTGTCAGCCATCAGAGGGGTACCTAGAGGCGGCGCGGCGGTAAGGCGGGCGAGAGTAGAGGAGGTAGATGAGATAGAGGTTGCAGTGAGGGAGGCTAAAGCGAGTAGCGAAGTCGATAAGTGGCGCGAGGCATATGAGGAAGAAGTAGTACGAGCGCGTGGAGTAGAGGCCAAGTTAGAAGAGCTAACTAGGTCTTTCGAACGGTTTCGGGCACAACATGAGAGTGAACGGGTTCCCCGTGCCCCCATGACGACCCCGAAACCAATCGGAAGACCGCTGGGCAACAATATGAGGTGCGTGCGGTGCGCGGGTTACGGGCATTGGGCCCGGGAGTGTAAGGAGTTCGGCTGTCGGAGGTGTCACCGGTTTGGGCACAGCGAGCGAGATTGCCAGGGAAATTGTCCCCCTCAGTGAAGCGCCATCGGCTTCCTGAGGTAACTATTAGGCAGTTAGGCCATGATGGAAACAATGAAAGTGCGGTTCTGAAAGGGAATTGTCCTTTCGGTAACTTACGGGTGGGCGGGCGGCGAGTTGAATGTCTGTTAGACATAGGGGCAGAAATATCCTGTATGTCTGAGACGTTTAATAACCTGCAATTTCATGGGATGAAGCAATTAGAGCGTAAATTGCGTTTAACTTCGGTAGATGGTAGTGGTGTGGAGTACATGGGGTATGTAGAGTTAGATATAGAAGCGGATCAGTGGTGGTGCCGGGCGGGAATTCTGGTGCTGAAGGGAGATCAGAAGCCAGAGGTAGTACTGGGTAGTAACGTATTTAGGCAGTGGGCGACACGGGACACTAAGGCATGGAGGAATAGTCAGTGGCGACATATAGCGACGCTTTATAGTCAAATAGAGGGGACTATTCATCTGGCAGGGGATCAGAAGATTCTGATCGAAGGAAATTCGAAACGAATTGTACAAGGAACGGTTAAATCGGGCGTAGGTACGATATGTGTAGAAGGGTTAGAAAACGAGGTCAATGTAATAATGAGCGGCGCGATGGTAAGGGAGCGGGGGGGTTGCGTACCTATAGAGTTGGTGAATCTGGGTTGGAAGGATGCGTATCTCCAGGCTGGATGTAAACTGGGTACTTGGCAAGCACGCGTGCATTGTGTAAAGGCGGTAGAGGAAGATAAGGGAAAGGAATGCGATATCCGAAGTAAGATGGTAGTCGGGGAATTGTCCGAGGAAGAGGAAACAGTGTTTAGAGCTCTGTTAAGTGAGTTCCCGGACGTATTCAGTAGAGGCGAGCACGATGTGGGATATTGCGATAAAATACCACATCGTATTGATCTGGTGGACCAGCGTCCGGTGAGGAGACCGTATCGACGTATTCCGGTAAATCAGTGGGACGAGGTAAATTCCTACCTGCAGGCGCACTTGGCTTCCGGAATAATTTCCAAGAGTACTTCACCATATAGTGCTCCTCTGGTATTAGTTCGGAAGAAATCAGGTGCTCTAATGGTATGTTGCGACTTCAGAGGTCTCAACCTAAAGACGGTGAGAGATTCTTTTCCGTTACCTCGAGTTGATGAAGCGCTAGAGTCCTTTCGCGGCGCGAAGTTGTTTAGTTCGGTTGACCTAGCGCATGGTTTCCTTCAATGCGCTTTGAAAAAGGAGGATCGCCATAAAACAGCGTTTAGTGCTGGCTCCCGGGGATTATATGAATATAATCGAATGCCCATGGGGTTGGTAAATGCTCCAGCAACCTTTGCGCGACTCATGCAAGCATGTTTAGGCGAAGAGAACCTAAAAACTATTATATTATACCTAGATGATATCCTCGTGTTTGCTGATTCATTTGCCCAAATGATAACTCGGTTGAGATGGACCTTCGTAAAATTACGTAATTATGGTTTGAAAATAAAACCAAAGAAGTGTGTGTTATTCCAAACTAGTGTAACATTTTTGGGCCATGTGGTTTCGGCTAAGGGTATTGAGACAGATCCCGATAAGATTAAGGCAGTAACTGATTGGGTTAAACAAATGTCAGTGAAGGAAGTGCGATCTTTTTTAGGTCTGACAGGGTATTATCGGAAATTCGTTCCAAAATATTCATCGTAACTAGTCCGTTGACTAACTTGACGAAGGATGATGTAGTTTTTGAGTGGACAGAGGGATTTCAAGAGGCGTTCGATAACCTCAAAGTGAAGCTCACAACAGCGCCTATTCTAGGCTACCCGAATTATGAGCTCCCGTTCATTCTGGAGACAGATACGAGCCTAAAAGGTCTAGGGGCAGTACTCTCCCAAAAACATGAGGGTGTTAACTATGTAGTGGCGTATGCGAGTCGCAAACTAAGCGGTGCGGAGTTTAACGATTCGAACTATAGCTCGATGAAGTTGGAGTTACTTGCTCTGAAATGGGCCGTAACCCAAGCTTTCCGACAATACCTGGCGGGGTCAGAATGTCATGTATACACTGACAATAACCCCATCGTTCATTTTCAGTCATCCAATGCGGCGGTGGCGGAAATGAGATGGATTGCTTAATTAAGTGATTACCATTTAGTAATGCACTTCCGGTCGGGAAAACTGAATGCTAATGCTGATGCATTAAGCAGGCAGCATACCTATATTCCAACGGAATTAAGAGCGAGGGCGGTGAAAGCGAGGATACCGGATATCCCAATAGAAAGCGAGGCAATAAATGAAAGCGAGATAGCAGCTTTGCAAGGGGAAGATAGTGAGTTGGCGTGTGTAGCTAAGGCTATCAGTAATAAGCTAGAGAAGGAAGGGAGTTGGACCTAGGCTGCGAAAAAACTATGGCGAGAGCGAGAACGGTTAGAGGTAATAGAGGGGGTCCTGTACCGATACAAAGAACGGTCTGGTAGTTGTCACAGACAGCTAGTTATACCAACTTCTCTGAAGTCGACAGTACTCTATGAGTTACATGATGGTCTAGGTCACCAAGGGATACAGAGAACATGGTCTCTAATCAACAAGAGGTTTTATTGGGTCGGAATGTGGGAAGCGGTGTGTGTGCACTGCACATCATATAAGCGATGTGATTTAAATAAGGCGGTGCGAGCAAAACCGGAAATGGGCGCATTGCGGGCACTAGGACCATTAGATATAGTAACAATAGATTTCACTACCGTAGAGAAAAGCAATAAGGGGGTAGAAAATATCCTGGTAATTACTGACGTATTCACTAAATACGCGCAGGCGATTCCGACACGGAACCAGACAGCTAAATGCGTAGCTGCTGTTCTAAAAACCTGGTTCGACCGATTCGGGTTTCCACGCCGGATCCATAGTGATCAAGGTCGAAACTTCGAGTCGGCCATAATCCGAGATCTATGTGAAGAGAGGAGCATACTTAAATCGCGCACTACCCCATGTCATCCGCAAGGGAACGGAATGGTAGAGCGATTTAATCGAACCCTTCATAATTTACTGCGAACCCTAAGCGATTAGGAAAAGCGAAGCTGGCCGGATCACATAGCCTGCGTAATATATGCGTATAATTGTACGCCGCATGCGAACACGGGATACTCTCCCTACTACATGTTTTTTGGAAGAGAGCCAATCTTGCCAATAGACATGTTGTTAAAGCGGAAAGTAGGGCGAGTTTTACGATTAAGTAAGATCTGGCGGAAAGCTAACGAAAGACCGAGCGAGATGGATAAAAGGCGGCGAAACTATGTAATAGAGCGAAATGAGTTAAAAGTAGGTCAAAAGGTATATTTTGCACATCATCCGTTAGGGAGGAACAAGATACAAGCGAAGTATAAACCGGGTGCGAATCAAATAACCAAACGATTATCCCCTCAGACGTATCAAATAGTATGTCGAGGAACAACAAAGGTAGTAAACCTGGCGAACGTTAGACCTTGTGACAATCTTATCGATCATAACCCACCTATTATTCCACGAAGGAGTGAAAGGTGTAATAAGGGTATACCTCCGAACCGCTATGGTTCGTAGGATATTGCTTCGACATGCACATTATCATTATCATTATCATATCATTATATTATATCATTATCATTATCATATTATATCCATCTTATATTATACTATATTCTGTTATATATTAGTAGTACGTTTAGTGTGGGCACTAAAATCGTTGTCCGGGAGGTATGTGATGTAGTGTATTTTGTATGAGTGTGTGTTCAAATGAGTTTATATTATATTGGCGACGCGGTGTGGTAGTAAGGCAGGATGATTGTGAGAATGAATGTTACATAACATATATATAATATATAATGGCGCGAGGATATTGTCAGTGTTTGTTGAAATGTTTATGTATAACTGTCCCCCCCACGTATTCCGTCACCACGTATTTCCCCCACATATTCCGTCACCACGTATTTCCTCCACCACGTATTTCGTCACCACTTATTTCCCCCACCACGTATTCCGTCACCACGTATTTCCCCCACCACGTATTCCGTCACCACGTATTTCCCCCACCACGTATTCCGTCACCACGTATTTCCTCCACCACGTATCCCGATCTTCACCCTGCGACCACGACGACGACTGAGACCGACGAGCTGCTGCACGATATGACCTGCTTCAGGAGCGCTACCGACTCCAACCGTATTATTATTATTATTTATCTGGCACGCCCCTTAACATATTGTGGGCGTGACATCTGTAATTGTTCCAAGGTGAACTTCCTTTTTGAGATATCAGTCGAAGCGAGCAGACGTATAATTATCTTGTATCGACGATAGCACATGGCGAAGACTCTCCTCGAATAAAACGATTATTGGAAACGCGACCCATATTGACTTGTTTATTAACACAACGTAACATAT
>OZ025245.1:17830946-18033446 GCA_964019155.1 Osedax fenrisi
TTAAAAAGTATGTAAATAATGTTATCAATATTCAGTGTTAACTTGTTTATCGCTAACCAAGATAATCAGTTTTTAATTCACTATTCAATAACTCACTTTTATTAGATATACTGAGAAAAATAATTCGGTCAATGGAACCATATTATATCAAAATATGGGTCAAAGAGGTGGTGCGAGTTTTTACCCACATTTTTCTAAATATAAGTCAAATTATCAATATTATATAACAAAAATAAGTATAAATTTCTACATTATTTTATCAATATGGGTATATTGACCCATTTATTAAAAATGATATGATTCAACTGACCTACTTTCATTTAAATATTATAGTTTTGATGATACACTTAAAATTTATATATTTTAAATTAAATTATATTAATTATATTTTATATGTATATTATAATAAATGCTATATTAAGTAGTATCGTAACAAAGCATTAACTCATATAATATTATATATTATATAATTTCATTTAAGTTAGATTTTAAACTTAAATTCAATAATAATAACATTTTAATATTGAATACTATATGTAATAAATATTCAATTTCTCTATATTCAATATTGAGCAATTAGTTCAACATGATTCCAATTGTATTTTCAATATAATTATGATTACAATTGCATTTCAAAACGTCACTTGAATGATATTATGATAATTTAGAAAAATACATAGGATAAAATAAATAATTTGAGTTTTTAAAAATATATTTTATTTATTAAAATCACTATATTAACTTAAATATAATAAAAAATTAAAATAATAATTAATAATTAATTTGCAAATTAAATCAATATATTAAAATAATTAAAAGGTATAATATTGTATTCTTTCTATATTAAAAAAAAGAATATACTTATAATTTATGTAATACTTACATGAATAACTTAAGTTGAATATAAATTGCTAATTTAAGTTGAACTTATAAATATATATATAGATCAATTGACCCATATTATATTTCAAGGTATATCTATTATCTAATATACCTTTAATTATTATTATTTTGACCCATATTTATATAAATATGGGTCGTTCGATATATTATTTAAAATATGACCAACTTTGGTATATTTTATATAGGTCAATTGACCCATTTTATGAAACATCTGATAAATGACCCACATGATCACTATATATAAGTCCAATGACCCATTTATTTATATCAGTGTATAGTATTACTCGAAAAAATAATCCGCATAGAGTACTGATTTAAATAATTTCGATATATTTGGTAGATCATTAATATATAAAATAAATAAAATTGGTCCTAAAACAGAAAATTGTGGAACAACATAATTTATTTATTTTAAATCAAATAAAATTCCATAAAACCATATTCATTGATATCTATCAGGATATATGGTTTGAATAAATGTTAAGTAATGATTCTAGTTTCATAATGATCCAATATATTTAATAATATATTATGTTTAATTGTATCAAAAGTCAATAGATAACACTGAACATTTTTTTAAATTTTCAAGATTATCATTTATGGTTTACATTACATCTGCAAAGGCATCACCAGTAGATATAGATATCCTGAATCCATACTATGCTTTATCAATTATTGAATATTTATTTTTAAAATCAACTAACCCACATTTAATAATTATTTCAAAATATTTAGAAATTTGTGGTAAAATGATATTGGCCTTAAATTTAACATATCATTTTTAGAACCGGATTTATTCAATGGTTTTATTTTATCCTTTTTAAATTTATTTGGATATAATCCCTTATTAATACATCTATAAAATAAAAGTGATAAAATAGGACTTAATGTTTCATTAAAATATTTAAATAAGATATTATTCATATTCAAAATATCATTACTATATTTGGAAGTATTTTAACAATAATATTATATATTTCTGAAGGTGTAGTTGGATATATAAAAATAAACATTTATTCTTATCTTCTAAGGTATCATGAATACTAGTATTAATATTAGGTTTAATAATTAATTTGGCAAATTATTTCCTATATTACTAAATATATCATTACATTTATTCGCCATTGAAAAACTAGAATCATTAATTTTACATAAATAATTATTCTTATTATCATTTGATTTATTTTCATTCTTTATTTCATTCTTCTTTATGTAAGTTTACCATTTTCGCAGATGATACTACTTTATATTTTGAAAATACATCAGCCGAATTACTTAATTATATTTGTCAAACTGAATTAAAAAATATTAATAAATGGTTAATATATAATAGGTTATCATTAAATTTAAATAAAACTTGCTTTATGTCTATTAATTCAAGAACTATTATAAATATAAATTTAAATAACAGAAATATTGAAAGAGTTACATTTTATAAATTTTTAGTCGTAATTATAGACGATATATTAAACTGGAAACAACATATCTTGTTTTTAAAATCAAAACTAAAAAAAATCATATGGATTACCAATATTATTTCCAAATTTATAAATAAAAAAGCATTACTTCATATATATAATTCCATATTCTTGCCTCATATAAAGTATTGTAACATATTTTGGGGAAATACATATAAATCTAATGTATCATGCATATATATTCTTCAAAAGCGAATGATAAGAATTATATGTAAAAAACATTTTTTACATCATACTAATGGACTATTTATTGATAATTCTTTATTAAAAATAAATGAAATTACATATATAAGTACATGTGAATTTATGTTTAAAATTTTCAATGATCTTCATCCTGTTATAACAAATGCATTTTTTTTTGTAACTTCATCATCTCACAACACTAGGAGCATAAATAATTTCTCAATTATTAATTTCAAAAAAGAACTATGCAGAAGAACATTAATATACATTGGACCAATTACCTGGAATAAGCTTGATAATATTTTAAAAAATATTTCAAATTATAAATTATTCAGGAAACGTATGTATACACATTTGTTATCTTCTTACTCAGTATACTTATAATCTAAATCTCATTTTTCTAATTTTATATCTTTTATCATGTCTTTTATCTAATATTGTATTATATACTAAGATCCACATTTTATTCTTATTTTAATTTATTGACGTTTATGTAAATATTAAAAAAAAATTAATACTTTTGAGTGTTTTACTTTACAATATTTTATTTCCCCGACATTAATAATATTATGTTACTGAATTTTTGCATTTTATATTTGAATTTACTTTCATGTTTTCTTTCTTTTTAATTGACGTTTATATAAAAATAATAAAATTAAAAAAAACTGTTAGGTATTTCTTTTTTCTTTAGTATTTTCTTTAGTATTTTTTATTTCCCTCTGACTAATAATATTATTTGACTTTATTTTTAATTACATAAACATTTTGTATTGAATCTTTTTTCTTGTATACTTGATTATACTTCTTTGTTTTATTTCTCTTTATTGACACTTATATAAAAATTAGTAATTAAACTAACATTTCAGTTTGAACAAATATTTTACATTCTTTACATTATTATAAAGTATTACAAAAAAATTCCTAAAACTTATTTACTGAAAAAAAAAAAAAAAAAAAAAAAAAAAAATGTTACATACATTTCTTACCATCTTCCTAGATATTCTTTTTGTTATGTTTTATTCAGTTTTATTCAGTTTTACTTCATTTTACTTCATTTTTTTCTTCTTTTATACTAATACATCTATATTTTTGTTTAGTGTATTATTTTATAGTACTTATTATTTATTTTAGTTATTTATTTATAAATAATTAAATGATGATTACATAATTTTATGGCAAGTTCAAACAATATATATTATTTTTCTATTTTATTCATTGTATTGTATCTATGTAAACAGGAAGTCATCTAATATTTTATAATATTTTATTTATTTAGTTTTTTTTTGAACTTGCTTTAAGATTAAGGGTAATTGTCTCGATAAGCTTTAGCTTCTACAAAAACCCTGGTGCAAACCTAAATCTGATAATAATAATAATAATTTGTTTATAATATTTTTGATTAATTTACAAGTTATCTTATAATTATGTATATTAATAGAAAATGTATTATCATAATATTATATTTGAATAAATCTTAAAACAATTGTAAGTACTATATTTTTATTTTTGGTGTATAATAATTTATTTTCCTGGGAATTATTTCTAACAAATTATTTATATAATTTATTTTATTTGATACATATTTTTGAAATTAATCCGTCATCCGATGTTTAATTTTTATTTATATTAATTTTTTTTTTATCAATAATTTTTATTATATAATATATTTACAACTATTAATAACATTGTGAACGTATTAATTCAAATTTAAACTATAATTCTTAACATATATATATCCAATTATATAATAAAATATATTTTGTCAGTAATGATATAGTTTTATCATACATTATACATATGTGTGATTGTCATTAATTGGTTTAGCTATATTAAAGCGTGCATTTAATTGCAGAATTGAGAAATTATTATTATCATAAATATTAAATATATTATATAGTTCTTCATAATCATAATATTGACATTTATTAGATATATTCTGACTAGAAACAGATAAATTCTATAACTTTTGGTTATTGTCGTCATCCTTTATATTATTATAACTATACATAAAAGTATTATTAAAATTTTTTATATAAAATAAATATATAAAAAAAAGTATTACTAGATTAGTTATATAATACTGTTAATATATATATATATATATATATATATATATATATATATATATATATATATATATATATATATATATATATATATATATATATATATAATATATATATGCGTGTAGTCGTGTAGACTAGTAGTAATTAATCCAGGTCAATTATTCCTCAAGATGAACCTTTATTAATAATACATATACTTAGACGTGTAATACATACGAATATATAACATAACATATACAAATATGAATACGTGTGGACATGTGGGCGTACGTGTAGATACATGTATATTCATATAGGGGTTATAATATGTGATATACATACAATTCAATTATATACAATTACGAACCGTTCGACGCACGGTGTACGTGAACTATTAATTAGTGTATCGAATGATGTCACGTGGGTTCTATTGGTAATAAAACGGATCAGGTATATTGTCTAGTATGGAAACGAATGAAGGTTATCGTATATGCGTGTAGCACCGTCGTAGGTGATGTTTGCTAATTGGTTGATTGGGATAGCGCACGCTAAGGCGGATTTTATATTGCGTTTTTTGTTAATTAATACACATACTCATTAGGGCATAAGGAATATATAGAATAAAGCATATGGAAATATAATCATTAGAAAGTTAAATCCGAAAAAAAAATTGAAATTCATATATTGGGCGTCGAGCGTAATTGCCTAGAAATTTTATATGGGAGAGATAGCAATTTTAACATGGTGTGAATAGCAATATATTTAAAATGTATATATTAGTACCTTATATGTGTCAGTTATTAATAATAATTTATACCAATAATAATACATATAAATAACAACAAATTTAAGATTTAAATAATTTTTTTTTAATCTATATAAAATTCATGGCAATTACTAGAATAATTTTCAACATATCACTTTTTTTACTTTTTTTGTATTTTTTTTACAAAATTTTAAAATATAATTAATGTAATACACAATATACCAATATTATCAATATATGTGACAATATTTGTATACATTTAAAAAAATAAAATGATCAATAAAGTATATATTATGATATGTTATTGTAAACAAAATATAAAATTGGTATGTCTATAAAAAAATGTAATGATATTTTTAATAATTTGTGTACGTGTTATTAATCTAATACATAATTTTTGTTCTACCAAAATTATTTACGAAGTTTTGATCATAGATTATATTTTTAAAAAAAATAATAAAATGTATTAATTTGTATAAATTAATATATAAATATACTGATTATTACACCTAATTTTGTAATTGATCATTTATGCAGTGGAACAATATATATATAAAGAATTTATAAATAATATATATAAATAACAAAAAAGTTTTAAAATACAAATAAAATTATAGATAAAATTCCTGGAAATTACTAGAAAAATTTTAACAATATAATTTATTTGATTATTTTTTTTAGAATTCCTATAATCTGTTATTTATATAATATTAATATATATGTATATTAATCTATATTATATTTATAAAAATAAAATAAAGAATAATATATAAATTTTATTATTTAAATAATGTATCTAATTTTAAATTGACTCTTTGTATAAAGACTGGCATTATTCTTCTTTGCTGAATATTAGCTTTTACCCGGCCATCGCGATCATCTGGATTAGAGTACATTGTAGATGTTTCAGAAACAAGTCGATTGACTTTTTCCACCGATTGACTATGGCAAGGATATTCATCAAAACAATAGCTCAATCTCAATTCATCTGATGGTATATCTATAGTCAATCGGGGTTAGCCAATCATCATTGTAATCTATCATTTTATAATAGATATCCGCAGTAAAAGCTATTTTTGGTATAACAAATATTCTGATATTATCTATTCCTATCTACACCATGTCAAATTTGTACCATTTTTTTTCACATTTTTGATCATAACTTTTTTTTTTTAAAACTAAGATACAAGTTGTATTATAGAAATTAAAGTTAAATTAAATTAAAATTAAATTAAATTAATTTTAGATAAAAAAAAATTATTCAAACAAAAAATTTTTTTTTTGCACATTTTTGATGATAACTTTTTTTTAAATAAAAATTAAAAAAAACTAATATAGTAGTTACATTATAGAATTTGATAAAATTTCTAATGATACTAATTTTATTATAATAGTATCAATATACAAAATATCATTCTCGTACTCATTATATTATGGTTTAATAAATATAAATAGTGTTTACCAATATCAATTAATGTCGGTAATTTGGAGGATGACATTAATTTAGTACCAAAATCTATTTTAAACTGTGATGAATTTATTAATTTCATAGTTAATGATTAAATATAGGTAATAGTACGTATACATATAAATAATAACTGAAATGAAAGTGAAATAAAATATATCAGTTGTTATATAAACAAACTTTACGCGCATGCGTATTCCAGCATTTTATTATTTATAGGTAATAAAAGGTTTTTGTTGTTTATAAATTTGTAATCGAATTACGCTATGTAACTACACAATTATGTGTAATTTAGTTATTACCAAATTGTTTATCGTATAATTTCCATTAAGATACGTACCAGCCATTCATAATTTTTTTTTAAGATCCGCCTTAGCGCACGCTTCTCTAATTAGTCGTCAAGTGCGGGCGTGTATTGTCTGGATTAAGGCATGCATGAGCGTTGCGTGTATAAGATGTATAAATAGATATATCAATGTAAGTGCGTGTGAGAGCCTATTAATTTATCTATTTCTACCTTATAACACATATATATATATAATTATATTTAATGTCCGAATTTTTTCGAATACTGTAAGCGTAATAACTATATTATAATAATAATGATTTAATGTATTTATATTGATACATATGAATTTATAAAGTTAAATAATAAATTCGGCGAAAATATATAAATAGGAAATAGGTATAATGCATTCTATCCATAGATTTATAGTTTACATAAATCGGTAGTCACGTGGTTTTACTTCAACATACATGGTACCTGGAATGGGGATTTTGGATTTTTAATTTTTGTAAATTTAAGATGGCCGACATCACATGACACATGATATTTCATAACAAATATTTAAATAAATAATATTTATTTTTTACATACATTTGGTTTATTTTTCTATATACACTTATAAAATGCATTTCGATTAAATCAAAATAAATATTTATATTTATTTATATTATATATTTATACCGCAATATAATTGCACCATTTAATTTGATAAATAATACTTTATATAGGTATTTCAAATTACAATTTATCTGTGATATTTTAAAATTCTTAGCTCTTTTAAATTTGTTTATAAATTGTATTTAAATTATATAAAAATAAACATTTATATTAAATTGTATTAAATATAAAAATTGAAATTTTAATAATTGAAATTTTAAATTATTAAATAGCATTATCTAGGTTAATGTCATTACTAATATTTAATATTTAATATTTAAATAAACATTTATATTAATTTATATTATATACTGAAATATAAGTACAACATATAATTTGATTAAATAATACATTATATAATTCTAAATTACAACAACTATAAGAACGCTATTATTTTAAAATATTTAAAATTGCTTAATTTATATATGAATGTTATTCTAATAGTACACGTAATTGTCCAGAAGGAATAACTCTCTACAAATTTGTATTATATAAATACATTTAAATATTATTTTGAAATTAATACAATTATTTAATTAAACATGTAGATGTTATATCTAATTATGTATTAAGTCAATAAATTAATACCCGCTTAACGTATGAAAATCAAATAATCGTACGAAATTTAATTTTAATTTCATATTTATAATTATTATAATATGTTACACGATTATAATAAGAAAAATTATATTAATATTATACACAGTTATTATAAAAATACCATATTATGATATAAATGATATATGGTATGTAACGAATTTAATTAATGTAATGAAAATGCATAAAAGTATATCGGCTTATTAGAAATTAACCAATAATGCACCCTACACAAAATTATATATATAATTCTGAAGACGAATGCATCAGGTACCTATTTTAAGATGTACGGCTTACACCACATACATCATTCCTTGAATATGTATGTGAGTTTTCCACTACAATAATAAGTATATATTTTCAATCATCACCCAGATAAGTTTATATACATGTAAATATTACTATTATTATAGTTAATATAATAATTATAATAGTATTAATATAATAATTATACGATAAATTATAATTTCAATATAGTTAAATTATAATAGTATTAATATAATAATTATACGATAAATTATAATTTCAATATAGTTAATATATTTGTACTTTTTTATATTTATATTTAATCATAATCGTAAATTAAATAAAATTAATATAATTAATATCATTAATTTGGAAGCAGGATAAACAGGGTTCAGATAGGGAGTATAATTCTACTATATTATATAACCTAGGTGGTATCATATAATATGATAAGTATACATTTGTATTTGATGTTGATTGATTGATTGATAATTTATTTAAGCAAATACATAGCCGAAAATATAATCGAAAGTATAAAGTATAAATATTTGCTAACGATAACATACGTTATAGAAATAAATAAAGAATAATACGAAATTAAAAAATTAAGGAAATTAAAACGTTTTACAGTTACCGTAAAAATAAACGAAAAACAATCGAAAGTAGAAATAAATCATATAGTAATTATAAACGAAAAATGATCAAAATAGAAATAAAATATAGCGTAAAAATAATCGAAAATAGAAATAAAATACATTATTTTGTAAGTGGCATCGAAATATTCAATTTCTACTTTAACTTTATAGAATTCTTCATCTTGTATCCTGTTTTAGTAATAAATTATTAGTTATATAATTTAATATTTAAATGTTAAATTTTAAATGTTAAATTTTAAATATATTATAAACAGAACATATTAAAAATCAAATAAACCAATACTAGAATGTATTATTTATACATGTATTACATTTAAATGTAAAATTTGGTGATCTAAATAACTGAATAGCATATTTTGGTGGTGATTTATTAGACCAATTTGTTTTCATTATTTTTGCTTTATATAAGAATTTATAATGGTATTTATTACCACATAAACATGATATATAATTTTCGTTATTAATTTCTAAATGACATGTAATATAATCCATTTTTAATGTAATAAATATATTACAATTATATAGTTTTAGAAATTATATATATTTTTAACAAACTGTTTCCCTATGATTTTAAATTGAACAATTGCCGAATTCGATTTTTCTTGTTTACTAAATAAATTAGCGTTGCGATGTTTCAATTTTCTTATTTTCGAAATCGATTTTAAAACATTATCCTTTAATGTAATGACTACCTAAATATCGAATGTAATTCCGTATAATATAGAGAACAAGTTATCCGAATGTATGTCGAAATTAATTAGTTTTAAAGAAATTTAATTTTTTTTTAATTTGTAGAAATAACGCGTTAAATTTATGCGACTTTTAATTTGGTTGCTATGCGTTGCCAATGATTTGGTATAATATTCAAATAATGTGTGTGTAAGCAGAAGGATCTCGCGAACGCGAGATCCGTTTTCCGTAAGGAAAACCACAGCTGATAAAGTGGGGCAGCGGGCTTGAAATAGATGATTTACTTTTTTGGATATGTATTCGCGCGATACCAATAATCGTTAAATAGGGTCATTTTTTAATCGATTTACGTAATCGAAAAATTTAAATTCGACGCAAATTTTTAATAACAAACTTTATCGTGGAGAATTTTATCGTAAATAATTTCGTAAAAATGAGTTTCTTTAATTTCGAATACATTACGTAGATTTACGAAATGGTACTTCCGGTTTGTATATCGAAATAACAATTGTTGCATCGAAATTTATTTACCCGTATTGTTGAGAAAAAGTTCAATAATATGTAAAATCGAGTTAATATTAATTATTTCCTATCTACTCCATGTAAACATACATTATTAAACATAGGTGATACAAAAAAATCAAAATCTACAATATTTATTCGATTTCAATAATTTTAACTTTATTAAATAGATAATTAAAATAGAATATAATTTTATAAATTGGGACTTCTTATGTTTAATATTCTTCGAGCTACGGCCGAAAAAGTGAAAAATACATGATTTGAGAGTAGTCTATTTGACCGACTTCCGGTCATATTTTCATATAAATTATGTATTCATCAGATTAGGAGTACGAAAATACATGTAATAAAATCAGAAAAATCATGAAAATATGAATAATAGGGTTTCAATCTCTGTTTTAATATTTCACCAAATTGCATCATATATATGGTCAAAGAAAAAAAATATAGATTTATAAAAAAATATTTTTTTCTAAAATCTATTCTAAAATCTATTCACAGTTGTGGTTAGGTTTGGTTAAGTTTTAATTTGTGTAGGTTATTTTTAGCTGCATTACTTCCCGAGTGAGCTTATACAAGGATATTTTCACAGTTGTGGTTAGGTTGGGTTAAGTTTTAATTTTTGTAGGTTTTTTTTAGCTGCATTACTTCCCGAGTGAGCCTATACAAGCATATTTATTTATATTGTTATTTTCACAGTTGTGGTTAGGTTGAGTTAAGTATTACTTTTTGTAGGTTTTTTAATCTGCATTACTTCCCGAGTGAGACTATAACTTCATATTTATTTATATTGTTATTTTCACAGTTGTGGATAGGTTGGGTTAAGTTTAAATTTGTGGAGGTTTTTTTTAGCTGAATTACTTCTCGAGTGAGCCTATAAAAGTATATTGTCACGGTTGTGGTTAGGTTGGGTTAAGTTTTAATTTGTGGAGGATTTTTTTAGCTGCATTAATTCCCGAGTGAGCTTATAAAAGTATATTTTCACTGTTGTGGTTAGGTTGGGTTAAGTTTTAAGTTGTGTAGGTTTTTTTAGCTGCATTACTTCCCGAATGAGCCTATAAGAGCATATTTATTAATATTGTTATTTTCACAGTTGTGGTTAGGTTGGGTTAAGTTTTAATTTGTGTAGGTTTTTTTTAGCTACATTAATACCCGATTGAACCTATATAAACATATTTATTTATATAGTTATATTCACAGTTGTGGTTAGATTGGATTAAGTTTTAATATTGGTGGTTTTTTTTAGCTGCATCACTTCCCGAGTGAACCTATATATGTATATTTTAACTATTGTGGTTATGTTGGCTTAAGTTTTAATTTACCTTTAATTTTCACAGTTGTGGTTAGGTTGGGTTAAGTTTTAATTTTGGTAGGTTTTTTTTAGCTGCATTACTTCCAGAGTTTGCCTATAAAAGTAGCTTTTCACGGTTGTGGTTAGGTTGTGTTAAGTTTTTAGCTGCATTACATCCCGAGTGAACCTATAAAAGTATCTTTTCACTGTTGTAGTTAGGTTGGGTTACGTTTTAATTTGTGGAGGTTTTTTTTAGCTGCATTACTTCCCGAGTGAACCTATAAAAGTATATTTATTTATATTGTTATTTTCTCAGTTGTGGTTAGATTGGGTTAAGTTTTTATTTGGGGAGGTTTTTTTTAGCTGCATTACTTCCCGAGTGAGCCTATAAAAGCATTTTTATTTATATAGTTATATTCACAGTTGTGGTTAGATTGGAATAAGTTTTAATATTGGTGATTTTTTTAGCTGCATCACTTCCCGAGTACATTACATCACCTCCCGAGTACATTACATCATTAAGTGAACGTTACGCGTGATTACGGGCGAAGCCGGGCCCCGACCGCCTAGGACCGCCTAGATGTTAAGTTGATAATACTATGCGTATATAGCTTACATATAGCTGTAATCACATAGATTTTAAAAACATAAATGCTTATGAATTCTAATTATTGTGCAATTTTCTAATTCAAATTATAATATATATATATATATATATATATATATATTACTTTCTAATATAACAATCATCAACTATAAAATATAATAGAAATGCCAGTATATTGGATGGAACATCCATATTATGTACAACAAATTATTCCATAGCTAGTAACGACGCATTAGAACCACTACATAACTGTACTGATATTACACTAACTGATCACGACTATAACGACTTACCCATTTATAATAGCTTATTAATTTCATTATTTATTTGTATACTATTAAAATTATATAAAACTTATATAAAAGAATAAAGATATATGTAAGTTTTATAATAATCACTTATGATTTATATGACCTTGCATGAATTTTCTTATTATAATCGTGTAACATATTATAATAATTATAAATATGAAATTAAAATAAAATTTCGTACGATTATTTGATTTTCATACGTTAAGCGGATATTAATTTATTGACTTTATACATAATTAGATATAACATCTACATGATTAATTAAATAATAATATTAATTTCAAAATAATATTTAAATGTATTTATATAATACAAACTTGTAGAGAGTTTTTCCTTCTGGATAATTACGTGTACTATTAGAGCAACATTCATCGATAAATTAGGCATATTTAAATATTTTAAAATAATAGCGTTCTTATAGTTGTCGTAATTTAGAATTATATATTGTATTATTTAATCAAATTAAATGTTGTAATTATATTGCAGTATATAATATAAATTAATATAAATGTTTATTTATCTAATTCAGTTTTAATATTTAAATATTAGTAATGACATTAACCTAGATAGTGTTATTTACTAATTTAAAATTTCACTGATACATTTTAATTTTAAATTACTCATGTAAAGTATTATTTTATGTAATTAAAGTTTTTTATCATACTGTAATTTATATATTTAAATATAATTTATAAACAAATTTAAAAGATCTAAGAATTTTAAAATATCACAGATAAATTGTAATTTGAAATACCTATATAAAGTATTATTTATAAAATTAAATGGTGCAATTAAATGGTATAAATATATAATATAAATATTAATTTTTATATAACCGAAATGCACATTATAAGCGTATATAGAAATATTAAAACGATCTAAGAATTCAAAAGTTCACCGATAAATTTAAAATTACCTATATAAAGTATTATTTAATCAAATTATGTGATGCAATTATAGTGCATTCTAAATATATAATATGAATAAATATAAATGTTTATTTTGATTTAATCTAAATGCATTTTATAAGCGTATATAGAAAAATAAACCAAATGTATGTAAAAAATAAATATTATTTATTTAAATATTTGTTATGAAATAACATGTGTCAATTGATGTCGACCATCTTAAGTTTACAAAAATTCAAAATTCAAAATCCCCATTCCAGGGACTATGTATGTTGAATAAGTTTACGTTGGCAAGATATAGCAATACCTATATATGTAAACTATAAATCTATTATTCTATCGAATAAAGTGATATGAACTGATATTCTAACATTTTTCATAGTCACTGTATTAAGTATTACTATGCATATGTCAACATATTTTTATTTCTATTACTTATATCGTAATTAATTAGTAGACACATACATATTAATATTATTATTAATAAATATTTAATTAATATTAATAATAAAATTGTAAATATATTTTTAATTATTATTATAATAATTAATTTATTAATCCTAGATAAAAGTTAAAAGAGGATGTACTAATAGGCATAATAACCAAGAAGAAAATTGTAATATTATAGGTAAACTCAGTTATTCAATTATATTTTAGATAAATTATCATATTTAATATAATAAATGTTAGAAAGTTATTTATTATTAACTAACATATATATATGCTTACTTTGCTTAATTTCTATGATTATATTTCTAGGATTATATTTCTAGGATTATATTGATCGTCTACTCGAGCATCAGTATGAGTCAACTCCCGCTAAATATCTTTATCGAGCATGCTGGTTATTATCTCTTCCTTCTTTGAGACCAGTGTCCTTTGTTAACACATCAACATAGTTCAATCGTCGTCGACCTCTGTTAGCTTTGCCTTGTATGGGTTCCTATAAAATGAGCGGATGTGTTGATAGATCCGGATTCCGTATACAGTGACCAGGCATTATCATCATTCTGGATTTTATTTTAGATGAAACAAGAGGTAGTTTACCATACACATTTTTAATTGTGGAGTGTTCTTTCCAAGATATATTTAGGGCTTTACGAAGCATTCACATGTATGTGCCATCCAGTGATTTCTGATGTTGAACAGTCAGTTTCAATGACTCAGATCCATAGGTTAGTACACTTTCTACGGTTGCTACACATAGTCTCATTTTAAGTGGTAAGTGTATCTTATAATTCCATATAACGTGCATGCTATGTAGTGCATTCCATGCTAGAGCCTTTCTAAATTTAATGTCCCTATCAAGTTGATACAAAAACCAAGGTATTTTAAGTCTTGTGATGTGTTATAAGTCTCATCTATTTCGACTTGTAATGTTTGTAATGTACCATCTGCCATTTTTGAGATTATTAATTAAGGTGTAGTCCTATTTTTTGCATTTAGACTCTACCCTTAGAAGCAACTTCCTGGCTTGACTTACAATGTTAGATAATAAGGCTATATCATCAGCAACATCTAAATATGTTAAAATAGTTGGATGCACTCTTCGACTTATGCGAGGGACAATAGTTATTATTAATTTCTCTTCATGTCCGTTGATTACTTTTCTTAGTGCATAGTCTAGTACAATAATAAATAGATAAGGTGATAAAGTATTCCCTTGTATAACTCCTGCTACTATATCGAACTCTTCAGATACACCGTCTGGTGAGTATACTTTCGATTTAGTATTAGCATAGCTCCCATTTATTGCATCGACAAGCTTATCAGGTATTTCATATGATCTTAGTACTTTAGCCATCTTGCCTATATGTATATAGTCAAATGCCTTCTTGAAGTCAATAAATTTAAAGATATCTGGTAAATTCATATCCTTAATTCCCTCCAGAATCATTCTTATTGCTAGTTACTGGCCGACTGTTGTTATTTTCTGTCTGAATCCATTTGATTGGGTCTAAGTTGAGGATCTAATACCGGAAGTATTCGATTGAGTATCATACGATTGTAAGTGTTGGCCATAATAGAGGTGAGGCTAATTCCACGGTAGTTGTGAACTTTGGTGATATCTCCCGATTTAGGTACTGGTACTATGTTAGAAATGTTCCATAGGTAAAACTGACCACTGTTTATATATGACTTGTTTATGATATCAAGCAAAATATATATATATATATATATATATATATATATATATATATATATATATATATTTATAACATATTATTTTATGGTAATACCTATGTTGGTATAAACTCTAAATGGATTACAAAAATAAATGTATTATACAATATGGTATTTGAATAAAAGAAATATAAATAGCAAAAATGGAATATAAAATGGATAAAATTAAAAAAATAGAGATATATAAATATATATATATATATATATATATATATATATATTCAGTAATTATGTATGTACATTATTATAAAAATGGTAACATAACGTCTACATTTAAATATAAAAACAAGTAGGTAAGTGTATTTATAGATGTATATTAGTATTAATATTCACAGAGGGTGGTGTAGAGTGTTCGAGTAAAAAAGTGTGTGCTGGGAATAATTGTAATAAACAAATTATGGAAGATGTTATTGGCGATAAATGTTATTTTAAAAATTAAAATTACATAATATATATCTATATATATATATATATATATATATATATTATATATTTTAATGTGTTAACATACTAATTAATGTTATAGAAATTAATTAAATTTATCTATATTTTAAGTTGAATTAAACATTTAAATTTGAGATACAAATCAATGTTATAGTTGATATTAAGACGTAATGATATCAAACTTAAGATATTATCGTATGTTAATAGTTTTGGATCATATTATGGAATCATAAGTACCTTTCAGTACATATTTTGAAAATATCACCGCAAAGTTGTATTTGTAAAACCTTTTACATTAATACTGGATATTATTTTCCCCAGTCTTTATTTATCCTTCCTACAATACAGATGTATTTTTCTCAGCTTAGTTACTTTATTTATTGATTTTTCTAATTTGATTATATTTGTTCAACTAAATTGTATTATATTTAATATATATATATATGCTTCCATATATATGTGATAATTTATTTATAAAATTATATCGGGACCTCTATCTAATTATTAATATACTATATATTCATATTTTATATGGAATTAATGTATATGTTATTAATGTACATGTATCACCTATTTATATATTAATTAGTATATTGATTTATTTAGTAAATTAATTTCATTTGTATTAATTCAATTTCATTAATTCTATTCATATATTAATATTTATTTATTATATTTATTTTGGAAATTAAATTATTGTATATTTCATTATTTGTTCATGCTTTTTATTTTGAAATATTAATTATTAAATAATATATATTTAATTTCATTATTTCATACTATATATTTGATTTAATTCTAATAATTATGTGTTGCATTAAAGTATACATGAATTTTATATTTATGCATTGATATATATATATATATATTTTTGTTTATATATATAATGCATATACACATCATTCCTGCATAAATATACAATAAAATATATATATATATATATATATATATATATATATAAATATATATGATATATATATTTATTAATATGAGATCGGCTTCGAAGGGACATTAGAGCCATATATGGTTATAAGTGAAGAAAAAAATCATCTAAGTTCCTGGATGTGATATAAGGACTCCACAAAAAAAAATAACAAAAAAAAATAACAATATATAGTATTAACTTATACTAAATAATATTGCCGCCTAAAATAAAAAATAACGAATTACAAGAAGTTGTAATTATAATACTATATTAGAAAATCAAAATAAAATAATATTATATTTAACAAATATTAACTTAGAAAATAACAATATTATAACAAATCTAAATCTGACGATATCAAATAATCTAATATAAATTAAAAATAAAATACAGTTTAATTAAATATCCATGCAGGATACCATTAACACATTAGAAGAGAAAACTAATAATAATATTATTAAATACTATGATAATGTTAAATATAACTTACCCTCATCCTCTTCTACCGCGACTTCTCCTAATGCTCCTGAAATTATCTATTCTTGCTCATCCAAACCTTCTATTGTAATCTAACATGTTTTACTTACCAATAGAAACTTAACATATATAAAATCACTATTTGTCCACCTTCGTCTTGATCCCAATACTATTACGGACTACTATTTTAGATCTAACTTTGCTAATCTGGTAATATCATATTATTGTACGATTGATAGTTTATTTAATTCAAGGTTGTTTCTTCATTCATCAGACTTTAAATCCCTATGTATACGCCCATATATTGATCGTGAAACCATTAAGACTGATCGTATTATCTTTCATACCACCAAAGTATGTATCACTAATTTAAAGTGTGTCTTTAATAGAATGAGTTTAATCTACCAACTTCGTTCTAATATCGCAGATATTCCTATTGACTGGAAAGCTGAACCTTATAATTATAGTACTAAAGAGTTCGAGACATAGTCCCAATCATATGATTCCTTCTGTGAATCACGTAAAAAGATAGAACTGTTGAAAGTCTACATGTGCATCCTCCAGAAAGTATTCTTTTCAACTCATTAATATCAGATCAGTATATAATAAAGTTGATTTGATTACTCAGTCAATTATTGATTCTAATTGTTTTATATCTGCTATTACTGATACTTGGCTAACTAATGAGGATTCTGCGCTAGCTTCCAAACTGACCCCTGGTGGTTTTAAATTATTGCTTTCTAATATATCTACATCACATCATGGTGGCGGCCTAGCCCAGTTAATCTCAATGGAACTTAAGCTAATGTCATCATCTACCTCATGATTCTCTTCATGTGAAATTATGATCAGTAATATTCAATTTCCTTTCTTATTTAATATTGTAATTAAACTTATCCATCGTCCACCTTCATCTAGACTAGAGTTTTTAACTTAACTCTCCTCTATATTATAATCTATCACATCGGTTAACACGGTTATTCTTGGTGATTTTAATATCCAAATTAATAATGATAATTATGTTTCCTAATCTCTGAATGAACCTATATTTGAATATTCCTTGACGCAATATGTTAGTTTTTCCACTAACACTAATTGTAATACTATTAACTTAGTTTTATCTTTAGCTAATTCTAATTTAATTTCATATCCCACTCAAAGTTCTCTAATAATGATCACTTTGCCATTTTATTTTATTTTACTTGCCAGTGACATAAATTAATCGACCTTATAGATCGTTTCAGAAAATATCATCTATTGTTAAACCAATATTTATTAACTCAATTTTATTTCTTTTAATTTTGCGTTATCTCATTCGCTTGATATTTTGCACCTTCAATTACTCTTACCAACCTAACTTATTCTAAGTCTCACTGGTTTAATACTGAGCTTATTAAACTAAGGCAACTACTTCGTAGACTACAATGTAAATATGCATACTATAAACTTGACTCTGATCTTATTGCATTTAAGGTTTGTTGATCGCTTTACAAGAATAAACTTCTCTCTACCAAATCGTCATACTTCACTGATATTCTCGGTAATTATGGATTATCTTCTAAGCAAGCTTACAAATTATCTTTCACTTTAATAGATAAAAACCCAGACCAAGCATATTCCTAACCATCCTAATACAGTTCTTTGTTCCTTTTTTTGCAAATTTCTATCAACATAAAATTTATAATATTATCAATGTACTTCAAAATATCAACTCGGCAAGACTCAATCTCAATTTAACATCCAATCTGAATAAGTGGTCATGTTTTACGCTTCCCACACATGACTTTGTACTCTCTCTCTCTGATGACATCCTTGAAAACTAATACCCCACTTGATCCAATTTCACTCAAGCTACTTCGTTATTTATCACCATATTTTATTGGACTTATCACTGAAATCATTCATAGATCTCTTATATCATCTATTGTTCTCACTCCATGAAATATTCATATATTATTCCGATTTAAAAAAACTACTATTGACCAATCTAATTTATCCAATTATCGTCCAATATCCCAGTTATCATCAATATATAATACCTTAGAATGAGTTGTATCCACTCAACTTATTAATTACATTACGTCAAATGCTATTGTTGATATATCTATAAATTAGAAAGTTCGTATCTTCTTCATCTTACGACCGAAACTGCTCTTAATTTAATCATAAATGATATTCTCATATCTCTTTATTATAAAGCCCCATGATATATCATACTACTTTACTTATTTAATACTTTTGATACTATGGATCATAATATTCTTTCCTTTAGACTTAATTAAATTGGTATATACGATCAAGTCCACAGTTGGTTTATTTCTTTTATTTCATCTAGAACATCTCCGGTGAATATTAACTCCTCGTTGTCTCTTCCTTGTGTTAATATAGATGGTGTTCCACAAGGCTCTGTTCTTCGGACTATATTGTTCATTATTTATATTCTTATATATGTCTTGTATTACTAATCTCACTGAATGGTTCTCTCATAACTGTATCTCCTTAAATATGACTAAAACTGATACAAAGATCTGAATCTATAACTAACTTCGGTTTCACTATAACCTCTCAACTAGACAAATCTCCATATATTAATAACATGATTCGCACTGCTAACTATTTTCTATATAATATTAGAAAATATCGTTTTAAGCTTAAATTCGCATAATTAAATGTTTAATTCACTCGCTAGTATTTAGTAGACTTATATATTGCTGTTCATTATTATATAATTTACCTGTTAACCTTTTGTACAAACTTGAACGTATTCAACGTCGTGATATACGTGTATTATATAAACTAAACTTTGCCTCAATAGTTTCAATATCTTATTTAATTAGATCATTAGGCTGGATTAAGTTTAGATATATGTGTATACATAGGTATTGTGTATTACACATAAGGCTCTACACTGTGGTTTTCCTGAAAACTTAGCTCAATCTATTACTATTCATAGTTCGAATAGATCACGTCGGAAATGCCACATCATGAATTTGGTGCAACGATCTACATTGTTGGCATACACTGAATAATCTTTCTCGGTTATTTTTCCGAAAAGCTGGAATTCATGCCATATGATATTCGTTGTGTAACTTCACTTTCGTTGTTTAACTGTAAACTGTATGTCCATTTTAAATAATTGTAATTCTTCTATTTTATCATTCGTTTTCTATTTATTTTAGTTTTTGTTTTTTATTATCTAATGACGCCTATAATCACGATGTGTTTTTGAAGTCAATAAACTATATATAAATACATAAATAACAAATTGTATACTAATTATATTTAAGAATTAATACATAATATATAATTTATAATAAAAACCTCTTTTCATTATGTGTTATTATATATTCATCATTTAATTATAATTAAATTTGTAATTACATTTAAAAATAGATATATTTTAATTTTATATATATCCTGTTATAGATAAGGAAATCATAGCATGTATACAGTCGAAAAATTCTTGTATTCAATTAGGGATCCAAAAGAGTACCTATAATTTAGGTTTGTTGAATCATATTATATATATATATATAAATATATTATGATGATGATAATAATAATAAGGTTTGTGGTCACCTCCTCGGTGGTGCATATAACAATATAGAACTAAAACAATAAATAGATATATAAATTAGTTAAATAAATAAACAAAACTATAAAATAATATAATTTATAAAAATAGTAATGTTGTATTATTAAAATAAGTGAATATATTACATTGATGATATGTAAGCTTTGATGTGTGTAATAAAGAACGGTTGTGAAAAGCTTGATGGGAATAAGGGAGTTAATAAATAATACAATATAACTGAAAGCACGTTTATGGTATTTCATGTATGATACACGAAATGTCGGTATTTAAACGTAAGGAAATCAGTGGGGTTTTAGTAGGGAAGTAAAATAAGGAGGATAAGTATAATATATTGTGTTATGAGCGAGTGATAAAATGGGTAAGGGGGAATATTGTTGTTGAGGTAACCAGTTGGATAGGACTTGGTGGGAGTCGGTAATGGAATGATATAATCGATATATGGTGAAAATTGTTCGTATTGGTGCACGAATTATACGATTTAAAGGGGATAGTGAAGTATTAGGGAGATGATATAGTAGTGAGAAGCAGTAGACGATACGAGATAGGACGAGTGCGTTTACGAGGACAGCGGTAAAAGGGCGAGTTATATATTTTCTTATAAGACTAATTTGAAGAGATGATTGTTAGCTTGTTTTGATATTTTAGTTATATGGGAATTTATGGATAGGTTAGCATCCAAAGTAACTCCACGATTTATAACAGATGATGAAGGGATGATAGGGAGACCGTTGATGATAAAAGGAGGAAAATAATTATAGTTAGATGGGATATTTAGGAGTGCAGATTGTAAAGAGTTAAGTAGAAGGTTGTTAGAGAGAAGCCATGATATAATATTGATGAACATTTACATAATTGTGAGTTATCTGGTAGTAGATTAGAGGAGTTGGGTAGTAATGAATATAGTTGAATATCATCAATGTATATGTGATTGTGGATATCTTGAAATTGACCAATAATATCATGTATAGGGAGGATGTATATTTAGAAGAGTAAAGGGCCGATAACAGATCCCTAAGGAACACCATAATGAAGAATATGAGAATTTGTAGACAAATCTTAACGGATGATGATCGATTTAATATATAGGAATAAAATCATTTTAGTACAGTTCCATGTATACCAATCATTTTTAATATTGAGATAATAATGGAATGGTTTAAGAATCGAAAGCACACGAGAGGTATAATAATATAAGTTGGCATGAGATAGATATATACTATAGAGTATATATTATTTAGTATTTTTTGTAGCGCAGTTTCAGTTGAGTATCCTCGTCTAAATGCACTCTGAAATATATCATATAATTTATTATCAGCTAAAAATATATTCAATTGTATAGCAACAATTCGTTTCAGAATTTTCCTGAGAAACGGAAGTAGTGAAATGGGGTGATAGATAATAATTATATTAGGATCAAGTAAATATATTTTGAGTATGGGGTTAATTATATCATGCCTAAAGGAAGTTGGAAAAATACCACCATTTATGGAAATAATTACAATATCAAGAATATAGGGGGATAGAGTATAATTTAGTTTTTTAAAAGCGGAAAGGTTAATTGGTACAGAAGAATGAGAAGAGGAAGACTTAGAGATAAGATTATATATTGTGTACATAGTAGGCATATGTAATTTAGAAAAATATTATGGGATTGGTTGATTGCACGGAATAGAGCTAATTGGTAGGAGAGATGAAATAGAAGTACAGGTGCGTTGAATTTTATTAGTAAAATGATTAGCGAATTCATATCATAATACATGTTTTCCAATATTAAGTATATGAGGTTAATTGATAGGCATTGGAGGGGAAATAACTTTACGATCAAGGGCCAAAGAAGTACGAGTATTGAATATGAGGGTATTTATTTTACTAATATAAAAAGCAGACTTGGCTTTAGATATTTAAGATTTATAGAACTTGCGATATGTAGAAAATATTAAGAGATTACTAGAAGAGGGGTTAATGTGGAAGATTCGTTCAAGTTTACGTAGGTTGAGTTTGAAAGCAATTAGTACAGAGGAAAATCATGGAGAGTTTGAATGGATATTAATAGTTCAGGTTTTTAGAGTTGCAAATTTATCAATCAAGTAAGATAGAGCATAATTGAATGAATCAATGGAACACGGCAATAAAAGGAGGATTAATTTAAGTTCCGAGGCATAACAATCATAATCAAGATATCTTTAATTTATGTATATGATGGAATTGTTTTCTATAGAGGTGGAGAAAGGAAGAACAAATCGACAGTTATTAGAAAATGATCGGTAATTAAGTCAGAATTACAACAATCAGTGATACATTGAAAACTACTATTAGATCTGCAAAAAATAGATCAAGTGAATGACCACAAAATGACTAAGGAAAATTATAAATTGATGTATAGAGAGAGAGTCAGTAAGATTTTTGAATGTGGAATGGGGATGTATATTTGATTTGAAGTGGTAATTAAAATCACCTAGAATAAAGTTATGACTATTGTTAGATAGTAGAGTATCCGTTATATAGTCATACAATTCATTATAGAAGGTTGTATAGTCTTGTTTTAGAGATCGATAAATTATAGTAAAGGAATAGACAGTATTCATAAAATTTAAAGAGGCTATCGGGCAATCACTATAAAAGAAGGAAGGGTAGATAATAGTAGTAGATGGAAGGTCAGAGTGAACTAATATACCAAATCCTCCACCATGGCCTTTAATACGAGGTGAAATAAATAGATAGTATCCAAAATCATGGAAGAGAGAGAATATATCGGAGTCATCTGGAGATATCTATTTTTCAGTAATAGCAACTAATTTAATTGTAGAATATTGCATGTAGGATATTTGTAATAGTGAATCAGATCCAAGGGACCTAATATTAATTAGTGATAAGCTAACTGATAGTCATTCACTATTGATAGATTATAAGGGTGATTATAAGTGATCAGTAGTGTATTGGGAGAGTAAGGTGTGAGTAATCTGTT
Organism: Osedax fenrisi; assembly: GCA_964019155.1. Classification (NCBI taxonomy): domain Eukaryota; kingdom Metazoa; phylum Annelida; class Polychaeta; order Sabellida; family Siboglinidae; genus Osedax; species Osedax fenrisi. Next base: position 17,855,148 of record OZ025245.1, read on the forward strand.
GGGAGGTTAATGCATCAATTATAGATTCGGAGTATAAAAGGTCAGTAGTAGTTGGGAGGGTAAGGGTCAGTAGTGATTTGTGAATTTAATGGGTCAGTAGCGTTTTAGTATAATACGAGTTCAGTAATTATTTGGAAGGGTAAGCTGGTTGTAATAGTTTGTGATAGGATGTGATTTGGGATAGGATGTGATTTGGGAAGGATTCAATCGAGTGGAGGTATTGGGTTTAGAAGTTAAATAAATTTCATAAGATAGCTTCCATTTAGAAATATCTGAGGGTAATATTAGTATTGATGAATGGAACCATGCATTATGTTTGTTAGGGGTTTTTAATTCATGCGTTGTAATCATATTATTGAAGATTGTTTATAATTTGGGGGAGGTTTTTATTGGTATATCGACATGGTTAATCAAGGTATATATAAACTTGGTATTTAATTCAGTATATTTTAAATGCATAATTATAGGGATTTTTCAGTGTGTAAATTATCCAGTTGTGACACACGGGAATAAGTATATATATATGTATATAATAGTATCATATGATCCAAATATATTACAAGGGTATGATTTGCATAACATAGACACTAATGAGGATTTTTATATATTCGCATGTTTATTTACCAATAATTATATGAGTGATAATATGTAATGCTATAAAAAATTTCACAAAATAAATTATTTATTTTACCTGATGACATGAATACTAATATTATAAGTATATGCGAATATGTCATAGTAGATAATTACATACGACATATATCAAAATCCGATTATATTGGGTAAGGATAAATACAAATATTTATAAATAAATCGAGTGATAAAAAATGTTATTTACCAATAATAATAAAATATATAATATATTATGATACATTACATTTTTTCTCCACTAGTGTCTGGCAAAAACACTTGATTCATATGTATATATTATACTAATTACCACTGATAAAAACACAATTTAAATTTAATTTGTCGGTGATTTCAGAGTATAATAGATTTTGTCTTTTCCCGAATCTGACAGAAATATGATATTATGGTTTTAATAGAGTACATTTGACCGATTTTTCATATTATATGATGTATCCATTATGTATTTTTGGGTAGTGGAAATATTAAATATCAAATAATTAGGGGTTATAATCAATATCCTAGGAGATTTTTAAGACCAGTTATATCTTATTTGGTATTTTCTACATATGTTAATATATCATTCTACTATTATATCAACATCGTGAACATACCTGAATAACTCATGAAACTCATATGCGATATAAGTATAATATGTAATAATATACAATAAAATAGTATTACCATCCCAAAATATGCTAAACATATAGTACATATATCGCTGTTTCTAATATATGTAATATAACAATTAATCATTTATCTATTTAAAAACTAATTATATATACATCCCATTATATATATATATATATATAACAATTCTTCCAATAACCATTACTTCGACACTTACATACTTCTAAGGAATATATCATCTATAAACAATTTTATTTTTCATTTATCACCAACTGAACTTAATATTAATTTCATATTTTCTAATATTATACATATAAAATCGCATTTTAGCTATTATTAAATTAATATTTAATTAATTGTTCAAATATAATAAAATAAAATGTATAATAAGTTTAAATTTGAAAGTAATTTAATAAAATAATAATAAAATATAAAAAAATAATCTAATATATATATATATATATATAATAGTCTATTTAAAAAAGTTAACGTCATATATATATATATATATATATATCTATATTTGGATTTTTACACATCCATATGGACACCGAGAAAATATTTAATTATTCCATCACTATACTTCATATATCAATTGAAACATCGGTTAAAAATTGTCTAAATTATTGAATTTATGAATGATTATACTTATACATATTAATATTTAGTTTTGTTTTCAAATCCATATAGTTATTTAATAATGAATGAATGTTTATTTAGACACAAAAATAACGTTAAAAGGTCTTTATTGTGTAAAAAAAATATAAAAATAACAAAATACACAAAAAAATATAAATCAGTTGAAAATAATAAAATTAATTTTTACGAATTAATTAGATTTAAATTTACAAATTTAATTAAATACAATAGATTTAAAATTCGAAAAATATACATTAGTTCTTAATTTTACAGGTTGCGTATAAACATATATGTTATACTATGTTAATCTAATGTAATCTAATTTAACCTGGCGACTAATAGAGATTACAATATATTTATGTGCATAAATAAATAATAGGACATTTATTTGTATATGATTGTTTATGATTATTTGAAAAAATAAATTTTATAATTTCATAAAGTCCTATACAAATTTTAATATTTTTACTACGTTTAATAACAGTTATGTAAATAATCAAGAGAGTTTTAAAATGTGATACTGATATAACATTAACAGTTATATAACATGTTTTAACATATATATTCCTATAATTACATTTACATTCGAGAATATGATTACATTATTCTATATTTTAGATTCGGGTGTAAAGCATAATAAAAGTTATTTAAATACATATTGTTATCACATAATATTATGAATTATAGTATATAGTAAAATATCTATGTATATATATATATATATTGATTGGATTGATTGACAGTTTATTTAAATACTTAAATAAATCATAAATGATTTCTCAAAAGTGTATATATAGAATACACATAATAAAAGTAGGTAAAACAATAAATACAATTAATAATACTAAAATATAATAAAATAAACCGTACGCAAGGTATTTCAAGTTGCCACTTGATGTCAATTATTGTATATATTTCATGAATGTTGTATGCGATGTTATGGATCTAATATAGAGTGTGAGTGAATTCCATTGTTTTGAACCAATATAACTCAGTGCCCGAGTATTCATTTTTGAGGGAAGGATAATAGAGGTAGATAGTTGGAATATAGATAAATGAGATGAATGGTGTTTAAGAGATGAAAGGGACGTTCTTTGTACTTTAGATTCATAAATATATGAGGGGCAATTCGAAGAGTTTATTGAGTAATGAACAATAGATAGTAATAGATAAGCATAATTTTTGTTAAATGGGAACCATGGAGGCAAGTGTTGGTATGAGGAGGTAGAGGAATGATCTCGAATACATAGGTTATATATTATACGGATTGATGAACGAATAACTCTTTAGGGGAGATATTGAGGATAATGGAAGATTAACATGGATTGAGGAATAGTAATGTATGCGTGAGAGGACAAGGGAATTAACTAGAGTTTTAGTAAGAGATACATTGATTTTCGTATTTTTCTTATTCTAAATAGATGATAATTTGCAGATTTATTGATGGCAGTAATATGAGGAATTAAGGTACTACCGTTATATCTTTTATTTTATAATTATTTAATATTTGTATATGTTATATTACAATTCAATGTAATTAATAACTAATAAACCCTACAATAACTAATCATATGTATTTAGAAACTACGGATAATGTATTTATTTCGAACGGTTATTATGACTATATAATAGGACAAGTAAAACAAAAATATTTTTATTATTTTAATCTAAACAACTAATTAATTCAATATTTATTTTTTATAATAATCAATATATTATATCTTTTATTTTATAATTATTTAATATTTGTATTTGTTATACTACAATTCAATGTAGTTTATTTTTTGTTATGTACTATATTTAAATTAAAATCATAAAAAAGTCATAATAATACTTATTTCTAAGTATGATATCAATGTATTATTATTATTTATATATTTCAGAAATAAATGTATTAAGTGAACTTAAAATAGTAACATTAATAACAAACTATATTACTTAGTTTTAAAAATATCAACAACTATTTATTAAACATATGTATTTAAAAATGAGTATTACATATTGTATAATTCTAGTTAAGTCAGTTATTTTAATTTCATTATACATATATATGAATAAATATTAGTATTATTATTATATATAAGGTATTTAATATGTTATGTGATACATTCAATAATTATAATAATATAAATACTTAATGAATATATTTCTGTATATCAATATAACTAATTAAATAATATTGTATTTAGAAATTACAGATAATGTATTTAATTCTAAAGGTTATAATGAAATTATATTGTATTGAATATAATTAGATTTTATTTATTTTATAATACATTTAATATATATTTTATATGTAATATAACTTTTTTTAGTGATTTATCTTAATATTTATCTCATTTTTAAAATATATTTATTTCATTTATATAAATCACATTTTATTTGTATACAAATTATATTTTTAATATTATAATTCTTGTTTATATTATATTATATGTTATGATCTAATATAGTAATTATTGTATTAGTAAAGAGTAATATTTAATATATAATACATTATATATAGTAATACATTATTTACATACAAATATATAAATATTGAAAAATGTATATCTAATGAATGTGTTTATGTGTGTATTATGTAAATTGTATATATTATTATTAATTTATATGGTTTACTATAATATATATAAATCCAAATATAGTTTACTTTAAATTATATAAATATATGTATATGTAATAAATAAATTATAACATATAACCCTAAGTTTTACATAAGTTGAACTTAATTTTAGTACTTAAGTTTTTAAATTAAGTTTAATATATGTTTACCTTATGTTATCAACTTAAGTTGAACTTAAGTAATTAGTTACCAACGACTTTAGTTGACATTAAGGTAGGCTTAAGTTGTTGATGTAAGTTGAAAATGAGTCCATAATGTGTTGAAAAGAATATGGTTATATTATAATATTAATATTAATAATAATATATAGGTAGGTTATACATTATATAGTTTATGTGTATGTTTATAATACACTTTTATATATATATATATATATATATATATATATATGTATATATATATATGTATATATATATATATACTTATATAATTAAATCATATTTTATATAGAAACTATGGAGCCTATATCTTCTTCGACAGGTTATTATCAATATTATATTATTAATATTTACCGTTGATACCTTTTAGTTATTTATACTTTATAATATAGTATTTATAAGTTTCAATATAAAATTCACTACATGATTCATTATGTATTTGCATAGTAATCTATATCTTACATAATTTATATTGTAATTATTCAATAGTTGTATATGTTATATTATCTTTCAATGTAATTTATTTTTAATTTTTAGTTATATTCATTTATAAATCTAAAAAATTAATAATACCACCAATTGCATATTAATTGCATTTATGCATATAGTTGTATTATAAATATTTATATAATATATATATATATATATATATTTTTTTTTATAAATCTTAGTTTGTTGTTATTGTTCAGTATAGTTTCCTCATCTTTTTATTTATTATATTCGTATTATTATTTAGTATCGAAATTTAAATTATTTTAATGATGTTTTTGTATTTTTATTTGTTTATACCTACACTAATTTTATTTATTTTTATATTTTATTTTATAGTTTATTTAATTATTAAATGATTATGAATTAATCAATAACGAGTTGACAGATATCACAATTTTATCATATTATATTTATCTTAGTGTAAACAGGAAGTCAACCTTATTATTATTATATATATTTTATATTCCATAATATTCACATTCCATTATATTTATATAATGGAATTAAATTATTTGATATCTGTCAACAAGTTAAATTAAGGGTAATTGTCTCGACAAGCAGCAATGCTTCTACAATTACCCAGGTACTTGTACCTAAATCTGATAATAATAATAATAATATATATATTATATATTTTATATATATATATTTTATTATTATTATTATGATTATCTTTATTTTTTTCATTTTTATCGCCTTTCTCAATCATATTATTATATTTAATCTTTGAAATAAGAAATTATCATTAATTTTATAATCTAAAAATGCTACAAACATATTATGGGTCGGGGAAACCTTCGTTTTTTTTTATTGTGTTAAAAATGTTATAATAAAATTGTAAAATATAAAAATTTATCTTTAAAAAGGTATATAAAGTTTAAAATAAATGTCTTTCAAAGTATATCAAATCGAGTTTTTAAACATAATCCTATACAAAATATTTGATAAAATTTGAGTAATATAGTGTTCAAATATTAGTTATGATTTTCATAAATTATAATATTAATATTTATCAAAATTTAAAAATTTAAATACAAGCATACAGGTAATAAATAGCAGTATTACTCGGTATAGTATTATGTAGCCAATGAAATGAAGGCATCTAGTTACTAAACTTGTGATATCGTCATATATTTTAAAATATACTAACTGAAAATAATATTGATAACAACTTTTGAAGGCTATATCTCAGAACTTTTTTTGAATTGTTTTTCTTCAAAATGCTACTACTTTTATACAATTGCTTCAATCATTTAAAATTTTCTGAGCATATATATATATATGATATTACTGATAATAAGCTATCTTATTAGAATGTAATAATTTTATTTTTAAATATACTAATTATAAATATTATAAAAAGGTATTGAAAAAAAACAAAAAAAATACAAAAATAATGGCGGTAACCGATATCTTGTAGATGGTTATATGTTTAGGATAGCTTTTTAGATATGATATTCAGCTAACTGTAGGTACAAATAGTAGGTGATTATATGAATTTATTTAAAAGTAGTAGTCTTTTTAGATACACTCTTTTCTATATGTTTTACATGTAAACTCGGCTAGGTTACCCCGACTCTTAAGGGCAAAAAAACACATTTAAGTTATCAGATTTTTTGAAAGCTAAATTGATTATCCAAAGTAATTTAAAATGCAGATGTTTTATTATATATCACCTTTTCAAATATCTTATAAATAAAATTAGATACACATATTGGCTTGTAATTAGTGGAATCATTCGACCTTATATTTGTATTGTTAACTATTGGTACAAAAATAAAATAAAATATATTAGTTTCTTCGGGAAATACGAATGGAAAAACTATTCGCGTGAGAAATATATTCTATAGATATTCCATCAGGGCCTATATATAAAGCTATAGCTTTACCCCCTTTTATTAAATCAATTATAGATGAAATTTCAGCAGAGTTAGTATATTCAATTTTATTAACATTAATATTTGTGTACGAATAAGGTATATCAACAGTACTATTAAATATATTATTAAAATAATTAAACCATAATTTAGTAATATCAACTATACAATATTAATTTTCAATGTTATTTGGTGTGTAAGAGTTTTTATTCTTCAGATTATTTGAAATCATATTTCAAACATTAGTACGACCTATAATTAATTTTAAAGCAATCTTATTATATTCTGATTGATTTTTATTGATTTAAATTTTTTTTAAAGTAATTATATTACAGCAAACGATTAATTATTATATTTCCCGTAGTAATATAATCTGGCAATAAAATTTTTTCATGTATATTATTATTCCACTTCATTCGTGTATATTTACATTTATTAAATACTGATTATATATATATAGAAACATATATAAGTATACCCAATAAAGAATTATACAAGTAATCAGAATAATTAATATTACTATCAAAATAGTATACATCATTAATGAATTTTCCTAATTTAAACTAAGTATTAATATAATATTTCAAAATTTGTTTCTCATTAAGTCTATTCCATTGACTTTTTTTTATGAATAATCCAATAATAAAGCTAATTTAGTTATGAATTATTTTCATATTTTTGACAAAAAACTAAATGATCTGATAATATAAAGGAGTAATCAATTTTAATATTTAAAATGGATTTATGCATATCAAAAATTATCTAACCATAAACAAGTATTGTATATAGCTATTAGATTATATATATGATTTGTCTAACATAATATTATTGTTATCTGTAAAATATTAAATTAAGTTATAACTAAAGTATGAATTAGGGTTATAAATATTAGCATTAAAATCTCAGACTATATAATAATTAGATGAATTTATAAATTCACAATACAATAACATATAAAAGAATGTTTTAAATAATTTTCCCTTTTTCCACATAAATCAACACCACCTATATATTATATATATATATATATATAATTCATATAATTCAGAATATGGTATAAGAACCCGGATAGATATTGAAGCAAAGCTTATACGTATAGTAATAAAACAAATTAATTATGGAGATTGTATTTAAATTGTAATGGTAAAATATTATAAAACTTTAAAACAAAAAATTAAAAAAATAATTAAAAAAAAATTAACTATGGAGATTTAATTTAAATTGTAATGGTAAAATATAAGTATTATAAAAACAAATAATCCTTAAAACAATAAGTTAAAAAAATAATGTTTATAAATAAATTTAAAATTTTTAACAAAAACTATGGATGAGTAGATAATACATTTTGAAAGTATGAAACTGTTATATATTGATATGACGCCCCTGCCGTAAATAATAATGGATTCGCCCATTATTATTTACGTCACGCATGGCTGTTTTTACAGATCTAAATTATTTATATATAGGCGACGTTGTGAACAATATAGCATTAAAATAAATACTAAAGCCTTGACGCTATATCACGTAATATATTAAACTTAACATGGTGGCAGTTATGTAAGTGTAAAGACACACGCCTATACATATTATGAATTCAATACCATACCCTTCCTTTGATTGGAATAATGAAGATAAACTAGATGAATTAAAAACATTCAAACGTACATGTAAATATTTACTAGCCGGACCTTACCTCAAGCTATCTGAACATGAGAAGTCAATGTTTGTACTTGTATGGCTTGGAAAACAAGGGCAAAAACTACATGAAGAACTGGTAGAAAACACTGACGACAAAAAGCCACTAGATACACTATGGACATTTCTCGAAACGCAACTTACACCCACAACAAACCCTCGGATTTCTCGCGATAAACGCTACAGTATCGTTAAAGGTCTGGACGAGTCTATGCCTGACTATATCAAACGATGTAGAACTATGATTGTCAGGTGTGAATACAGTGACAGCGATGATCAATTAATCGATCAGATTATCCATGGTCTCACGGATAATGATCTCAGGTTCATACTACTAGATGACCGCAATATTACATTAACCACATGTCTGAAAACTTGCTCGGAGTATGAAAACAAACAAAATGATCGTAAGCTCTACCGTACAGTCCAAAATATCGACGCCCTTCAACTCGGAAAGAATACACGAGACAATAAAAACACGCCACGACTCACGTATACTAAATGCAACTACTGCGGCCTCAACCACGACATCTGTCCAGCACTTGGCGTCATCTGTAATACATGCGGAAGACGAAACCACTGGTCATCTGTCTGTAACCGAGTGTCTATTCCGAAAACAGCTCACGCCATCAGCACAGGAACACGGGTATCATCTGATGATACCCGTGATGAGGTTTTTATATCCTTAAGTATTTATAACGATCCACTTATCATTAAGGCCAAAGTAGATACTGACGCACAAACTAATGTTCTCCCTTATAATATATTTTCTAAAATAAAAATAACCCCTAAAGTCTATTCCCCACCTCAATTATTATTAGCTTATAATAATATAGAAATAAAAATACATGGAATGGCTACCATCCCATGTGTTATGAATAATGTTGTTTATGATATACCATTTTATATAGCTTACACAACTAGTTGCGCAATATTAGGCTTACCTACATGTAGACGATTATCACTCATAACCTTGAACTGCACAATAAATACAACTGATCTTAAAACTAATATCAATAATAACCATAATATTACTCAACATCCCACCAACAATCCCCCTCAACCAATACCAATACAATACGAATACACTAAACCCCATTTCACATTTGACCCCAAATTACATACTAAAATACAAAACTCACTAACCAATGACCACATGAATACAACGTACAACAGATTACATAATACGACAACACACTTAACACACGACATCCAACCTAAACCCCTATCCTATTCAATAAAAAACCCTACTCAAGGTTTTCCCTGATAGGTTTAATGGCCTGGGAATATTCCCAGGTAAATTAAATATAGAGACTGACCCCTCAATCCACCCCGTTATCCACGCTGCTCGAAGAGTTCCCTTACATATTCGAGACGAAGTTTCGAATGAGCTCAATAATATGTGCAAACTAGGTGTAATCACTAAAATACATGACCCTACCCCTTGGGTCTCAAGTATCACGTATGCCAGAAAAAAATCAGGCGCAATAAGGATCTGTCTAGATCCAAAAGATCTCAATAAAGCAATTAGGCGACCCCACTATACCTCTCGAACATTGGATGAAGTAAACCACCTATTATGCAATGCCCAAATATTTTCCAAACTAGATGCACGTTCCGGGTATTGGGCCGTTTCTCTTAGTGAAAAGTCAAGCCGCCTTACTACGTTCAATACCCACATCGGACGATATAGATTTTTGAGATTACCTTTTGGTTTAAGCTTATCCCAAGACGTCTTCCAAGAACATATGGACCTCCTCCTAAAACCTCTACAAGGCATCATTAACATTGCAGATGATATCATTGTTTATGGAGTAGATAGAGAAAGCCATGACAAAAATCTATTATCGCTCATGAAACGAGCAGAAGAATACGGTCTCGTTTTTAATGCCGACAAATTTCAAATCGGTGTTGCCGAAATCACTTTCTTCGGCCTAATATATTCTGCTCAAGGCATTAAATCAGATCCAGAAAGAACCAAAGATATTGAACTAATTCCTCCCCCCAAAACCGTAACAGCTGTCCGCAGTTTCCTTGGTATAGCAAATTATATGTCCCCATTTGTACCCCTAATCAGCAATTTACTTGCACCACTGAGAGAACTCACTCACAAAAATGTCGAGTTATATTGGTCAAATTCGCACCAGGAAACATTCGACAAAATCAAACAGGAGATATGTCGGAAAATGACCCTTGCATATTTTGATACCAGTCTACCTACCACCATACAAGTCGATGCATCTGGTACAGGAATTGGTGCCGTCCTCATGCAGAATTCAAAGCCAATATACTTCGCTTCCCGAACGCTAACTGAAACAGAAAGAAGATACGCGAACATAGAAAGAGAATTACTCGCCGTTGTTTATGGATGCGAACGCTTCCATCACTTTATATTTGGAAAGGAATTCATAGTGGAAAGTGATCACAAACCATTAGAAATGATAACCCTAAAACGCATAGGTTCTCCCCCGCGAGACTGCAACGACTCTTACTACGTCTACAAACTACCAACTAACCGTATCCTACAAACCAGGAAAACAACTACTCCTTGCTGATTCATTTTCCCGAAATAAAAATACTACACCTGACACCCCCGAACCAATAACTATCAACCTCATTAACTTTACCCCCAATACTGATTACATTCTACACATTGGCGACCAAAATGACCTGACTCACATACTCCTACGACATACAATCATCGAAGGATGGCCACGTGATAGACGACACCTCCCACAAACGTTACGCGATTATTTGCCATATAGAGATGAATTATCATGCGACGATAAATTTATTTATAAAGGCACATCAATCATGGTTCCCGCTAAATGCATACCTTATATAATCCAACGCCTTCATGGTGCTCACCAAGGCATTGCAAAAATGATGCTAAAGGCTAAAGACAATGTATACTGGCCAGGAATTCGTCAAGATCTCACTAATATTGTAAACAACTGCAGCAACTGCCAAATCTATGCCACTAAAGCTCAAGCTAAACCCCCGCACGTTCCCAGAGAAACACCTACCAAACCATGGCAACATCTTTCCACAGATTTATTTCAGTTGGCAGGTAAAACATATCTACTCACTGTAGATATGTTCTCGAAATACCCCGTTGTACATCATCTACCCAATAATTCCACAAGCAGAACCATCGTAAATAAACTAAAGGAAACATTCTCCCTGTTTGGAGTGCCAAGTAGATTGTACAGTGATAATGGACCCCAATTTAGTTCCCCGGAATTTAGAAAATTTACCGTCGATTGGGAATTCCAACATATAACCTCTAGTCCACACTACCCCCAATCCAACGGGTTCATCGAGAGGCATGTCCAAACGATCAAACAGTTAATAAAAAAGAACAAAGATATGCAACAAGCCCTACTATGCCATCGAATGACCCCTGTCAATAACGAAACACCAAGTCCCTTGCAATCTCTGATGAACCAAATGCCGCAACAAATTGAAAACATTTACAATAATCGACTAGATATAGCACACCGACAAGCAGAACAACTAAAGAAGGGAAGGAAGAATATCACCTCACAACTATTGAAGAACCAACAAGTGTATACTCGAATTTCTACCTCAGACTCATGGGAAACATCCATAGTCGAGCGAATACGAGAAGAACCCAACTCATATGACTTACTAATGGCTAACGGTCGAATACTTCGCCGGGCTAGACACCAAATCAGGTACATCCCCAAACTTGCAACTACTACTGAAATACTAAATGAAAATATTACAAAATTACCACTCTCAAACTCTACAAATACTACCATATATACCCCCACTATTACAATACCATACTGCTCACAACCGTCATCACTACAAAGCACCCATATCCCCATCCCGTACCCTAACACAACTAACTCCCCAGTAATAACTAATAACACACCATCCACAGATCCTGTAATACCGCTGCGACGAAGCCAGAGAACGCGTCGACCTCCAGATCGATATACTCCATGATTACTGCTGATTCCACAACGAAGGAGCTGAATGGCAGAAGCGCCCCAAGTATGTTCCCGTCGTTGGAACCTGTCTTTAATCTATGTTTCAATCGTTATCTCTCCCCCTACGTCTTCTCCACCCGGGAGAAGGGAGGATGTTATATATTGATATGACGCCCCTGCCGTAAATAATAATGGATTCGCCCATTATTATTTACGTCACGCATGGCTGTTTTTACAGATCTAAATTGTCTATATATAGGCGACGTTGTGAACAATATAGCATTAAAATAAATACTAAAGCCTTGACGCTATATCACGTAATATATTAAACTTAACAGAAACAACATAAGATGAGCATGACACAATAAACGATACACTACAATCATAGCTATACTTGCCAAAATAATAACATATTTTCAATTTTAATACCCATACAGACTAAAAAAAAAGCCGAGTTATATCCATTAAGTCAAATCCTCTCATCGATTGAATACAGGACAATATTCATATTATTAATCCAAATTTAAAATCTATAAATTGTATTGAAGCACAATATTAAATTTATATAACCATATTTAGTATTTGTTGTATTGATGTAATTAAATTATAATGTCATTAATATATACTTTTTACTGTAATATAATTTCATATTCAAATGTCATCATTGTTAAATAACATATAAAATAGTAATTAGTAGAAATAATAATATAAAAGAGTATACATATAAAAATATAATATAAATATAAAAATTGTCAATAAAATAAGAAATAATGATAAATAAAACAATATAAAAAATATTAGTTAAACTTTAAAAACATTTTGTTGACGTCTTTTTTAAAAGTGATAATATTTTTTTTAATATTTATCATATTATAATATTGAATCCATAATTTTGGGCCAATAATTGAAATACAAAACTATTTTCTATCAATTCTGATTTTGTTCCTGATAAATGTATGTTTTCTGCCAGAAATAAACAATTTTTGTATATTACAAGTAAGAGTTTTTTTATTTGATTTAAAAATAACAATTAAAGTTTTTAATTTAACAATATCTGTAAATTTCATAGAGTATAGAACTATAAACATCTTTGCAAATGAGTCTAATTACTCATTTGCTACATATATATATATCTCATATTTCTATTACTAATATATTTTCATATATAATTTACTAAATTATATTTAAATTATATTCCAGATATTACAAAAAGTGAACAAAAGACAACAGCAGGTTTTATATATATGATAACACAAATAGCATATATTATATACGTTAATTATATTTAGGATTTAACTCTAGATATGGTTACATCCATCTTCCTCTTCGACTCTCGTCCACTGCCAGGGTTGTCTCTTCTCTGTTAATTTACGCAATGCTACTTACGTCTTATCACTAAAATTTGGTAAAAATTTAGTTAGATACTGACACATACCGAATATACGTTTTACTCCAGTAGGATCAGTTGGTGCCTGCATTTTTTGTATTGCTTCGATTTTTCCTTCCCCTACTTTAATACCATCTACAGTAGCTATATGTCCAATGAAATTAATTTCTTTTTTATCAACTGAACTTTTTCTGCATTAAGATGTAGTGATTTATCTCTGCATCGTTGTAGAAATTTTATCAAATTCTTGTCATGATTTTCCAATCCTTCTTCTTCTGTTTTCCCATATCCAATGATAAGGAAATCATCCGCTACAACTTCTACTCCATCTAACCCTTCTGATATCTCATGCATTTTCCGTTGAAATACTTCAGGTGCTGATGAAATTCCAAATGGAAGCCTATTCCATCGATATCTTCCGAATGGAGTATTGAATGTAGTTAACATTGATGATTTTGTATCCAATTCTACTTGCCAAAATCCATTTTTTACGTCAAAAATTGAAAAAACTTTTGCGTTACTTAGCCTGGTTTCGATCTCTTCTATGACTGGTAGTGGATAATGTTCCCTGCATATTTCTTTGTTTAGATCTTTCGGATCTAGACAAATTCGAATATCTCCGGATTTTTTTATCTTCACGACCATCGAAGAGATCCATTCCGATGGTTCGTTTACTTTTTGTATAATTTTGTTTTTTTCTAATTCTTTCAACTTTTGTCTTACTCTCTCTCTTAATGGCACCGAAACTGTTCGCTGCGCATGTTTAACTGGTACTGCTTTCTCATTGATCTTTATTGTATATTTCCCTTCCAATTTTCCTACTTTACCATCAAATACTTCTGGATATTTTGTCATGAGTATTTTCAAGTCAAGTGTGTTTTGAATCTGATTCACTTGCTCGTATTTCTCATCATTATCTAAGATCTTGATGCATCCTAACTCAACACTTGCTGATCTTCCGAGTATGGAATGGAATTGATATCCATCTGCTATCTTTAATCGTATCAAACATTCTTTGTTTCTTCTTTGTACTCTTATTATGACTTCTCCTTTGATTTTCCATCTTGTACCACCAAATGCTGTTATTTCTGTTGTATCAGACTTTTTAATTTTTCTGTGCTGAAAATCTTTACTTGCTAATTCATATACTGATAATGGAATCACGTTTACTGATGCTCCATTATCTATTTGGAATTTGATTAATGATCCCCACTGCGTTTTAAGGGTAACAGTTTCGCACTTCGGTAGTGTATCCACTGTTCTTACATCATTTACTTTGTATACACTGAACACATTCTGCACTCTTTCGTTTTTTTCACTTGCTTTACACATTGATCTGTAATGGTTCATTCGGTTGCATTTCGCACATGTTTTTCCATATGCTGGACACAATTCTTTCTTAAATTGATGTATTCCTCCACAGTATCGACATTTTATTTCTTTTCTTTTTTCTTGATATTGTTTCTTCGGTTTGCTATTTATGTAATTTATTGTTTCTTTGGTTTTCAAGGTTGTACTTTGCTCCTGAGATATGTCCTCTGCTCTGCATATCTTTATGAGCATTTCACATGTTATATTACTTCTTGTTATCAAACTTTTCCGTAAATTATTATTTCGAATTCCGTTTATTATTTTATCCCTTATTATCTTATCGACTGTTATATTCGTAAAATCACATCGCTTGCTCATGGTCTTTATATCATTTACGTACCTATCAAATGATTCATGTTCTTGTTGATATCTTCTGTAGAACATACATCTTTCGAATATTTGGTTTATTTGAGGTTCTACATATTCATTAAATTTTTTCAATATATTTGTTATGTCTTTTTTCTCGTCTTCTTTATCGAATGTGAAATTTTCGTATATTTTCTGTGCTGATTCGCCTAATATAGTAAGTAATATAGACACTTGTGTACTTCCATTCTTTTTTTCTAATTCGGTAGCAGCATAGTAGTGTCCCCATTTTTTCTTCCATATAGGCCATCGAATAGATATGTCAGTTGCTTCCATATCTAATTGTTCTGGAACTGGTAATTGTGCCATTTTATTTAACTTATACAATTAATAAAATATTAACCAATAATAACAACAACAATATTAATAATAATAATAGTAATAAATAATAATAATACGTAATAAACAATTATAAAAATAACAATATTTCAATCACATATGTTAAATGAATTTTATAAATATGAAAATGTAGACATATATATATACCTATCTATACTTATAATATAAAAATAAACAATTCAATTTTTATATTTTTTTTTATTCATATATATGCTAAAATGATTATATACTATACTCAATTATTCTATGTATTAAATAAATTATTTATATATATATATCATATATAATTAATTAATTTATTTCCATAAAATGTAATCTTTTAAAAAAAAAAAATTGTAAACAAATTTAATTGAATGCTTTTTTTTTTTTTTCCCAGGTACCTAATATAGTTAAAATGACGTTTCTATTAATTTTTGAGATTATTAATCATTAAATTAACTATATAATATGTAATTTTAATTGACGCTGTCACCATATAACGTTAGCTGATTAATAACTAAGTGGCTTACCTTTTACCTAGGATCTTGGGTGTATATATTAGTATAGTAAATGAAGTTATTTGAATAGATTTAGAACTATTATGATTTAGTTAACTATCTATAAATTGAAGTGTCCTATTTCTAGAGGTTCAATTTAAAGGTAAGAAAAGGATTTTACAATACCTACATTAATAAATAGATAGTATTCATAACACATACTACTGTTATTTATTACAAGTTAACATTCATGGTATTCTTACATTTTATAACGTGTGTCACCATCAAGTCATCCACGTATATTATATGCATATACCACTGTAATTCATCGTATCCTTCTTCCAGGAGTAGAGGTATATGACTAAATAACTATTAAATAGTATAGTTATAATACATGTGGATAAAATAGTATACTATTGGTAACAATAACAGATAATTCTGATTTTTAATAATTATTTTAATAAACATTTTCGATAGTATATTTACTATAGTTAATGATGAATTAATGTAATTATTTATGTATAATTTAGAAGGCACGGAGTTCAGATTTGATTAAAAGGTATACCTTTAGGTAATTTTTTAACGATAAGGTATACATTAGGTATAACCTTATAATCAGCATACTTTAGAGATCATGTATCATTATAGCAGATCATAATTATCTTTTTAGACGTCGATAGTATCAATGAGAAGGTGCTACGAACTAATTTTGAAACATTTGATGTTAATATTATATATATATATCAAGAATAAATTCATTACATATATATATATATATATCATTTATTATAAAAACGTATCGAATATTATACATGTATTAGGCGTGTATATATATATTGTCCAAACAAAATACAAATTATATGTAATAGCCTGAAATTAAACACTCCTCTATTCTACAAATATATTTGAATATAAGAATAGTATACAACTTATATAAAAATATGAATATATACGATGTTAAATATATATACTCTACTATAATTTAAGATTATTAATATTTATAATAACTTAATATGATATAATAATATATATATATATACACACATACATATTAATTTTTTAATTTAATTTGTATTCATTTTATACAATATTTAACAATTTTTGTATATTATAAGTAAGAGTTTTTTTACTTGATTTAAACATAACAATTAAAGTTTTTAATTTAAGAATATCTGTAAATTTCATTATGGATTTTTTTTTATAGAGTATAGAACTATAAACATCTTTGCAAATGAGTCTAATTACTCATTTGCTACATATATATATATATATATATCTCATATTTCTATTGCAAATATATTTTCATATATATTTTACTAAATTATATTTAAATTATATTCCAGATATTACAAAAAGTGAACAAAAGACAACAGAAGGTTCTACAATATATATGATAACACAAATAGCATATATTATATACATTAATTATATTTAGGATTTAACTCTAGATATGGTTACACCCATTATTCAATGGATACATACCTACATTATTAAATAGATATTATTCATCAACACATACTACTATTCTTTATTACAAGTTACCATTTATGGTATTCTTACATTTTATAACGTGTATCACCATCAATTCATCCACGTATATTATATGTATACACATACCACTGTAATTCATCGTATCCTTCTTCCATGAGTAGAGGTAAATTACTAATATTTAATACTAATAATTAATGAATATGAACAAACTGGAAGGATTTGATATAAAAATATGAATATATACGATGTTAAATATGTATACTCTACTATAATTTAAGATTATTAATATTTATTATAACTTAATATTATATAATAATATATATATATATATATATATATATATATACATACACACATACATATTAATTTTTTATTTAAATTGTATTCATTGTATAGGTACAGTTGATTATGAGTATATAGAAATTGTGGATCCACCTCATATCATGCAGTTTATTATCTATATAAGTGTTCTCCTTGTAATTATATGTGTAGCATCTCATAATATTATATACCACGTTGAACCTAATTTTGACGCTGTAATAAAAAACAAGAAGTCAAATACTTTAATATAACAATTTATAATAATAAAGTATACATTAAATTATTAGTATAATTTTATTAATAAATAAATATATATATATATATATATATGAGACTAGCATAGGACTTGTTTCAATGAAGAGACGGATGCATGATTTTATAGATTATTGATAATATCAGGAAACATTCGAACTTAAAATCTTATAATATATTAAACTGACGAGATAATACATATTTTTCAATAATAATAATTATTTAACTGAATTTAGCCTTCAGCTAACGACGGTAAATATGAATATAGTATACACAGAACAATTTTAAAGAGTTGATAATACTAAAATACGGGCGTTCATACATATCGAAGCCAGCATAGCATTACGCGTGAGGGTCAATCCCCAACATATGGCGGTTGAACGCATATTCATACAAGCAGTGAAATATATAAATATATATATATATATATATATATATATTTAAAAATGTATTCAATTAGTTAATTATAAATTATTCATTAATAATTAATTCACATTATATTTTATTATATTATTATGGGGTGTAATGGGGTTGTGTTATCGAGTTCTCTGGAATGAAATAACTACCCAACTCTTACATGACGACTCCTCGTGCCACACCATGGAAACTGCCTCAAAGCAGGCTAAGTCATGGAGGAGGCTTGGAGATGAAATAGGCGCCACTAAGCTAGATTAAGCCTACTAAATGATATGAATAAAGCAAACATGATTGATAGGACATGGCCCGGAATAACAACTTCCGCGCTATCCTTCTATAATATTCAGGATGGAAATGATAAGACAGCTACTGAAATAAAACAATATAACAAATTAAGAACAATAAATAATATTACAAGAATAGGAACATGGAATGTTGGAAACCTACAACCATGTGGACAAATAGAAGAACTAGAACGGGAACTAGATACGTACAGGTGGCATGTCCTAGGTCTAGCATAGGTTAGATGGAAAGGTATCGGTGAAAAAGTAACTAATAATTGTAATGTGACATGGTACAGTGGGCGTACAGATAAATAATAACAAGGTGTAGCTTTTATAGTTAAGAAGGAGATTGTGAAATCAGTAATTAATGTTTAACACATATAAATGCATCTGTCAACAATACAAGTATATGTGCCGACAGCTGACTATGAAGATGTCATATTTTAAGAATTTTACGAGAAAATAGGCAGATACAACTGCAAGACTACCTAAAAAGGACTTTATGCTAATTCAAGGAAACTAGAATGCAACATTTAGCAGCGACGATCATGACATTTGGTAAAATGCAACAGGAAGATATGGACTGGGCAATACTAATCCTAGAGGATACAGCCTGTTAGAATTTACCTAAAAACATATATTATTGCCTTCAAATATGTTACATCCATAAAAATACTCGAGGAAAAACACATGGCACATACCAGATGACAACACGAATAATCAAATTAATTATAACCTGACACCGCAACGTTTCAAGTCGAGTATAAATAAAGCAACATCTATAACATTCCTGGGGCTGATATATATAGCGACTACTACATGGTTTTATATGCAATATAATACTAAAACTGAAACGAAACCATAAAAAAAAATCAACGAGGTTCAACTTTAATGTAGATAAACTCTTAAGCGAACAAACTAAAATAGTTTTCTACAGAAAATTATAGTTAAGCTAAGCCAAATTGATATCAAACAACCAACGCAAGTTATAATGAGATTACAGAAATTATGAAAAAATCAGATAAAAAG
The DNA here is from genome assembly GCA_964019155.1 of Osedax fenrisi. NCBI lineage: Eukaryota > Metazoa > Annelida > Polychaeta > Sabellida > Siboglinidae > Osedax > Osedax fenrisi. The sequence goes on from OZ025245.1 coordinate 17,875,581, forward strand.
TACTGGGCAAAGTGAGAACTAAGAATCATGCTTTGATGACAAACTAACTTTTTGATTTATTCGATGAAAGAAGGATATTAAAATCTATAAAGAACACTTAGACGGAGAACGGGAAAGATTATAGGAAGATTAACTCGATAATAAGAAAATGTATGAAAATAATGAAAGAAAATTGGACACAGAAAGAATGTTTATCTATAGACCAGGATATACGAAATAGTATACACTCCAAAGTACCTATCAAACACTCAAAGCTCTCACAAATTCGAGCACGACAAATAAAACTAAAGTGATTGAAAATAAAGATGACGATATTATCTCGAAGAATACTGAAATGTATAAAGATGGACAGAATACTGTAATGAACTCTATAATCATCCAATAAATTCGTACCAAAACACACTTATTAATCGAGAAGTAGTAGTATATTATAACTTACCAATTTTAATTTCAGAAGTGGAAAATGCTATTAAAAATCTCAAAAAAGGTAAAGCTACATGCTACAATATTCTGGGGGAACTGTTTATCAATGTTGGAACCCAACTGATATACACAATCACAGAATTTTGCCAAAAATATGGGATACAAAGGAATGGTCAGATTTTTAGACTATTTATACCAATTCCGAAGAAGGGAAAACTTAAGAAATGCGAAAACTCCTGAACTGTTAGTCTGATATCACACGCAAGAAAGATATTATTAAGAATAATTCTAAATCGCTTAAATCCGATGGTGAAAAGTATTCTAGCAGAAGAACAAGCTGGATTTAGGAAAAAAATAAGCATGACGGAACAAATCTTAAACTGTAGAATTATGTTGGAAAAACATATTGAACATGGAAAGAAACTTTGTCACAATGTTATTGACTTCAAAAAGGCGTTTAACCGTGTATGGCATAATATAATATGGGATATACTGAGACATTTTAATATTGACGAACACTTTATATAAATAATAGAAAAACTATAAAAAATATAAAAAGGCTAAGACTATATAAAAAGGCGAGCAGTGCAGTGAAAGTTAAAGATATAAGAAGAGACTTATTACGGACATCTGTAGGTGTATGACAAGGTTGCCTCCTGTCACCAACTCTATTCTATATTTTCTTGGAAAAAAGTATGCAAGACATTATAAACAACCACACTTCAACCATAGCTATAGGATGATATAATATATGTGACCTAAGGTTTGCAGATGACATAGATTTAATGGCAAGATCAATTTAAGAATTACAACAGCTCACAGACAAATTATATAACTGCTCAGCGGCATACGATATGGAAGTGATTCTGGAAAAAAGTAAGATCATGGTAAATGAATTTTCAAATAACCTCCTTAGCCAACTGAGCCACACGTGCATATAAAAAACAAAATCTTTTATAATAAATACATTATTACGTATATTTTATTTAGAAACCACTGGAACTATATAAGAACCTATACGTTATTATATATATAATACTTTATATTTATAAAATAAATATTTATATTATGTAATCTATAAATATCACTATATAGGTCATTTATTTATTATGTATTTTATTATATATTATATATATATATATATATATATATATATATATATCATTTTTCTATTACTATTATATTTTCATATATAATTTAAAATTTATATATTTTACTAAATTATATTTAAATTATATTCCAGATATTACAAAAAGTGAACAAAAGACAACAGCAGGTTTTACAATATATATGATAACACAAATAGCATATATTATATACGTTACTTATATTTAGGATTTAACTCTAGATATCGTTACACCCATTATTCAATGGATACATAACTACATTATTAAATTGATATTATTCATCAACACATACTACTGTTCCTTTATTTCAAGATACCATTCATGGTATTCTTATATTTTATAAAGTGTGTCACCATCAATTCATCCACGTATATTATATATATATAATATATTATATATTATACATATGTATACACATACCACTGTAATTCATCGTATCCTTCTTCCATGAGTAGAGGTAAATTACTAATATTTAATACTAATGATTAATGAATATGAACAAACTGGATGGATTTGAGGATAATGGAGTTAATTTCATAGATTAGGAGCAAAGTAATTGATATTTCTGATATTATTAGAAGAATAATACGATGTATACTATAGATAGATAGATATAGGGTATAGTTTATTGAATATATTCAAAACGATGAGTAACAATAAATAATAATGATAGAATTTAAATAATAGTTACTAAATATAAATAAGTTGTGATTTACACACACCTAAAGTCAATAAAATAATAATAAAGCAATATTTGGGATGTTGATCAAACATGCTAAACACATCATTAAATAGTATAGTTATAATACATGTGGATAAAATAGTATACTATTGGTAACAAGAACAGATAATTCTGATTTTTAATAATTATTTTAATAAACATTTTCGATAGTATATTTACTATAGTTAATGATGAATTAATGTAATTATTTATATATAATTTAGAAGGCACGGAGTTCAGTTATGATTAAAAGGTATACCTTTAGGTAATTTTTTAACGATAAGGTATATATTAGGTATACCCTTGTAAGCAGTATACCTTAGAACTCATATATCATTATAGCAGATCATAATTATCTTTTTAGACGTAGTTAGTATCAATGAGAAGGTGCTACGAACTAATTTTGAAACATTTGATGTTAATATTATATATATCAAGAATAAATTCATTACACATATATATATATATATACATATATATCATTTATTATAAAAATATATCGAATATTATAAGAAAAGTTATCCAATTATTAATATAAGGACTATGCGTGCATAATGCTAAACCCTTACAATCGACAGAATTATATAAATATATTGAATGATATTTATTTATGGACGTGTTATCAATAAACATACGTTCTTCATATAATCGAGGTGTAGACAATTTTAGAATAATGCTATCGGGAAGAGTTTGAAAAGTAGTTTCATCATTCCTACTAATGGATGAAATCCTTTTTAACCGCAACCCCTTTATTGCCAGAAAAATAGGAGTGATAGTTATCCCACCGACACTACCAGGTGCGTAGAATACACCGAGTGAAGTATCTGAAGATAGTCGAAGCCAACGTCTGACGAATGACCGAATACTTCTGTCCATCGTTTTTAATGAATTTAAATATACGTTAGAGAAGGTAAAGGTTTGAAGCATACTTGGAATTAGATGATTTTTAAGCATAACAAATTTGTGTTGGGATTTTAGAGTAGATTTAGAGATTGCCAAAATTTCGATGTGAGGTCATCATTAATTAAATTATTTGTATTATCCAATGCGCCTATGTTGATGCAAAGATATCTATGAGTGTCTTATATATTTAACGATTTAATTGTAGAATTATCAATACAACTATATGGGTTAATATCCATTGTTTTTTCTTTGGGTTAACAATTATATTCAATGTAGCGCATTTTGATTTGTAAAATGATGATTTGATTTGATTATTATTTGTTTAACGTTTAACCCACATTTAGTTAGTCTAAATAAAACAAGATCAACTTGATCTTGCATCATTACATCATCTTTCGCAAATAAAACCATATTATCTGCAAATTCCATATGGCTTATTGTATTATTTTCTTATAAATTAATACTACCTGGCATATTATCAGTTACATAATCTATAATGTAGTTAAAAAGAGTGGGAGACATTGGGTCACCTTGTTTTACACCATGATTGACTGGTATACTAGGTGATACTCCATTTTTATATTTTAATTGAGTTGAACAATCAGAATAAGTATGCATGATATAACTTGTATACATTTTAGGAGTCCCTACTCTTTCTGCTAATGCAACAATTGAGTTGTGAGATACTGTATCAAAAGCTTTAGAAACATCCAATAAACACATCTTTAATGGGCGTAATGAATTTGTATGCTGATATATAATATATGTAAGTAAAAAGATATTCTCAGCAATACCATCACGTCGAACAACAGCTTTTTGTCGTGTATTAAGACTAATTGTGTTTTCAATTTTGCGTGCCGACATTTTATGGAATAATCTACAGAATATCGATGACATAGTAATTGGATGATACTGGGACGGCTCAGTAATGTGCTTAGTTTTAGGGATTAACGTAGTTAGGCCTAGTTTAAATACGGAAGGTGCAGTAGACGATATGAGATACATATTAAAGCAAGCTGTAATATTATTTAGACCAATTTTAGTTAAATCGCATTTTTTTTAAGAACATCTATTCGTGGGGTGCCGTCATGTAATGTGCTCTAACATGACTTTACTTCGTTTATCGTAATTGGATTTATATATGCATTACTATTATTAACAAATGAGTGGTTGAATGAAATAATATTGTTACGTAATATTTTTGGTTTTTTTTTTAGATTAAACTATATATGAATTAATTAATTGTTCATAATCTAGGTCTATTAGATTTTGAATATTGTCGAAATTAAAATTCTTTATATTTAATTGTAAACTAGGTAATTTGTATTTTCTATGGTGTAAATCTAAGATATATTGTAAAATATTTATTTTATTAGTTAAATAAATATTGTTTTGTGATCTAAGACCTGTAGATAAATCATAACAAGAGCTATTCGATATATTCGAATTAATCATTTGGCATGGTTGCGTGTCGTTAATAGTTTTTATATGAATGTTGTTATTATGTAAAATATTAGTTTGTATATTGTCAATGTAATCTGATAAATGTAGTGTATCTAAATGTATGGGCAAAGTGTTGTTAGAGTCATAGTTAGTACTGTTAGTATCAGTAATGTTACCAGTATCGTATGTATCTTCAGTATCGTTATTGGGATTGTTAGTTAGTAGATTTTCTATGTGCAAAACAAGATGTACAATATGATTTATATTGACGTATGTCTGAAGTGATCGAACCAGTGATTTGTACTTCGCAGATGACCGATGAGTTATGATAGCCTGTAGAGACATCTCAGTAAACCGGAGAATCAACTATTTGTTTTAGTTTTGTTTTATTCTTTCTTTTATATGTATGTCTATTGTTTATTTTAATATCCATTTTTATGTAATTTTATTGTATTTTATCCAAATGAAGATGATGAAATATGATATTACAATACTGTTAGGAGATATAGAAATAAAAAAGCTAATCGCTATCACTGATTCTCCTTAGACTATGTTTAAAAACTGAATTTATTCATATATAATATATATATATATATATATATATATTTACTTATTACATTTGTAATTACTAACCTTACAAATTAAAAACAAAATTGATTAATATTTTATTTAAATATATATACGAAATATTAGTCAAAAGTATAAAGTATACATATTTATATCTTTATATCTAAGTATATATATATGTAAACCTACATAGGTAACGATTAATCAAATATATAAACAAAAATAATATATAATAAAAATATAATATTATATAAAAATGTAAACACAAATAAACAATTATCTAAAATATAAATAAAATACATTGTTTGTTAAATGAGGGATTCGAAAAATTCTGTTTATACTCAAATATATTGAATTCAACTTATAATTATATAATTATACTATTATAATTATGTATAATTTAACAGATATATATACATGGATGGATATATATATATATATATATATATATATATATATATATATATATATATGTGTGTCATTGGAGTCGAATTGAAGTAGCATGGTTCCCAAAGTGAATGTCTCTTAAAAACAAATGATGCTACCCAACATCTTAATTGTCATCGATTATTTTGAATATATGGTTATACTTTAATGAGTGATTACGTAAGTAATTAATACCTGAAGTAATATATTTTATTTCATTTAATCGTTAATATTATATTTATATTTATATATTATTAAATTAAATATATACACAATATATTATATAACTATATTACATATCGTTGCTTATGATATATTATGTATACATATTGGAATATGTATATATACAAAATTGAATATACCTAATAAGTATTGTATAATATATTTATTTAATCATATATTTTATAATAAATGTTATAGTAAAATAAAAACTGTAATTAATATTAAAATTCTTATATATTTTAGGTTATTATAATTAAATTATACTCATAATGTAGTAATTTCTTAAATTAATATGTAAACATAATATGTATTATTGCTACTTTAATAATTCAAATTATATACGTATAATAATTAATGACCAGGTAGACAAATTAATATTAGCGATTACTTTAGATCACTGTTTAACTCTGATATGAAGGAGAACCGTAATTCTAAAGTCAGTTTTATCTATAGTAAACTATGAATGGATTATATAATAGAATACATCTATCAACAAAAAGTCAGCATATATAAAGATAATGTCGAAAAAATTATGAAAATATCTATATATCTAGAGGTTTTTAATTTATATAATAATAAGTCTAGAGTATTTAATTAATTAAAATATATATTGATTTGTTATGGGCAAATATATTAATTTAATATGTATGTTATGACAAATATATATTATATATTAATTAATTTAAAATTATTCAATATTATTATTAATTTAACTATTTTAAAGATAAAGTCATTGCTTGAAAAGTGTAAAAGTTTTTTGACAGAATATCTCAATGTGAATCATTCAAGTAGACTTTTGGATATAATGTATAGTTATAACATGCCATTTATTAATATATATCTACGGAATATAAAATATAGTTTTATTAGTATTTTTATGGAAACACTAGTAAAATTTATATTCTTAAAGTTAAGTGCGAATGATTTATATGCATTCCATTTTTAAATGAATATTTTCGTATTGATGGTATAGTATTATGGTTGCAATATGACTTATTCATAACATCTTTTTCTCCACTCTTCTGGGTTATCTATCGAGCTCGGGATCTCGTTTTTTCTGCAGAGGGTATCATTAACCAGTTGAGCTATGTATGTTTTCCGTGGTCTACCTTTACCACACGTTCCATGAATATGATTCCAGAGTATAATATCTGCTACCATTTCATCATTCGCGTGCCAATATTGGCCGCTAAAACGTAGTATTTAGCGTCGTATTATTGTACTTAACTTCGGAGTATTTCCATACATATCCTTTATTGTCGGATGATATTATCTAGACTTGTTCAAGGTTACTCTCAGCATTCAGTTATAATTACCATCTAAGCTTTTTTCTAAAGATTGTGTAAGTGTCCAAGTTGCTCCGTATAATAATACTGACTCGGTAGCCCTGAAAAAAATTCTGTTTAGATTTTAAGTCAGATTAGATTTCAAAATTGTGTACATTATATTTAATGCTTCCCAGATTTTTGCAAGTCTGACGTTTACATATTTTTCAGTAGCTGCCTAGATATTTTAAATAGTTCATTTTTTTAATTTGTATTCCGGTTGAACTTTTTTAGTTTTCAGTATTAGCTTGATTTTTATACATATATTCACTTTTTTATTTTTTTTTACCTGCAGTAATTTCGATAAATTCTGTGTCACTCAAATTTGTCCAGTGATTCATCTGTTCGTTCTCAAAACTTTTTACGGAGAAATGGATCTTTAATTCTGTTTTAAGAGCATAAGGTTATATATTTTGGCTGAAACATGTAAACATGATGCCGCGAAAATTCTTTGTTAAACTCAGGTTTCCTTTCATTGGAAATAGTATGATAAATCCATCATTCTATATATCGATTTTATCTTGTGTGTATATTTTGTTGCAGAAAATAAGAAGTATTTTTTAAACTGATTTTTATTCCACTGATATATCGTACAGTCTACATGATTTTCCAATTGTTGTACGATGCTTGACTTTTGTTAGTTCAATCATTATGAATATGCCAGTTTCTACATCTATAGTATTTTGTTATGGTTTTAATCTCAAGTCGGGGAATATATAGTTGAACACATAGTAGATCATGAAAATGTTTATATTATGGCTTGATTCTTTCTTTTTTACTTTCTGCTGTTATTTCGGATTTGGCACGATTTTTTCTTCAACTTATTTAATTTCAATGCTAAATATGATTTCTTATACCTGCTATATATATATCTCTTCTATCTTTGTGTGAAGGTAGTTTACCTTTATTCTGTCGTAAGTTTCGTATAGGATTTACTTTGTCTGTTTGTATTTAGATAGATTATCTTGCGATAGATTTGAATCTGTGATCTGTGCTGCTTCTTTTATTAACCTTCTTTATTCGATAATTTATGGATTTTCACATGGGGTTTATTATATCTTTTAAATGTATTATTTTTAGTATAATATTCAATTGGTGATGAATTAGTTTTCACTTTACTTAATTTGTCCATGAATTTTGTTTAAAATAAGTTTTATTTTACAGTATCATTTTTAAGGCCTGACTAATTATATTAAGTAAATTTACATGACTTTTTATTTTTATTTGAACGAAGACATAATTGTAACTGTGATATGGTGATACGGTGATCTGATGCTACGATGAAAAAAGAGTTATATGCCATGTTGATATTTAGAACTGTTTTTCCATTTTTATTTATCATTATATAGTCTAATTGTACGTAGTTTCCATTATGTGATGCATGTGTCCATAATTGTCGCTTTCTAATTATATAAGTTTATTTTCGAATAGATCATCTGTTTGAATCCACCTTGTTGACATCCATCAAAGTGTGAATTGAAATTATAAGTAAATTATATTTCAGTATTTGCAGTGAAGAGGCTTATAATTGTTCATAAAATATATCAATATCTTCTATCTCACTAACATTAGTTGTACTATGACATATGTGGTAATGGTTATCATTTGATTTTCGTGGAGTTTTAGACTCTAATGAGTGTTTTTTATGCTTTATTATTTAATAGTATACCGATTCCACCCATTTCTGGATTTTTGTTATTTCTCCATGATGAACATATATACAATTTCCAATTACCTATTAAATGCTCTTTTTTGACAGAATCATAATGTATAAGACGATTTTCTTAAATTCAGATTATATCATTGCTAGTATATATATATATATATATATATATAAGAGCTAATATTATTGTATTTGTTTATTTGAATAAATATAGTGTGTCATTTAATTTAATTTATTGTAATCACTCTTTGTGACCGAAAAATCTGTCGTAAGTCAAACTAAATTGTATAACGTAAACAATAAAACTGAAAAAAAATTAAAAAAAAATAACTAATTATTGAGGAAAGATAAATACATTAATATATTATTATAACATATTTATAAAAATATTGATAACAATATTGATCAGGGATATTCAATGGTATATATATATATATATATATATATATATTAATATAGATTTTAATTAGTTAGTGGATTGAGTAGAGCGTATCTTATATAGTAATTTTGTCCATATATAAGGGGCCGATATATGAAATACACGAATATTAGTGGTATTTAAATAAAGTTTAGAGGTTATATGTAGAAGGTACTAAGTAGTATTACGAATATATATATTATAAGTGGGAATTGAAATTAAGATATAGATATTCAGGTTGTGGTGAAGATAGTTTTTAGTCTATACAATTATTTTAAATTTACTCGACCTTTAATTGGTAGCCAATGTAATATTTTTAAATGTGGAGAAGTGTATATTTTAGAGAAAGATCCATTTTAAAAATTAATCTTACACATTATGTGATATTTGTAATTTTTTAAATTTGATTTTCAGGTGAAGTGAAAGGGATAAAATTACAGTAATCAAAATGTAGTTCTATAAAAGATGAGGCGAGTATTGTAGATACACTTTGTTGAAGATGGATTACGGATTAGATAAAAATAGTGAATATGAAAATGTATATAACGAAGAAGATTTGAAATGTGTCAATTAAAGGATATATAGCTGTCGAATATGTACCAACATATTTAACGTTATCAGATTAGAGTATCATTATTAACCATGATACAAGGTATACACGGGATTGTCTACAGGCGTTTGTGAGAAGGTATATGAAGAAATATGGCTTAGATCTACTTTATTCTGATTTAGTGATAGAGAGTTATTTTTAATCCAATGTTTAGGTAGATTTAATATAATTATATATTATAGTTAGAGCAAAATCTAAATCGGAATTGAATATTGCGTTAAGTTGTATGTCATTTACGTATGAGTGAACTGAAATAAGTGAAAATTGAGAAATAATATTGAAAATAGGAAAATCTAAATATTGATAAGAATTGGTCAATATACAGAGATTGTGGTATATCGTAAAAGATTTTGCAAAGATATGATATGTTTCTATTGATAAGAATAGAAGAAGTATAGTTAGAAATAAATGACGTAAAAATGTTAGTACATTACTTTTTTTAAGTATACCTACCATCGATACCAATACTTGCCAATACATATGTGAGTATACTATGGTTAATAGTATAAAACTATGTATTTGGAATAGGTATATAATTAATGAAAGATGAGGAATCAAGAGAAGGTTTTTTAATGATATAAGTGATATGATAATTTTTGAAAATGAGAGGGACAGTATGAAAAGTATTGGAAATGAATAATGTATATCTTACATAAAATATATATACAAACATGTACCATGTACTTTTTAGATATTACATATGCGAAACCTTCGATATCTCTCTCGAAATTAATTTATATTCAATGTTTGAACAAAGAAATTCTATTAGTTAAAATACTATTTGAATAAATCAAGTGTAATTAAAATATCTTGCAGTATATAAGATAATATCTTTAAATATATATATATATAATATTTACAAACTGGAGAATGCACTGGGAGTAAATACAGAAAGTTGTTGAGTGAGTTACAAGAAATAATAATAGAGTATTATTTCTATGGTAATGAAATGTACTCCATGATTCCATATATATATATATATATATATATATATATATATATATATATATATATAATATGTAATATTTATATATATATACTATATATTTGGGGGTAGGAGTTAATTGTATGTAATCAATACATACTATCTGGTACTGTAATATGTATCTAACGTGTATCTAGATTGGTAGACAGTATGTGCCACACAATATTAACCTAATATATTGTATCGGTTCCTCGTGCCACCTCCTGGTAATCACTTCACCAAGCGGGCTAATATGCAAGAGAGATCTAGGAGAGGAGATAGGCGCTATCTAGCCTACTGCAATAATCAATGAAGTCTAATAACAACAATACAATCATGCAGGATCGGCCGAGGCCCGGATTAAAAACTACCGCGTTGTCCATCAATAATATCCAGGATGGAAATGATAAATCACAACTGGATACTCAATAAGACTAACAAAACAATTACTTCCATTGGAACTTGGAATGTAAGAACACTAAATAGAACTGAAAAAATTGAAGAGCTAACTAATGAACTAAGCAGATACAAATGGGATATTGTAGGTATTTCAGAAACAAGATTACATTTTTGTGGAGAACTAACGACGAATAAAGGCCATAAAATATATTATAGTGGACGAGAAAAACATTAAGAAGGTTTCGGATTTATATTACGAAAGGAACTGATAAACGCAGTACTAAATTATGCTACTATATCCAGCCGATAAATTTCAATACGCTTGAAAGCAAGTTCAATTAACATCAAGATAATACGAATATACGCCTCTACATCTACATATAATAATGAAGAAATTGAGTAATTATATGAAACTGTTGATAATACTATACAAGAATCACATAACTTACTTACCTTACCAGGTCGAGCTTGCTCGGCAGTTTTTGACTATCTTCTTCCATTCATCTTTATCGTCCATCGCAGTTTTCAATTCATTTACATTACACAGTGTATCCTCCATGAGTTGGTCAACGTATGTTCTTCGCGGCCGTCCTCTTTTTCTCTCACCATGGGTAGGTTGCCATAGAATAGTATCTGATGCCATTTTGCGCTTATTTCTCCAACAGTGAACAGAAAAACGAAGTCTTTTCTGTCGTATCGACGTGCATATATCCGGTATATTTGCATATATTTCTTTATTGGTAGGATGGTCCTTCCAAGACCTGTTTAGTATTGCCCGTAACATGCGAGTTTAGTTTCCATTAAGTCTTTTTTCCAGAGCTTTTGTGAGTGTCCAACTTACAGATCCATATACCAATACCTACTCAACAGTTGCTCTGAAGAAATTTCTTTTAATTCTATCCGGTAACCTAGATTTCCAAATAGCGTTCATCTTATTTAAAGCTGCCCAGCTTTTAGCCAGTCTTATATTCATAGCCTTTTCTGTTGATTGAATATAACTTCCAAGATACTTAAAATCGAATACTTTTTTAATGTCCTTGCCTTTTAGGCTTTTTATTTTTTCATTTTCTCCTTGATTTATGCTTATGAATTCGGTCTTACCTGCATTTATATTCAAACCAATCTCTTTTGCCGTATTTTCAATTTTATGTAGAAGAATTGTAGCTTCGCTCGTTTTATCAGTTACTATAGCTAGATCATCTGCATAATCGACATCTTTTATTTTTTAAAGCCAAGAACATTATCTCGATCAAGTGACATTTTCAAGACATAGTCAAGACATATTATAAAAAGAAATGGTGATAGTGTATCACCTTGTAACACACCTCCTGTTATATTTATAAATTCCGTATCGCCATCATCTGATCTCACAATTGATTTAGTATCTTTATAAGCTATCATAATTGCATTTATGATCTTTTCAGGTATTCCTTATGCTTTAAGGGGATACGATAGGACGCACGCAATTCCGCCGTTTACATGTAATTAGATAGGATGTTTGTATAATATTCAAACAAGTGTTTTGAATTGAATATATTACCGATTTTAATAATTTTTACATATTTATATTAATTAGAATAATATCTCTGTTTCAATCACAGAATATTTTGAATATGATATATATTCGTCGAGTGATTCATGGTTGAACGTCATTACCGATTTTTTCCGGTATTTTAGTGTCAAAAATGTACAAAATGTACCATATAAAATTTAATAATAAATATTTTTTAAATATTATGTGATTAAATGTTAGATATATATATTATCTATAATATGTAGTAAAAATTATGAGTGTAGCTAAAACAACGATCCCTAAACATTGACTTATATAACAGTAATTGGCGAAAATATTTATACTGAGAAAAACACATTCAAAGATTACCAATAATATTTCTTAATTTTGTATGAAAATAGATATTTATTGTATTGGATATATACTTATATAATATATACATATGATATTTTAGATGTATATATATATATTCAGCATATATATATATATATATATATATATAGTATATACATATATATATATATATATATATATATATAGTATATACATATAATTAATACATTACATTACATATAATTAATATTTTATATATTTATTTTTTACATACCTTCATAAAAGACAACTTTTAACATGTTTATATGAATCTTTAGGCCATAAAAATTCATATTTAAATAAATAATATATTATTTATAAGTATTAGCACAAAATAAATTTTATAAAAAAAATCAAAAAACGAAAATTACAAACTACCGTATCCCCTTAAGAATCTCTGCCATCATTCCTCGATGTATGGAATCGAAAGCTTTGGAGAAATCAATAAAAAGGAGTGTAGCTGTTAGATTATTTTCGTTTACGCCTTCAATGATCCTTCTAACCGTGAGTATTTGGCCAGTAGTAGATCTATTAGTTCTAAAACCATTTTGGTTTTTTCTTAATATCTTATTTACTTCAGGTCTTATTCTATTTAAAAGCATTATATTATATATCTTTGCAGCTATACATGTTAGAGTAATACCACGATAGTTGTTTGTAGAAGTTAAATCTCCTTTCTTCGGTAGCGTTATTATACAGCCTTTATTCCATATACTGATAGTGTTTTGCTCGTATACTTCATTACAGGAGAATAGTAAGATTTCTAGAAATTTGGGTATTTTCCAGTTTTTATACTTTTTATAGCCTTTTCTAGTTAATATTTCGTAAAGATTCCAGTTTCTATATTCAACAAATTTGAAATATTTGTTATAGTTGATGTTTTTGATTCAGGTGGTTTTCCTAAAAGATCTTTGAAATGATTGTGCCATAACTTAATTCTTTCTTCACCACTTGTTGCTTTTATCTTAGCTTTATTGTTCTTTTTCCTGCCAGTTATATCATTTACTACTTTCCAGGCACATGCTGATTTTTGGTTTGATACTGCAGCTTTAATTTCATCTATTTTCGACTGAAGGTAGATTTCTTGCTGAGTATCGTATGTATCATATAGTGCTTTTTGTGATAGATACTAGGAATTAATATTTTCTATAGTTGGGCAAGAGTTATTTAATTGAGCTGCTGTTTTTAGCATATCCCTTTTTAAACATATATCGGGATTCTCCCAGGGAGATCTCTTTTTAAGTTTTTCTTTGAAGGGGATGATATCAATTGCAGTTTCTCTACAAGAAGTTTCAAAATGGTCATACAAAGTATTTGTTGGATATGTTGGATGTTTCATCGTTAAGGTTTTCAAACTTTTTTAAGACTTCGCAAATAAACTTTTTTTGAATATCAGGATTCTTTAGAATTGTCCAATCATAGATTGGTGTTTTGATAGTCTTCTTTTTGTTTGATCTTAAACTTAATTTAAGATGGGCAGATACAATTCTATGGTATGATGATATACTTTCAAAAGATCCATAAGCTCTACAGTTTTTGCTGCTATTTTTCCATTTTCTATTAATCATTATATAGTCAAGCTGTACTTTATTTCCATTTGGTGAATTATGTGTCCATAGCTGGCCTTTCCTTTTCTTATAATAAGTGTTAAGACATGGTAGATTATTTTCTAAAATTTAATCTTTGAGAAAGATCCCATTTCTGTTTGATACTTCATGCAATGAGAACATGAATCCATCTTGAATGCCAAGATGAGCATTAAAGTCTCCAGAAATGATCAACACATTATGTTTTGGAATTTGTTTTGTGGCAGAATTTAGAATATCATAGAAATTCTCTATTTCCATGGGATCCGAAACGTTTGTAGGGCTATAACATAATATGATAGATGTTTGTGGGTTTCCATTAAAATGTACGATCATTATCCTTTTGGATACTAAAGTAACGTTTACAAGAGAATTAAATGAATCACATAAAAAAGATATATTATTTGTGCAAAGTGATTTCAATGCAAAAATTGAAAGTGATGCAAATGAGCACACGAAACTCTTAAAAGTCTCTAAAAAATGCCAGCAAGAGGCACTTCGATAAGAGAAGATAAGAACGGACAGCCGCTAGCTGAAGAATACTCTATTTTAAAGCGATAGACAGAATACTCTCAGAAACTTTATAACTATTTATCAATCCTGACCATAGCGTTATAATCATTCAGATCACAGAGAATGTAGATGAATTACCAATTTTAAAATCAGAAATAGAAGATGCTATACAAAAGCTAAAATAAGGTAAATCTCCTGGCATTGATAATACACCTGATGAGTTACTAACATACAGATGAGACGCAATCGTTAATGTTTTCACAGAATTATGTAAAATATCATGGTCAAACAAATAATGGCCAAAACAATAGAAAGAGTCCATAATCATACCAATTCCAAAAAAATGCAATCTCAGATAGTGTGAGAATTATAGAACTATTAGCTTAATATACTACTTTAGCAAAATTATATTGAGAATTATATTGAATAGATTAACCTCACAAGCTGAATAAGTACTTTCGGAATAACAAGTTGGTTTTAGGAAAAGGAAGAAGTACCACTGATAGATATTCAATTGTAGAAATTTAATAGAAAAACACTTATAAAGCCAAAAGGACTTATATCACAATTTCATAGACTTTATAAAAGCTTTTGATAGAGTTTGGCATAAGTTACTCTGTTCAACTCTTAATAAATATGGCATCGACTCAAATATAACTTTAATGATAAAATCATTTTATAAAAATTCCACAAGCGCAATAATGTTTAATAGTATCCAATGTCAACTTTTCAAGATAACTGCTGGTGTGAGAAAGGGATGTCTACTATCTCCTGTGCTCTTCAATGTATTTCATGAAGATATTATAGCTGTGGAGTTACCAGTAATTTATAAATAATGCGGAAATTAATTGATAGTAGGTGATTTTGTTGCATCATTTCAGTTATACTGATCGTATCGTCTATTGATCTTGGTAGTAATTTATATAATATGCGTATTGACGATCACATTGTTTTATGTAATGGCATTAACTGGAATTAATGATAAGAAGGTAATTTAATCAAACTTATATTACAATAGTCTAATATATATATATATATATATATATATATATATATATAACTAGGCTTTGAATTATAAATATTGTATTGTGTATTATGTATTGTAATTAAACATTTTCATTTGATATTCCTTTGAGGTTAATATATATATATATTAACCTCAAAGGAATATAAAATGAAAATAATATATACATAGATATATAAATATATATATATATATATATGCATATTTTCACTATTATACTATATACATATAGTTATATTATGCAATAATTATTTAATAATAAAAATGTATTTAAAATCGTTATAAAATGTTTGTTTATATCTTTCATAAATATTTAATTATTATTAACTAGTGTTTATTTATTAAAAAATTACTTTTTATTAGCATTATTTTTTAGAGTATACATCATGTTTAAATATACATATAGTGTTATATTGCAGTTGTTTGTAATTTTCTCATGTATAATTCATATGGTTAGTTTATATTTTATTTTAATTTGTGATAATTTATCAAATTAATTATGATATATCATAATACTTTAAATTTTCGAATATTACGTTTACGATGAATTTTAGAATTTTGTAAAAAAAATACATTTCAAAATGCGAGTAATCAGTCGTGAGTTAGTCTACACAATATGATGGGTAATCTAACTATAAAAATGAACCCATTACTATATATATAACCTATTTTAATCATATCAGTAATGAGCGTATACGGATTTTTACATATTGTAATATATCAATATTCGTTATATTGGACAATAATGAAATATACTATATAACATGTCAATAAACTATAAAATGAATCACAATGTTAATTGTTATCTAATTGATTACATATTTTGAAAAAGAACTTAGCCTAACGAAATTTAGAAATATGGTATGATTACTTGATATATGCATTAAAAGTATTTCATATTATCTCAATTTGAAATATTGATGTAATTAAAATCAACAATTATAAAGAAAGTATAATTACGTGAAATAACTGTTGAAAGAGAATAATTATATAAAACTCTGCATAAAATTTAGGAAAGATATATTTCATTTTATAAAAGTATCCTTTTTCAATAATAAGATATTGGCGATATGTTAGGCAATATGTTATGTTGGCGTTTAGTATATATTAAAATGTACCTAATATTTCACTTTATTTGTATTCATTATACTTTTTATATCGGTTTTGGATTTGAATTAAATATTATATTTATGATTGTATATAATAATATGATTACTTTAATAAATAGCATGAATAATATAACTATTGTATTGCATTATACGTATTATTAAATACAACATATTAATTATAATGATCGATGATATAAGGTAAGAAATTATTAGGACGATTAAAAAATATCGATAAATAAACATGATACAATAGTCTGTAATATTGTTAAGCTATTTATATATATATATATATATATATATATATATATATATATATTTATATATATATATATATACATATTATACGAACCTCTCCCTTCATATTAGTATGCATAAACATATATGTATACTTACAATTTTACCTTTAAAAAATGATTAGAAAATATTATAAGGATAATTTATAAAAAATATTTACAATTATGACATGAAAGGATGCCAGAAAAAAATTACTATATACACAAATTCAATATTTGAATTAAATATATTTTATATTTTAATTATTATATAATATATTATCCAAATTAATTAATATATTATATATACACAAATTATAAAAAAAATCAGCCTAATATTTATGTTTTACATATCAAAAAAATAAAAATAATTCATATTTTTTTAGGAATTATAACAATATTTTAATCACGGGTGTAAAATATGGAATTCTACATAATAAATTTATAAATAATATAAAACATTTTAGGAATACAATATATAAAAAGGATTTCAAAATTATAAATACTATAATCAATATTATACTTGTAATAAAAAATATATTCAAATTATAATCAAAAACACTTACTTATTATAAACTTATTATAAGTTTATTATATTTTTTATAAATAGTTAATATATTTTAAATTGATTAATGATTGTCTTAAAAAAATAGTACACATTTTAAATATGAAAAGTAATCATCGAAAAACATAACTCATACATTTTATATAATATATTATATATAATATATGATAATAATTATATTATAACCATATTAAAATAAATTATTGGCTATATATTATAAATATATTTTATATATATATATATATATATATATATATATATATATATATGTATTTATATACTAATACAAATTAAATTAAATCAATATATTTATATAATATAAATAACAAAATATCTCTGCTATATTTGAGTTATTTAAACTTAATTACATATACTATATAAAAGAATAGTTTTCGATAACAAAATTACCATTACAGAAATAGCGAATTACTGTATGATAATACTAAATTAATGTATCTAAATTTAAATAAATCATGGATTATTATTCAAAAAAACTAGTTGTCCTTATTATATATGGATAATATATATTATTACATAATTATTTATGATTATAAATGATAATTTATATAAATATTAAATTTAAATAATTTTATTTTATTTATTACATTTTTTCAGATGTTATACATTACAATTATCTCATAAAAATCATAATGAAAAATGAAAATAATTATTTTATTTATATATATATATATTAATATATAAATTATTGTATACAGTATATAATACTATTTGATAATTATATATATATATATTTTATTATTCTAATAGTATTTTAATTAATACTACATATTGATTCTTTTAAATATAAAAATCATATGCATATAATATGTTGTTGTGTTGATTAAGAGATCAATGATATACGTAAACTAATGTACTATTATATATGTAAGATTGATAATTTATAATATGTTATAAATATATATATATATATATATATATATATATATATATATATATATATTTCGGATAATGGTTAGTCAATAACCAGAGCCAATTATCCCATTTATTAGCGAAAACATATTAATAAAAATATGACGAAGTAGGCAAGGGAGAGGCCAGGTAATTAAGAATTTTACAATAATCCATTGCAGCAGTATTTGCGATAAATATTTAGACTGCCTGTCATGACACGAATACTGAGTAGCGTAATATCATGCTTCCTCAGGCCTAACGAATATAGGTCTTTAGACGTTAGGGATGAGGGTATACCACGCCAGTTCCAACAAGAGGCACTTAGTTTAGCCTGCTTTGCACCAGTAAGTTGTTTTTCGTAGGAGAGTATTTCAGGTTTGTTATAGTAGTCAGTTTTGTGTCGGTAATTAGTATCGGTATCTATTGTATCAGTTGAGGTTTGCGTATCTATAATATAAACAATGTCATTTCGGTAAGCCAGTAAGTCAGGTTTGCGTAAGCCAAGTTGTGTTCGTATGTGTGGTTCCAGTATAGTTGTAAATTTGTACTTATTAAGTAGAGTGATTAAAAGAGCGTTAACATAATTATGCCTGTGAATAATGTTATTATAATTAAATCTACAGGTCTGCATAATATGATTTAGGCAGTCATATTTATAATTACACCCTCGCCTTAAACAGTTTGTATTTAAACTTGGAAACATACGTTTACATCTGTAATGTGTATATAGTAGACCGTGCTTTAGCTTTACCATATCTACAAAATCGCGACCAGAAAACATCTTTATAGGAGAAGTTATCCAATTATTAATAAAAGGACTATGCGTGCCTAATTCTAAACCCTTGCCATCGACAGAATTAAATAAATATATTGAATGATATTTATTTATGGAGGTGTTATCAATAAACGTGTATTCATCGTATACTCGAGGTGTAGACCATTTTAGAATAATACTATCGGGAAGAGTTTGAATAATAGTGTCATCATTCCTTCTAATGGATGAAATCCTTTTTAGCCGCAGCACCGGTATTGCCATAAAAAGACGAGTGATAGCTATCCCACCGACACTACTAGGTGCGTAGAATACACCGAGTGAAGTATCTGAAGGTAGTAGAAGCCAACTTCTGACGAACGCCCGAATACTTCTGTCCATCGTTTTTAATGAATTTAAATAGACGTTAGAGAAAGTCAAGGTATGACGTATTCTTGGAATTAGATGATTTTTGAGCATAAACAATTTTTGTTGGAGTTTTAGAGTAGATTTAGATATTGCCAAGAGTTTCGATGTGAGGTCATCATTAATTGAATTATTTTTATTATCCAAAGCGCCTATGTTGATGCCAAGATATCTATAAGTGTCTTCTATATTTAGCGCTTTAATTGTAGAATTATCAATAGATATAAAACTATATGGGTTACATATCCATTGTTTTTTCTTTGGGTTAATAATTATATTCAATGTAGCGCATTTTGATTTGTTAACGTTTAACCCACATTGAGCTAGTCTAAATAAAACATGATCAACTTGATATTGCATCATTACATCATCTTTCGCAAATAAAACCAGATCATCTGCAAATGCCATATGGCTTATTGTACTATTTCATTGTAAATTAATACTACCTGGCATATTATCAGTTACATAATCTATAATGGAGTTAAAAAGAGTAGGAGACATTGGGTCACCTTGTTTTACTCCACGATTGACTGGTATACTAGGTGATACTCCATTTTTATATTTTAATTGAGTTGAACAATCAGAATAAGTATGCATGATATAACTTGTATACATTTTAGGAGTCCCTACTCTTTCGGCTAATGCAACAATTGAGTTGTGAGATACCGTATCAAAAGCTTTAGAAACATCCAACAAACACATCTTTAATGGGCGTAATGCATTTGTATGCTGATATATAATATATTTAAGTAAAAAGATATTATCAGCAATACCATTACGTCGAACAAAAACTTTTTGTCGTGTATTAAGACTAATTGTGTTTTCAATTTTGCGTGCCGACATTTTATGGAATAATCTACAGAATATCGATGACATAGTAATTGGATGATACTGGGACGGCTCAGTAATGTGCTTAGTTTTAGGGATTAACGTAGTTAGGCCTAGTTTGAATACGGAAGGTGCAGTAGACGATATGAGATACATATTAAAGCAAGCTGTAATATTATTTAGACCAATTTTAGTTAAATCGCATTTTTTTTAAGAACATCTATTCCCGGGGTGCCGTCATGTAATGTGCTCTAACATGACTTTACTTCGTTTATCGTAATTGGATTTATATATGCATTACTATTATTAACAAATGAGTGGTTGAATGAAATAATATTGTTACGTAATATTTTTGGTTTTTTTTGGCTTACTTATTAACTCACTCCAATATTTAAATTGTAAATCGATTGGCATTTCTTTAATTTCTTTTGTAATATCTTCGCCGTCGAAAATAGATTTAGCGAGCCTGGATCTATTTTTAGAATACATTTGTTGCGTTTTAGCAAATAATAAACACCTTTGTTTACGCTTAACATTTCTATTTGATTGCACGCCTATATTATCATTACATTGTGTATTGTTAGAAATAATATTGTTACGTAATATTTTTGGTTTTTTTTAGATTGAACTATAGATGAATTAATTAATTGTTCATAATCTAGGTCTATTAGATTTTGAATATTGTCGAAATGAAAATTCTGTATATGTAATTGTAAACTAGGTAATATGTATTTGCTAGGTTGTAAATCTAAGATATATTGTAAAATATTTGTTTTATTAGTTAAATCAATATTGTTTTGTGATCTAGGACCTGTAGATAAATCATAACAATAGCTATTCGAGACATTAGAATTAATCGTTTCGATTGGTTGCGTGTCATTAATAGTGTTTATATGAATGTTGTTATTATGTAAAATGTTAGTTTGTATATTGTCAATGTAATCTGATAAATGTGGTGTATCTAAATGTATGGGCAAATTGTCGTTAGGGTCATAGTTAGTACTGTTAGTATCAGTAATGTTATCAGTATCGTATGTATCTTCAGTATCGTTATTGGGATTGTTAGTTAGTAGATTGTCTATGTGCAAAACAGGCTGTACAATATGATTTATATTAACGTATGTCTGGAGTTATCGAACCAGAGATTTATACTTCGCAGATGACCGATGAGTTGTGATAGCCTGTAGAGACCTCTCAGTAAACTTCTCCGCTATCTCTTTATTGATTGGAAACCTCTTCGAGTCACTTTTTTGGAAAGTATATCAATTTCGATTAACGCAAGCTTTCTCGAGACGCCTTCAGACCAACGCTGTCTCGACTGGGACGTGATGTTGTTTACTATTGTATCTGTGTACTCAATATGGTATGCATGTGCATGCATACGTCGACGATGAATAGCAAGTCCACGAGTACCCTTGAACTGCTTACAACAGGTTATGCAATATCCTTCATTGGGTTGATCCATTAGGGCGTATAGAATATATACGTAAAGTTGTATTAAACAAGGATCTAATTCAGCCAGTTAAAACTGTTATACAAAAACGGAATTAATGTATATGAATGTGAAACGCGACCGTTCACGGTGAATGACAGCGCACGAATTAAAATATATATATATATATATATATATATATATATATATATATATATATATATATAGGGGCATCGGAACGATATTTGTTATGGGGGGGGCTATTTATTTATATCCTATTATTTATTACTAATATAATTATATCTTATTAATATCGTATACCTCTTTAGTCTATGTTAACCCTTTCACATGAAATTAATATTATTTAATTTTTATGACTTATTTTGTATAATACTTAAGTAGGAATATATTATAAAATAAATAATAAACATTACATGATTTATTATTATATAAATATAGATCTTTATTTATAAATATATCTATATCAATTGTGTGAATTATTTTTTAATTGATATTTGCCAATACTAATGCATTTAATATACTATCTAGCATAGTATACCGTAACCAAGTATTTATTCGTAGCTTACTAAATACACGCTAACATGACACATAACTTGAAGGGTAAACCAATAAAAGTTTGATCAAATATATTAATCCGGAAAATATATTTTGAATTTTAGGAGATTGT
The DNA here is from genome assembly GCA_964019155.1 of Osedax fenrisi. Taxonomy (NCBI): domain Eukaryota; kingdom Metazoa; phylum Annelida; class Polychaeta; order Sabellida; family Siboglinidae; genus Osedax; species Osedax fenrisi. Next base: position 17,898,783 of record OZ025245.1, read on the forward strand.
TCCACCATGTATATGTTTATCCTCGTCACATGGTATTGAAATTATTGATTTATTTGAACATATGGAAAGTAGATCTTACAATCGTTAATTCATCATACTTTTGTATGTTTAGTGTAGACAATTAATAGGATTAATAATATTAATCTAAAAAAAAACTGTTTTTTAATGAATTATATTATTATTATTAATTAATAATTATTCCTTTAATTTATAATAATGTATAAAGAATGTTCCCTACAATGTTTTTTAATTTTCATCATTATGGAATCAAACAACTTAGTATATTTTATTCTGTAAATATTTATGATAAAGTATATTAACATATTAATTGATCATATCTAATCAGATTCTTATATTAACATAACATTAATAATGTTATATTATTTTATCTAGATGAGGTACCTTACATAGTCTTTTGAACTTTCATTACTATTCTTCTGATACATATTTATAATAATTTATATATTATGTAATATTATTATTCTCTGAATTAGATATACTTAGAAAATTAAATTAGATATATTTAAAATAAAAATAAATTATTATAATATTTTATTATAAAATTTATTATAAGTTATTTTGTATTTTATAAAATGTTTTATATAATATGTTTATAAAAGTAGGTTATTAACCTTGAATCAATATAAAAACTTGTATATATAAAATATTAAATACTTTTATTGCTATATCTTCAATGCAAATTATTTCTATCATTATTCAATTTAATTAGAATCATCTTTACTATTATCTGATCCTTTATGTTTATTTATTATTGATTTTTATTATGATTAAATATAATTATAATCATATATATATGCTTTCAAGTATATTTGTTATAAATGTTACCTTCAATAGTTGGTGATGGTATCATGAAAGAGTTCACCTTCTTATCCAGATTTCAAATATCAAACTTGAAATATTCATAGAAAATATATTTGAATTATTCATATTTTGTAATAATAAATTTGCAATATATTTGTGGTCATTGGTAATAAAATCTAATTCTTTATATTATTTCAGTACATCGATTATACCACTATATTGATCTAATGTTGTTTTAATACATAATTTTCGCAGTCAATATTGTTGGGCATAATGGTGTCAATGTATTTGCTTTGTTACTATTAGTATTATATACAATCCGGAATTTGATAGTTTATTCATATAATAATCCCAAATCATGAACCACTCTCAAGGCTTTTCTTATATTTATATTATTATCTAATGATTATGCTATTAAGTTTGTGAGTTCAGCTCCACATTGTATATAAAAAGTTAATGGCTGTCTATTAACTATTATATTAATAAAAACAATATACTAGATTTAATATAAATAAAATTTATTAATACACATTTCATGGGGGTGGGCAAAACATACTTAGCCCCCCCCTATATTTATGAATGGGGTGGGGGTTCGATACCCCCGACCTTCCCCCTTCTGTCGATCCTATATATATAATGTGTTATCATTTGTTAACAGTTTTTTTAAATCAATTTAAAATAAAATTATGGTAGAATTATATATGTTAGGAGGCAATAAACGATACCGAAACTAATCACCAACTCTAATAAACTCGCTAGTAGTGACACAAATATTAATAAATCCTATACAGTTAAAATTTAAAGACCTTTGAGGTTCATTCCTTATTCCTACATAATTAAATTACTGATATTCAATATTAAGATATATTTAATAAATATTCTAGTAATATTAATGTAATAAATTACTTTTAAATTAGTTGTATTATATAATCAACGGTTATATGTATCTATATATGTATATAAATACATTTGTATGTAATAGTATGAATATATATATATATATATATATATATATATATATTGTAAGATTCTGTGTTATATTGCGAATATAACGATCAACAAAAGTAGTTTATTTGTATGACTGCACAGAGCTCTTAAAGCGAGAGTTTATGTGGTTTGTTCTATTCACTATTATAAATCAATAAGGCAGGTTTCAATTAAGTTAATTAAGTTTAATGGGAAACAACAAATCGATATATAATGTTAGAATAGTACACGAGTAATATGCAACAGTGTATGAAGGAAGAGCCCTGAGGAACCATACAACTCACAGTTGTATGGTTCCTCAGGGCTCGATCTACGATGTTGAAGAGTACGGCATTCTTGACGATTCAGCTCGGGTGTATGATACAGTCTGCTTGACTTCATATGTCGTTCAATGAATGTCGCAAGGCAAAGTAGGAAGAGGAAGATTATCTATGGATGATCTTCTTATATAGGGAGATGGGTGTGGTCTAGTTTAGTCCCGCCTCTTTATGATCTTTGTAACTTTGCTATTTGTTCATTGGTCGAGAGTTTTGGTTCCAGCGTGGAATTTTCCCATGGCTGGCTGGATCTCTTATCTCTTTGCCGTTGTTATCTTAGTGTCGACGTCGTGGCTCGTAGCTCGTGCTAATCTGTTATTGTTCTTAGTGCATTCTTCCTTCGACGCCTCGTTATCTCCCGCCGGCTTTAGTTATTTATGACCGATGCGTGTTGGTGGTTCGAATCGAGTTCACTATTTGACTCGTTATCATCGCATCGAATTGTATTTATTATCAAACTATAAAGTCAATACTTTACAATATATATATATACATATGAATGAATGAATTCAGTATATAGATAATGTCTAAGGAGAATCAGTGATACCGATTAGCTTTTTTAATTCGATATCTCCTAACAGTAGTGTAATGTCATATTTAATTATCTTCATTCGGATAAAATACAATAAGATTACATAAAAATGGATATTAAAATAAACTATAAACACAAATATAAAATAAAGAATAAAACAAAACTAAAATAAATATTTGATTCTCATGTTAGCATCTAAAACAAAGTATAAAATATAATTGATACATTTTTCATAATTGTAATATAATATTTATAAAAGAGTCTAAATATTTGTATCATATAGTTTATGTAAATTTTCATAATATATATTTATAGATATATATTTGTATGTTACTATTGGTTATTAATACTGTTTTTAATTGTTTTAATTCTAAAATTTTTTTATTATTTTAATATATTAAAATTATACTTTTAAATTGTAATACTGTTTAGTTTTTTTTTATTAGTTATGTAAAGTTAAATATGTAAAACGAAAAATTTATAAAATAAATATAAAATTGTTTTGATAAAGAGTTTTTTTTTTATTTTTAACATTTAATACTGTTTTTGTTTTTGTTTTTAATACTTCTAATTTATAATACTGTTTTGGTTTATTGTTTTGTATAGTAATATAATTTAAAATATATAATAATGTAAAATATATAAAAATGTAAAATATGTAAAAATATAAAATGTATATGGAGAAATACCTATGTAATACTGATTTTTTAATAAAGTTGTTTAATACAAAACATTTGTTTAATTTACAATATAATATTAGAGAGAATAATATATTTTTAATATTATTAAACATATCACTGCTAAAATATATATCAGTGTTATATTTTATATTGGTTAATTAAAAACAATTTCATAACTTTTTTCAATTGATTTATATTTATTATTTTATTTTTTTAAAGAATATTACCAAATATTATATATCATTATAATATTTTATACCTTTAAATAATATTGTATTTTGGTATTTTGTAGTTTTCATTAATGATAAAATGAATCTATCATTACGTTTATTTAATTTAAATTATTCATTAAAATCAATTTTGTAATTTTTATTTAGCAATTTATAAATTAATATAATATTTCTAAACATCACCATATCAATTAATTTTAGAATATTATTACTAATAAATAATATAGGTGTATTTGATAATCTGATTAAAGGTAATAGATTTATATTTAATATTTTTTTGTTAATAATTCTGATAATTTTTTTTTGCAATAACATAATAATATTTATATTTGATTTATAGATATTTCCCCATATTTCTATGCCATAAGAAATATTAGATAAAAAAAAGAGTTATATAATAAAATCATATTTGCATGAAATTTTATAGTCCGTATTATATATGATATATATGATTTTTCGAATATTTTACTTATTTGTGGTAGTAAAGAAATGGGTCTATAATTTGTTATTAATTTGTTATTATTATTTTTATATATTGGTTTAATTATTCCATCTTTCATATTATACGGATATATTGATTTATCATTGTATAAATTAAATAAATGAATAAGTGGAATCAATATTTTACATATATTTTCTTTTATTAAATACATATTACAATTATTTATATCTTTTGAGTTTTTTGACTTCAGACTATCTGCTACATTAATAATTTCATTATTTGTTATTGGTAAAAAATAAAAACTTTTAGAATAATTTGTTAACAATTGTTTAAAACCATTTTTTTCTGATGAAATTTCTATAGAATTATTTATAGTTTTTCCTATTGTTGAAAAATACTTATTAAAGCAATTGCATTGGATAGATGGATAATCATTTTCTTTTTTTTAATTAATTTATTAATTATTTTCCAATTGTCTTCTTGTTTATTATTTGAAAAAAGTTGCTTATAGTATTTATTTTTATCGTGTTTATATTTTTCTTGATTTTATTCTTTAATTTTTTATATCTATTTAGTATAGAAATACAATTAGTAGATTTATATAAGCTGAATAATTTATTTTTCTTTTTAATTGCATTCTTTAATGTATTAGTTAGCCAAGGATTATACATTCATACTTTTTTTTTAATTAAAGGAAAAATTTGTTTAACCATATCATTTAAATATTAATAAAATTATAATAACATAGAGAAGGATCTGTCATTTAATAAAATACACTTTGCCAGTTTATTGTTATTGTTATTGTTATTTTTATTTAGTGGAGTCCTTTCATCCCATCCAGGAACTTAGATGAAGTTTTCACTTATAACCATATATGGCTCTAATGTCCCTTCGAAGCCGCTCTCATGTTAAGGCATCCATGGTTTTACCGAGAGCCGATCATTTATTTATACACAATTATATAAGATCACTTCTAAATAATATTTTAAGACCCATTTTATAAAATTAATTAATGGTCCGGACGAGGCTCGAACCCGTGTCCTACTGCTTGTGTGTCTGACGCCTTAGCCACTGAGCCACACAGGCAGTTTTGTATTCATAAAATCATTTTTTAATTATTCAATATTTGTTGATTAAAATTTCTAATATACATCACTTTATTATCACATTTTTTAACCCGAGAAAATTATGTAAATATAAAAATAAAATACAATGATCTGTTATATTATTATCAATGGTTCCATTATGTGTTATATGAATACTGTTAGAAATTATATTATCAATTGTTGAGTTGGAATAATGAGTTGGTATTTTTATCATGGCTGTTAGTCCTAATTGATTAGTATATATTTAAAATTATTATAAATTAATGAACATTTTTATAAATATATATATTAAAATCACCACATATATATATTTAATTATTTAAAAATTTGGAATATATATTATAAAATAAATCATTAAAAAAATCGATATTACTATTAGGAGATCTATATATTGCTGAGATTATTTGTATATTATTAGTTGTATTTCTTATTTATATTGATAATATTTCAATATCATCTATAATAGAAATAGTTAATTCGTTTATTACACATACATTTAAAGATTTATTTGCAATTATAGCAACTCCCCCACCTCTTTTTTTATTTTTAGTGTACGATTATTTAAAAATATATTATAATTATTAAAATATATTGATGGGTCATCAGTATTTATTAACCAAGTTTCAGTAAGAATTATTATATCTGGTTTATTATATAAATTATCAAGTAATATGAAAAAGTTATTAATATTTTTATTACAACTTCTTATATTAAATATAATGACTGATATATCTGATATATTCAAATTATATATAATGCTATTATAATCTTTAATATTATAATTCTTGCAAATCATTATTAGTTTCACTAATTATATTAAATTATATCATTTTAAAATTATTGTTAATAAATTTAACTTTATATACAATTGTATCAGATGAATTATTTTTAGCTTCTTGTAATTGTTCCTTTTATATAGTTTATTGATTTTTATCAAATTCATGTGATATTCCTATTTTATTATAAATTTTATTTTTTAATTTAAAAGCATTTTCTAAAATATCGATTTTTTCATTTTCTGTGTGCAGTATTATTTGTAAGGGTCTGATTGTATATGCATGTACTGGTTTATAAATTTCGATTGTTCCTATTATATGCATTTTTATAAGTGTAATAGACGATATTGATTTAAGTATATTTTATACTGTTTTAAATTCTTCATCGTATTTAGTTTTTTTGATATCATGAATTATTGTTTATACATTATGTAATATAATTGTTTTACTACGAGAATTTATTTCATTCATTGATTTTAAATTATTTGATACTGTATCATTAATTGTATTTATAGGGGAAGGAAGGGTAATTTGGCCGATGTTTGTATGTGTGTTACTAGAAGTGCTCTAAATCAAAATATACATATTTTTAAATAACCATCATATACTATATAACTAATATTATATTAATTTACGATATGTATATTTTAATAATTCATATTTTTGTATATTTTGAGAATATAATTGATATTAATAAGCTGTATAAATATGGATAAAAAACAGCAAAATCGGGTAATTTGGCCGATAGTACAAGTTTACTCAATAGGTGAAATCTATGTTTTCCACAGTAGATTATATTTTTAATATTATTGCAAAATTATATTACTTATTTATTGAACTTATATTATTCAATATATTACGCACTTTATTATATTTTATTAAACATATTATAACATCAAATATGTCTAAGAATATGATATACAAGAAGACCATCTACAGGTTATAAATTAAATAATTAACAAACCATAATAATTTCAATTAATAAATTATAATAAGTTTAATTTTAATTAATTAAATAATTTGTATATTAATATAATACATTATATATAAGTATAATTATTATTATATATTAGTGTCTGACACTAATATATAATAATATATAAAAAAGTATATAATCTATAGATTATATACTTTTTTAATATAACAGATAACAGTGTCTGAGATATCTTAATAGGAAATACTTATGGTTAATTATTAACTTGATATGTATATATTTCTATATATATATATATATAGATTAACTTTAGATATTTACTTTTAGATATACATTTATAATTAAAATATAATCTGTAAATCTGAATTAATATTGTGTGAATAAAAATGAATATCATAACTAATATATATATCATTATTAAAAATAATTTTTAAATTATTGAATGCATTTTAAATATTTAATTTCATTTAATTACAATTAAGTTAATTTCAAGCATTTCAAGTGTAAAGTAATAAAGTTAATGAATAACAATGTTTATTGTATATATGTAATTAAAAAATATTTATTATAAAATTGAATCATGCTATAATCATATTATTTATATAACAGATATGTAATTTTTAAAGTATGGGATACATTTTAAATAATTCATTAATTTCATTGACATTATATTTCTATTATAGGATTCTATTCTAGATTAATAATTAAATATTATTTATTATTATTGAATTAGAATCATATTAATACATAATATAATATATTAAATTATTGGTTACATTTTAAGAAGTTTCAGTACATTAAAGTAAAGTTATATTTCTTAATATATTTAATTAAAAAATGTTTATGATAAAATTGAATCATGATATAATCATATTACTTATATTTTATATATATATATATATATATATATATATATATATATAAGTTATATAACATATATTCCCACTACATCCATTTCGACTGGACCATACATTAATCATTACTCCGCATGTGGGAGCATATGTTAATAATTGTTAATCATTTGTATGTAATTATTGAATGTATTTATTGATTTATATATTAATTGAAATCAATTTTGTATATAAATAATATAAAATATTATAAAGTTATATTTAAATTATATGATACATTTTAAATAATTCATTAATTCTATTGATATTATATTTCTTTTAAGTTTAATAATTACATATTATTTTACATTTTAAATAATTCATTAATTCTATTGATATTATATTTCTTTTAAGATTAATAATTACATATTATTTTACATAATTGAATTTGAATCGTGATAATAAATAATATAATATAATAACTTATATAATGCGTTTTAAATATTTCATTATGATTCTTTTAAATTAAAGATTAATTTATATAAGTGAAATACAATTATATTTGAATACTAATTAATTTCATAAATAATATCAATTATTATAAAAGGTTATTTTTTAAATTATTGGATACATTTTATTAATTTATTTTTATTTTTATTAAGACGTCTTAATAAAAAAATGCATTCAATACGTTATTATATTATATTATATTATTTATTAATAATTAAATACTATTTTATATAATTAATTTAGAATCATTAATAAATAATATAATATAATAACGTATTGAATGCATTTTAAACCCATGTTAAATATGTTTCATTCAGTACATTAACATTATGTTTTTTAAGTTTAGATATATGATTAAAAAATGTTTATGATTAAATTGAATCATGATATACTTATATAACAGATAGGCCCATTACACCTATTCTGGTGACAAAATTCTGGTGTTCAAATCTGTCGACTGTACCATGCAGTACCGATAACGCAGCATGTGGGAGCATTGGTTAATAATTGTATCTCATTTGTATGTCATTATTGAATGTATTTATTGATGTATATGTTACTTGAAATCAATATTGTATATAAATAATATAAAATATAAAAACTTATTTTTAAATAATTTATTTATTTCACTAATATATTATACTTCTTTTTAATTAATTTTATTTCTAGATTAAGTCTAGATTAATAATTAAATATTATTGTATATAATTGAATTAGAATCTTATTAATAAATAATATAATATATTACATTATTGGTTAATAAATGTCAGTACATTAAAGTACATTCATTACATTAAAGTTATATTTCTTAATATATATAACTAGCCGTACCCGACCCGGCGTTACTCGGTTTTTGATTATTTGCCTATTATCTATTATTTAATAATTATAGATAGGTTATATACCTATTCCTGATTCTGCATTGCTATATATACAATAAAATAAATGTTAGCTAAAATACAAACAAAATATAGAAAAATATTTGTTTGATATCTAACAAATTAGTGGAAATATATTAAAAAATGCAACAAATATTACAAATATTACAAAATATGTTTTAAAAAATGTCTAAAACCCAAACTTAAACCCAAACCGTACCCAAACCGTCGTTGCTCGGATGTTGATTGTTTGCCTATCTATTATTAATTAATTATAGCTGTTCCTGATTGTTCATTGTTATATATACAATTAAATAAATGTTAGCTGAAATACAAAAAAATGTAGAAAAATATTTTGAATATTACAAAATATGTTTTAAAAAGATGTCGAAAACCCAAACCTAAACCCAAACCGTACCCGACCTGGCGTTGCTATGTTTTTGATTGTTTGCCAATTATTATTTATTTATTATAGCTATTACTAATTCTGCATTGCTAAATATTTATATTTAATTTTTTCCTAACTATTATTTATATACAATAAAATAAATGTTAGATGACATACAAACAAATGTAGAAAAATATTTTAATATTTAAAAAATTAGTGGAAAAATATTTTTTTAAATATATTAAAAAATACAACTAATATTTCAATTATTACAAAATATGTTTTAAAAAAATGTCTAAAACCAAAACACAAACCGTCCCGACACGGCGTTGCTAGGTTTTTGATTGTTTTCCTATCTATTATTTATTAATTATAACTATATCTGATTTTAAATTGCTTAAGCAATTGCCTTACCCAACCCGATGTTTCTTGGTTTTTAATTATTTGCCTATCAATTATTAATTATAGCTATTCCTAATTATGCATAGCTAATCTTTAATTGTTGTCTTCTAACTAATATTTAATAAATCTAACTGTATCCGATGTAGATCTAGCGTTTTTCCTTTTAAGATTTATTCGTAAAATATTTTGTAAAAATACAAAAATAATTTAAAATATTATAAAATATATTGGCGTTGCTAGGTTTTTAATTGTTTGACTATTTTATTAATTATAGCTATTCCTGATTATTCTAAAATATATAATTGCTAAAAAATACAAAAAATATTTAAAATATTACAAAATATGTTTTAAAAAAATGTCGAAAACTCAAACCTAAACCCAAATCCAAACAGTACCCGACTCGATATTTATCGGTTTTTGATTGTTTGCCTATTTATTATTTATTAATTAGAGCTATTCCTGATCCTACATTTCTAGTATATACAATTAAATAAAGTTTATCTAAAATACAAACAAATGTGGAAACATATTTTTTTTAATATTTAAAAAATGAGTGAAAAAATATTTCAAAAGATACAACAGATATTTCAAATTTTCCAAAATATGTTGAAAACCTAAACCCAAACAGTTCAAATCGGCGTTGCTCGGTTTTTTATTATTTGCCTATCTATCATTTATTAATTATAACTATTCCTGATTTGGAATTTCTTGCCGTACCCAACTTTGCTTTACTTGTTGTTTGATAGTGTACCTATCTATTATTTATTAATTATGGCTATTCATGATTCTGCTTTTCATATACAATAACATAAATTGTTGCTAAAATTCAAACAAATTTATACAAATATTAATATCTCAAAAATTAGTGGACAAATATTTCAAAAATATTTTAAAAATACAACACATATTTCCAATATTACAAAATATTACTTAAAAAATGTCGAAAACTCAAACTGCACCCTGCGTTGCTCGATTTTTGATTTTTGATTGTTGTTGCCTATCTACTATTTAATAATTATAGCTATTTCTGATTCTGTATTTCTGTATTGCTACAAAATATATTTTTTATAAATGTTCTACAAATATTTTAAAAAGTATAATATTTATATCTTATAATATTTATATATTTATTATATAATTATAATATTTTAATAATATTTAAAATAATAATATTTCAAAGATTAGTTGAAAAATATAAAAAAATATTTCAAAAAAATGTCCACAAAAATGTTTACAAATATTTCAAAAAAATGTTTTAAAATATTTCAAAAAAATGTTTAAAATATTTCAAAAAAATTGTGAAATTTTTTCTGAAATATTTTTGAAATATTTCAAAATATTTTAAAAATTTCTAAAAAATTTCAAAAATTTTCAAAAAAAATTCAAACAAATTTCAAAAAATACTTCGAAAAAATGTAAAAAAAATATTTCAAAAAAGCGACGTTGAAGATTTTAGATGACAAATAATCATTTTAATGGCAAAAAGTCAATTTTTTAGGTTTTTCTGGGGTACGCCTTAAAATATTCAAAAAAATTTCCGGACCAAGACCATACTGTTGCAAATTTATTAAGATCGGGTATAACAGATTTTCGCGACGTACCCCGGTTCTCGAGTTACCTCACCAGATACACACACACACACACATATATATATATAAATATTTAAATAGACTTTCTTTTATATGTGTAGAAGATTAACAAATATTTATGATAAAATTGAATCATGATATAATAATATTACTTATATAACAGATATGATAACTACATCCATTAAAGTGTCAACTGGACCATGCAGTAAGCAATACTCCGCATGTGGGAGCATAGGTTAATAATATGATCTCATTTGTATGTCATTATTGAATGTATTTATTGATGTATATGTTACTTTAAATCAATATTGTATATAAATAATATAAAATATAAAAGTTATTTTTAAATAATTCATTTATTTCCATTATGTCTAGATTAATAATTAAATATATTTTATATAATTTATTAGAATCATTATAATAAATAATATAATATAATAATTTATTAAATGCATTTTAACAATAAGTTAAATATGTTTCATTCAGTACATTAACATTATATTTTGTAAGTTTAGATATATGATTAAAAAATGTTTATGATAAAATTGAATCATGATATAATCATATTAATTATATAACAGATAGGGACACAACACCCACTCATCTGTCGACTATGCACATCTACCATGCAGTACCGATAATGCAGCATGTGGGAGCATAGGTTAATAATATTATCTCATTTGTATATCATTATTGAATGTATTTTTTGATGTATATGTTACTTGAAATCAATATTGTATATAAATAATATAAAATATAAAAAGTTATTTTTAAATAATTCATTTATTTCACTAATATATTATACTTATTTTTTTAATTTATTTTTATTTCTATTAAGTCTAGATTAATAATTACATATTATTTTATATAATTGAATTAGAATCATATTAATACATAATATAATATATTACATTATTAGTTAATAAATTGCAGTACATTAAAGTACATTCATTACATTAAAATTATATTTCTTAATATATATAATTAAACAATTTTTATGATTAAATTGAATCATGATATAATCGTATTACTTATATAACAGATATGACCACTACATCTATCCCAGTGTCGACTGGACCATGCAGTAAGCAATACTCCGCATGTGTGAGAATAGGTTAATAATATTATCTTATTTGTATGTCATTATTAAATGTATTTATTGATATATATATATATATATATATATATATATATATATATATATGTTGATATGTTGATATATAGTGATGTATATGTTAATTGAAATCAATATTGTATATAAATAATATAAAATATAAAAGTTATTTTTAAATAATTCATTTATTTCACTAATATTATTTTAATAATATTTATTTTATACTTATTTTTTAATTTATTTTTATTTCTATTAAGTCTAGATTAATAATTAAATATTATTTTATATAATTGATTAGAATCATAATAATTTAATAAATAATATAATATAATAATTTATTAAATGCATTATAACAATATGTTAAATATGTTTCATTCATTACATTAAAGTTATTTTTCTTAATATATATATTTAAAAAATGTTTATGATTAAATTGAATCATGATATAATCATATTACTTATATAACAGATATAACCACTACATATATCCCAGTGTCGACTGGACAATGCAGTAAGCAATACTTCGCATGTGGGAGCATAGGTAATAATTGTATCTCATTTATATGTAATTATTGAATGTATTTATTTATATATATATGTATATGATAGTATATGTTAATTGAAATCAATATTGTATATAAATAATATAATATATTATAAAAAGTTATTTTTGTATTATTGGATATATTTTAATTAATTTATTTTATTTAAATAATTCATTCATTTCAATCATTATTTCTATTAAGTTTATATTAATAATTAAATTTATAATTGAATATTATTTTATAAAATTTAATTATAATTCCATAAATTTATATTTATATTATGTTTAGATTAATGATTAAATTTATAATTGAATATTATTTTATATACTTGAATTATGATTTTATAGAATCTAATAAATAATATAATAATACAATATATTTTACTTATTAAATTCATTTTAATTTATGTAATATATTATTAACAATAAAGATATTACATTGTAGATATCTCTTTTGAGCTCAATTAATAATTAAATTAACTTACACTTTTATATTAATACGAATTCGTAAAATATAAATACTATATAGTATTACCAAAGCCCGGGCTTTGGTATTACCAAAGATTTTGGAAGCAAAGATATAACACTCCCTATGCATGCAACGTAATTTAATAATATCCCCAACCTCTGCTAGCAATAGTATTGAAATCACTGAAATAGATTTGGGTTCGGCTCTGTTTGCATACAACAATGTTTTCATTGCTCTATTAAATTACATGCAATATAAATTAACTTTTACTTACTAAATATATACGTATAGCATTTAAAATATAAATATCATATTTGTTTGTTATATATTAGTAATGAACACTTAGTTTTCATCATATAAATATTAATTTAAAGCATATTATTTAACATTTTAAAAGTGTATAGTTAAATACGAATTTACATTATAAACAATTCATAGTTTCTAAAAGTAACCCGCTATAGGTGGCACCAGGGTATTTTGTATACAAATTCGAATTACACGATGTCGCGTAAGTGTTATATCTTTCCTTCGGAAAATCTTTGGTATTACTATATATTATATATATATATATATATCTAATAATATTCGTTATACAATCGATATACCTATTATATCGATACAAGTATGCATTGGTAAAGTGATAGGTGATAACATAAGCTATATGTTTATACTTTGTTATACTAAGTTTACACATTTAATAAAATATGTTATAAATCTTATTTATTTATATACTTTTTTTATTTTATTTAATGTAACTATAAATATATATTATAAGTGATATTTTAAATGATATTTTAATTTGTATTTTAATTCTTTATAAGGTAAACGACGTGGATTGGCAGCAATTATTACTGATTCACATTATACAAAATACTTATTAAAAGGCAAATGCTGATAAGACGAAGAAGGTGGTTAAAAACACGGTGAATAACAAGAAAAAGAAAATTACCAGTGAAATAAATTTGTAATTGTATAATTTGTGCGGAGAATATCGATGAATCAGTCGATTCATCTACTCAATCTATTCAATGTAGACAATTGTGTCACGATGTATGCATTTATGTCGATACGTTGAGATACATTCGAGAAATGCGATTTATGTGAATAAATGATATTGAGTATAATACTTTTTATAAATAAATATATATATTATAATTGTTAAGGATTAAAAATATACAAAAATTACTCACTAATATGTTAATAGTTATATTTATAAATACATAATTATTGATATTATATTGTGTGTATTAAATATATAATGTATAAACAATAATTAGCAACAAAATAACAATATTTTAATTAGAAAATAATCTTCAATATATATCAGATTGGTATTAGAATATTTAATATAGGTTACAATAGTACTTTTATTAAAAATAAATTAACATATTTTTTTGGATATACAATAATATATAGATTAGAAATTAAAGGTAGATATTTGTATTGTATTTATATAATAATAATTTATTTATATATTCAGTGAAACCTCTCTAAGTAACTTGTTTTTTAAAATAATTTTATTATTTGAAGTTTTCTTATAAAGATGATTTTACTTTTCCAATGATTTTAAGAATTAATTATAATTTAAAATACATTACATGACCTATAGGTAATATATTTAGTAAATTTATTTATTTAAAAGTAGTAATCAAAATAATAGATTAGAAATATATTTCTATCAAATATGGTTTATTTAAAATAGTTGTTAACACTTGTTTGGATAATTGTTGTACCGACTACAATCAATATATTACTTTTTATTAATTAGTTCTTCATACCTGTTGCTATTTATGAGCTTACTGCATTGAGAATAATAAAATACATTCACTAATTGCAATTAACTATTTTTACGTCTACATTACAATATAAACCTAAATTTAGATATAAACTATTACATCACATTTTGTAATATAGAGAGGTAACATTTCCAAAATTAACTAAAATTAATTATCTCATAAAGAGGTGTTTCCTATATAAGATTTTCTTATAGAGGTTTTTGTAATGTGGAAAACTTGAATTCCAACCAAATATGATACACATATTCTTATAAAGAGGTTTCTTATAGAGAGGTTTCAATGTATACGTTTTCATTCGCTTATATAGGCCTACTTACAAATATTATAATTATATAGTATAAGATATACGATCATCATTATATAATTAGGAATGTTATATATTATATATATATATATATATATATATATATATATATATATATATATATATATATATATATCTATTGTATAATTGAATCCATGCACTTCTAATATCAATAAATTTTATAATATTTGATAATTGATAAATAAATTATACAATTAAATGTAATTAATATGTTAGATATTATTAATTATTAATATAAATAATATTATATATATATAACAAATATTATAACATGGATTTCAATATATGTAGGTATCTATATATATATATATATATATATATATATATAAATCCTTATACAAATATATAAATTATATATTAAAATATGAGGTATGTCCATCTATATTATAAATTATATATTACAATTATATACAATTCAATGATACACCCTCAATTTGTATATAAATTCTATCATGTTACTATCTGATATCTGATTGGTTAATGATCGGCCAAATTACCCGACTTTCATCGGCCAAATTACCCGATTTGACGTACGTTGTTATTTCAGCAATAGCTTTGTATCATATTGATATAATATGTAGATATTTACATATAGAATCAAGAACATATTATATTTTATTTGGGTTTAAAAAATATCACAATCCAACATGTATTTATGAAATGACAAACAGATTAACAAACACCTATTTTGTTTAAATTCCGGATTTTTATAAAATCAATAAATACTAATAATTATTGATTATTTTTTAAAATAAATTTTAACTATTCTTAAAGATATTATGAAATACTATAAATGTTTATAGAATTTTTGTTGGTATCATTAATAGTTTCTGAGATATTAGAGTCGGCCAAATTACCCGCTTCGGCCAAATTACCCTTCCTTCCCCTAATGTTATTTTCTAATTCTGTATTTACAATATCAGCATATGTTTTAATGTTATCCTTTATATTAATAGTATTCAAATTAGAAATTTTGTCTTCAACATTATTTACTGTGATTTTTAATTCATTTATTATTTTATTATTTTCTTCTAATACAATTTTATGTCATTATCAAATAATTCCTTAATATAATTTTTAATTGACTCTGATAATCCTAAGTTAGTCATTCTATTTGTCATTATGTGAGTTATATTTGATATTTGATATTATACGAAATAATATACATATATAAATATTCTACTAAGGAATACACATGTATATATGCACACTCATTTTATATATATATATAACTAATTATTAGTTACTAGTAATTAATTATTAATAACGTATTACCTAAATATTAGTTACGTATAAATAATATTACAAGTTAGTTATAGTATTTGAAATACATATAGTAATAATACTATTTGATATTTAATATTATTAATGTATTGTTTGTATAAATGTAAATATATAAAATATCGACTTATCTGATTTTATTCACGGGTAAAGCAAAAACATGTCTTTACGCTTTGAATACTAATACAAGAATGATGTATATATATATATATATATATATATATATGTATTACTATATCGTAATTTTAATATTTAATAATGTTAATATTAATATTTAATTTATTTAACTTATTAAATTTGTATTTAATATTATTTTAAAATAAATCATTCATAGAATATGGGAAATATAGTGCTTTACTTATCTATAACGACGTTTCGGAATCCGCTTGGGACCGATATCAACGGAGTGATATGCGATGAAATTGGACAGTTATTTTCGAATGGCAATTGTGATACATACTTCTATGTTTGTGTCAAAATACATAGGTAATGTTTTTTTAATATAAATATATATATATACATATTTGTATATGATAATCATTAATATGTATACTCATTATTACAAAAGTATATCACTTAAAGTCAATATATTTTATTTATATTTTATATATTTTTTATAAATTTGTAATAATATTATATAAGATGAATATATATATATATATATATATAAATACATTTAAACTATTCTTACACTTATTCATAGATGCATAAATATTCATTCATATATAACATAATTAATATATATATATATATATATATATAGTCGTAATATAACCAGTTGGTGGACAATGCAAAATATAATCATTTGGTAACCATTTTTTATAAGATAGCCATGAAGGTGAAAATTGACATACTAATTAATTATGATATACTCTTTGAATATATCTAATTATTTTTTCAAAATAATGAATAGTAAAATATATATAAAAATATTGTCTACCAAATAAAAATTATGTATAAGCTAACTAATTTGTTGACAATATTAACTTATGCATATAATAATTATTTTGTGGACAAACTGAACTTTAACATTTTCGCTCCAACTTTATTATTTTCTGATATATATGTTCTATAATTAATGACAAATTTCATGACATACCCGGATGACATATTTTATATTTATACATATTAAATTAATTTCGTATATTCAATATAATATTGGATAATTTAAACTATTTTACCTTTTCTATCAATCACGAACATATTATATATGGTTAGTTATATTTTAAAATAACTATATATTATTTATATCATATAATATCTTCATTATATAAAATAAATATGTCTTTTATTTTTATATTATGTTTATATAAGAATTTTTCGGATAATTTAAAAAGCACATGTCACATTTTAATAATTATATTATAATTATTATATCATAATAAATTATTATTAAATAATATGTAAGCATAATTATAATATATATTAGATAAATTACTTAGATATAAAAACGGGCTCTATTATAGAATCTATACGAACTAATGTACATTTTATTTCAAAATAAAAATATGAAATTTTAATTATGAAAATGTATCATATAGTTGGTATTATGATAGCATAAGTTAACTTTAATTATCAATTATCAATAGTAATTATTATATTCTTGTGTTTATTTATTAAAATATACATTTTAACATGCATTTATATTAAAATGAAACTATTGAAATAAGTATAATTAGAGATCAATATTATTAATTGAATATATGGATTATGGTCAAAAGCTTCGCGAATTAAACGCCCGCAAACTTGTTTATTCGAATTAGTGATTCTACAATAGCTTATGATTGGTCATTATAATTAGCGTATGTTTATTTATAGACTATCATACATGCAACGGCTTATAATTACCATATATTTATATATGTGTGTGTTTTATAAGCTCACTAGGGATGTAATCATTTACAGTAATGCAGCTAAAAAAACCTAAACAATATTAAAATTTACCCAACCAAATCAAACCAAACAAGTGAAAATAACTAAAACTATAAATATTAATGTTTCAACAAACAATCATACGCTATTGTAAATTTAGTAATTCGAATAAACAATTTTGCGAGCGTTAAAATCGCGCATCAATCGCGAAGCTTTTGACCAGGTACCGAATATATATATATATATATATTCAGGCCGCCGATATAATTAAGAGTTCAATTTGGACGGTCTTACTAATATATAAGAGCCGCCCGATTTATAAATATATGTCACTAAAGTAAATATGTTATGCTTGATTTCACACGCTAAAATATTCCATACGAGTAACATACATAAACTGCTTTTGTGTATTATATCATATTAAACAAATCCACAAATATATATTATAATTATATGTATAATAATATAATCCATATATATATATATATATATATCTATAGTTATCCGTTATAGTAATTGTACAATTAAATATTTGTTAATAAATTTGATTTTTTATTAAATTTTAATTTATTTAACTATTAGAAATCATTCGATTATTATTCGAATATGTTACGTACACATGAGATCGATATAGTTTTAGAAATTTCGTTTAATTGCAAGTAGAACTAATATATCATCATCATCATACGAATATAATCCATCGATATGTTATCTGTTTTAGTAACAATTAAATATTTGTTAATAAATTTGTTATTAAATTTTAATTTATACTATTAGAATTTATTCGATTATTTTCGAATATGTTACGTACACATGAGATCAATATAGTTTTAGAATGTCTGTTTAATTTCAAGTAGAACCAATATATTATATATGTATAATATAATCCATCGATATGTTATCCATTATAGTACCTTATAATTTCTAATAGTACAAATTGAAATTTAATAAAAAATAAAATATTTAATTGTACAGTTGGTACCTGGTCAAAAGCTTCGCGATTGATGCGCAATTTGAATGCCCACCAAATTGTTTATTCGAATTAGTGAATTTACAATAGCGTATGAATCATACGGCGTATGATTGATTTTACAAACATTAATATTTTTAGTTTTAGTTATTTTCACTTGTTTGGTTTGGTTTTGTTAGGTTTATTTTTAATATTGCTAGGTTTTTTTAGCTGCATTACATCCCGAGTGAGCCTATAAAACATACACACATGTTAATGATAAGCCGTTGCATGTATGATAGTCTATAAATAGACATACGTTAATTATAATGGCCAATTATAAGCTATTGTAAATTCACTAATTCACATTAACAATTTTGCGGGCATTCAAATTTCGCATCAATCGCGAAGCTTTTGACCATAATCCATATTAGTTCTACTTGCAATTAAACGAAATTTCTAAAACTATATCGATCTGTTATACAGTTACTATTAATATTATTATACATGTATAATATATATGTATATAATTATAATATATATTTGTGTTAATATGATAATACACATAAACAACGTATGTATGTTACTCATATGGAATATTTTAGCGTGTGAAAGCGTAACATATTTACATCGATGGGCGGATCTTAAATATATCGGTGGCCTGCTTCTCCTGTACCCATATATATTATATGATTATTATAATACCATATCATATTAAATATTTTTAACAATATAATAGTTATACATTATGAAAAATATACAATCAGCATTAGTTAATATAGAAATAAAAGTAATTTAATAAATATAGTTTTAAATAAAATTGCCGTTTGTCCGTTCTAACCAAACAGGGTAGTTTATTTGTAATCTTCGGCGAAAACCATTTTAACATACTTGTGTATATTTATAATATGATATTATAATTCATATATTTATTAATATTATAGTAATAAATTATTAATATTTTAAAGTATTAAATAATACTATAATTACTTAATATACTATATTTATTGCTTATAGAAAACTGAAAATTCAAATTATGAAATAACTGCTATACTAATACCGTACACAAAAATATTAATACTACTACTTTAATCCCATGAATACTTTTTTAATATTCTAATCTAAATAATCAAATTGTTTACATCACTACATAATATATATGATGTTAAACACTATTATATAATACATATATATGTAATATTTAAATAATAATTCACTGATAATGCATATTGTATAATTATTTTACATTTGTACGGTATTATCAAAGATATTCATAAGGAAAGATATAACACTTACGCGAAATCGTGTAATTCGAATTTGTATACAAAATACCCCAGTGCCACCTATAGCGGGTTACTTTTAGGAACTATGTGTTGTTTATAATGTAAATTCGTATTTAACTATACACTTTTAAAATGTTAATAATATGCTTTAAATTAATATTTATATGATGAAAACTAAGTGTTCATTACTAATATATAACAAACAAATATGATATGTATGTTTTAAATACTATAAGTATATATTTAGTGAGTAAAAGCTAATTTATATTGCATGTAATTTAATAGAGCAATGAAATCATTGTTGTATGCAAACAGAGCCGAACCTAAATCTATTTCAGTGATTTCGATACTACTTCTAGCAGCGGTTGGGGATATTACTAAATTACGTTGTATGCATAGGGAGTGTTATATCTGTGCTTCGCAAAATCTTTGGTATTATTATCTCGCAGTTTATATTAATACTGTATTGGTATTTAGTAGTTTATAATTCCACAATTACATTTACAATTACATGTATTCTTTATCATTTGTAAATTTCTTCTTAATTATATCTGTTAATTTCACTGTTTAGAGTAGTATAACGCTAAAATTAAAACTTATAAATATCGTAATATATATAATATATATATTTAATCTATAATATCATATATAATTAACTTTATAATAATAATCTTTTAGAATCAAGTGCAAAACAGAACAGGAGTTATCGAATGGTTTTTATTTAATTATATAATCAATGATATGTGTAATATAATAAAAAATAATTAGTTAAATAATAGAATACCAATAATATCGTGTTAAGTAATTTTGTGGCGAATGATCTCGTGTGAAATGATAATATATATAAATAATTATTTATAAATAGTAGAATTTAAACTACACACGAAATCACCAATCCGTATAATATCATTCCCCATGAAATCACTTCGCACGAGAACACTGGTTACCAAATAATAATATATAATTAATAAACTAATTGTATATAATTATTTAACATCTAATATTCAAATTTTAGATAATAAAATTGTTCATATTAATATCAAAGATTTTTCTAATGAAAGATATAACACTCATGAGAAATCGTGTAATTAAATTTTGTATACAAAAACCAACATCACCACCTATATAGGTCATTTTTTGGAACTATGTGTTGTTTATAATGTAAATTTGTATCAAACTATGCACTTTTAAAATGAAAAATAATATGCTTTTAATTATTATTTTATTAAGTGTTTATTACTAATATATAGAAATAGGATATGTTGGTTTTAAATCCTATAAATATCTATGTGGCAAGTAAAAGCTAATTTAATAAGAGTAATGAAAACATTGTAGTATGCAAATTTCGGCAAATCTAAATCGATTTCGATACTGCTGCTAGAAGCGGGATGTATGAATAATAATGATGTTGCGTAGGTAGCGAGTGTTATATCTTTGATTCGCAAAATCTTTGTTAATATCTTTTAAATTATATTATATTTTAGACATGTCAATAATATTTATTTATTAACATTTTGTAATTGAAAATAATAATATTTTAATTAATAATTATTTATATGGTATTGGTATTGGTGTATTTTTGTATTATTATAAATTTATTAATTTATTTTCAATAATTTAATATTACTTTATTTATTTTGTAATCAGTAGTATATAATATATAAGATAAAAATATATAATTAATTGCAGGTGATGAATAATTACATTTAAGAAAAGTCTTTTTTGGAATCAAAACAAAAGCGATGTTGGAATATAATACAAATTTGATTGCTGCCGGTAAATTTCAAGGCATACTAATTGAACATGTAGGATAGCAAACTTATGCAATGGTTTGTATTTTAAATTATATAAATTACCTATTTAATCAATTAAATTAATACAGAATGTAGTAAATTTATTTTAAGAACTTTTATAATCAAATTAAAGAGAAATTACTCTAAAGCTATGCCAGTTAAATCACTAAAGATCATGAAGATCCAGAATTCAATAATATTATAACTAAAATGCATGATGGTCAAGATATTATTAAAAAAGATCCTTTATTTAAACATGTTAGTAATTCATTATTAGTATTTATATAAAATAAAAGTTTATTTATATATTTGTTTTAAATATATGTATATTCATTATTTGTTATTAAAATATCATATTCAATTATATATATAATCAAATGTATTATTCTATTTATTATTCTGTATTATTTCTTTATTAATTTTATTTAATATATATTCATTATTTTTTATTATAATAATATATAATCTTTATAGAATTGTTTTAGGAAATTTATTATTAAAGCTGGATTTATCAAATAATATATTTTGATATATAAAAGTAATGATCAGGATTCTATTCTAGAAATCGACTATATGATAAAGTTTGTAACATTTATATATTATCGATTTCAAAATATCAAATTAATGATTAATATTTATAAAATTTTGCTTTGATTAAAAATTGTTCAATTTATTTATCAATCTATTAAAAAATTCAAATTTATATACATATGATATTCAAATCGCCATATGACATATTCCATGTAACCTGTAACATTTAATTGTTGATATCCTATATCGTTTCTACACCAACGATTACCTACCTCACTTAATCTCCGTTCACAATCTATAAGCCTCCATTCCAGTAATTGCATGTATTTGTATTTGATTTTCGTATTTGATAAAAAACTATATATATGAATTTAATTTATATTTTATGTATAGGTGCTATAACTTATAATATCCCAAGCAACCAGTATATTGTTTACAGTTTTTTATCATATCGATTTTCTTTAGAAATAAAATAAATTTTAAATAGATTTCAATTAATTATTATGCAATCTGGTATAGAGATAGGGATTATTATTTTATGATTTAATATTTAATGTGTTAATTTATTGTATTTATATTTGATTCTTTAAGAAAAATGTGTATAATATATTAATTTTCCTTAGCTTTTCCACTCCTCGCTATCTACATCATACTTCTTCAATTTTATCCATGATAAATCTTGCTTCTACAGGATTTTATAACTAATCTTCCCTTACCGTATACACCCACCTATCTACATTGCTTTAATTAACCTATAAATCTGATATATTCAATATATATCAATCACTAACCATGTAATATCTTTATATATATACCAAAGATTTTCCGAAGGAAAGATATAACACTTACGCGAAATCGTGTAATTCGAATTTGTATACAAAATACACCAGTGCCACCTATAGCGGGTTACTTTTAGGAACTATGTGTTGTTTATAATGTAAATTCGTATTTAACTATACAATTTTAAAATGTTAAATAATATGCTTTAAATTAATATTTATATGATGAAAACTAAGTGTTCATTACTAACATATAACAAACAAATATGATATGTATGTTTTAAATTCTATAAGTATATATTTAGTAAGTAAAAGCTAATTTATATTGCATGTAATTTAATAGAGCAATGAAAACATTGTTGTATGCAAACAGAGCCGAACCTAAATCTATTTCAGTGATTTCGATACTACTGCTAGCAGCGGCAGGGGATATTACTAAATTACGTTCCATGCATAGGGAGTGTTATATCTTTGCTTCGCAAAATCGTTGTATATACTCTATATTTTATTTTATTTATTTACAATTTCTACTACATACTTTATATATCTATTTAAAGTCTACAATTTCTATTACATAATCCAATTTCATGTATTTTATTTTTAATATCAGTAAATTATAATAAATATAATTAATTTCATATTCAATGGATTATTTTTTTATATTTATTTTTTAAATAACTTGCTCAAATTCTTTAGTGAATATATTATATGAATTCAATTTAATTTAATTAATTTATTTGCTACAGTTATTGACTACACCGGCTACGTTATTGACTTTGAAATTAAGTGGAGATTATTGTGTTTACAAGAAAGCAAAATATGAAGGTTCATATATTATATATATATATATTAAATCTGGGTATATAAATTTATAATATATAAAAATAATTATACAGGATTAAAATGAATGCATAAAGATTTTTTTATTGAACAAGTGCAAATATAGCCCCATATGTAAAAAAAGTTGAAAAGTTTTCATAATATGATTTAGTCTCGATGTTCAAAGGTATAAAATTGTATTAATTTGTATTATACTTTATTAATTATATTTTAATATTCTAGAACAATTTGCTGTAACAATAGCAGTATGAACATTTAACTTTGGAATGCAGGCCTATTTAGCTGCATTTGATGGATTGCTAGGATATTCATTATAATCGGTTGCAGAATATGCAGTACAACAAGACAGATTACGATGCTTGGATGCTACAAAGGTGAAGAAGAAGATGAAACATCAAGACAATTCATATGCTGCAGGATGTGCAAACATATAATTAAAATAAATTGTATATGTATAATTATATTTTTAATATCATTTATAAATATAATATATACATTAGTAACTATATATAGTGTGAGAATTAATTTAAAAAAAACTTTAAACTTGATTTAGTCAGAATAATTATTTGTATATCTTATTAACTACATATTGAATATTTTTTCTTTAAATTTCACAATATATAAAAATGAACAGTATAAATTATTATTTCTATATATATGTAGTAAATTAGTGATACATTTTTATTTTATTTGTTAATCATTATTTAAAATAAATATTTATAATAAGATTGTTAAATAATTATTACAAAAACTTTAATATTATAAGTGGATACATTTTGAAAAGATGTTATTTTACATGTAACTAATGAATAGTACCTTTAAACACATCAATAAACATTTTCTATATATTATTACTTATTGAAATATATAAGTTTATTAATTTAAATAAAATATATACATGTTGAAAATGAGCAAAATATGTAGATTCCACAAATATTTAAAAGTAGCATTGTATAAAATATGGTCTTGTATAGTGTTACGAAATATTATTAAAAAAGAAATTGAATCTGTATGCAGATTTAGTGAAAATATAATACAAAATATATATGTAAAATAAATAATTAATTGATCATCAAAACATTATTAACCTGAAATGAAAATGGTTTTATATTAGTTTATTACACATAAAGTAAGAACACAGTTGTTTTCGAAACAAATTATATATAATATTAATTAATTAATAAATAATTATAATTGAAGAAAATCAGATTCACTTTATAAGTACGAATTGTGAAGATTTATGGAAATATAATTAATTAAAATAATTGATAGAATAGCTTCCATTATGGTACATCTGCACCTACATATATAAAATATTAATATTTAATAGAATTTTATTTGTTTTATATATATGATATGTATGCTAAGTATATAATTAATATGCTTTACAATAATTTCTAGTAAATAGTAAAATTATTATTATTTATATTAAAAAATATACCTCCTGAGGGCATCGTAACCATACCTTCTGTGTGTCATACAACAATCTAACCACTATACTACCAAACCAGTTTTATTAATTATATATAATTACTAATAGTAGTATTAGATTTGATTTAATTATAAATAGAATTAGAATATAATTATATTTCACAAATTTAATAAAGTATTGATAAATTATAGAATTATTCTAAGAATACAAAATAATAGTATGATTATTATTATATATATATATAGTATTATACTAAGTATATAATATGATAGTTATTAATTATATAATATAAATCGAAAATTATGATGAATAATAATAACTTATTTTAATTTTTTTAAATGCTCAAAATAACCCTACAAAAATATCTTGAAAGGCTTTTCAAAATCCTTATTTCATTTTTGAATGTTTAAAAATATTCAAAATATAATTATGTACCTAAGTTAAATATTACTTAATTATAATTTGATTATTAAAGTATGTACATAAGAGTTCTATATAGTTTCGGAAAGCCCATTTAATTTCAAGTATAATCAATAGATAATTAAATGTCTATTATCATAATAGCAGCATAATAATTATGCTTATATTAATTTGTCATGCTCTTATAAGTCTATTATGCAATTAATAGCAGCATAATAATTGCATAATAGACTTTTAATAGCACCATAATTATTATAATAGCATGACAAATTATCATAAGAGCAGCATAATAATTATGCTTATATTAATTTGTCATGCTCTTATAAGTCTATTATGCAATTAATAGCAGCATAATAATTGCATAATAGACTTTTAATAGCACCATAATTATTATAATAGCATGACAAATGAATAGCAGCATAATATAATATTATATTATTTAATAAATATACATTTACAGCACAATGTAAACATTCGAGGCTATTATATATATGCTATTATCACATAATTAAATTAATATGAGACTATAACTGTTTCCTGGGTTAATTAATTATACTATCATATAGTTTATAATATAAGTACAATTATATAATCAATTCAATATCGAAATAATATTTGTTGAATATTTTATATAATTATAATAGTTTTAAACTAAGTTTATATAATTATAATTATTATAATAATAATATAATAAGTATTACTTAAAGTAAATATTAATACAATTTATGTTATTCAGTTGCATACTATTAATTATAATATTACAATTATACAGGATATCTATATAGTTTCTAGATATAATAAATATTATTGTATGATATGATAACAAAATAAGTACAATTTTATATGAAAAATAATTCTATTCTAATTATATTTATAATTAAACCAAAACTAATACTACTATTAGTAATTATACCTAATTAATAAAATCCGATAGGTAGTATAGTGGTTAGATTGCTGTATGCAATGCAGAAGGTCTGGCTACGATGCCCTCAGGTGGTATATTTTTTATTTTATAATATATATTTTTTTAATATAAATAATAATACTATTTACCCTAATTACCCTATTTACACTATTTAGGCTATTTACTAGACATTATTTTAAAGTCTTTTACAAGAAAAAGCATATTCATTATATAATTAGCATACTTATCATATATAAAATAAATAAAATTCCATTCAATATTAATATTATTATTTAATATTTTATTATCATATCTATTACAAATATTATATATTATGAAATATATTGAACTAGAAATTATTTCGAAACACTATATAGTGTGTTCATTATTATATTTTATATTATGTATAAATATATATATATAAAAATATATATATATAGTATAGGCAAAGATTTTCCGAAGGAAAGATATAACACTTACGCGAAATCGTGTAATTCGAATTTGTATACAAAATACCCTGGTGCCACCTATAGCGGGTTACTTTTAGGAACTATGTGTTGTTTATAATGTAAATTCGTATTTAACTATACACTTTTAAAATGTTAAATAATATGCTTTAAATTAATATTTATATGATGAAAACTAAGTGTTTATTACTAATATATAACAAACAAATATGATATGTATGTTTTAAATGCTATAAGTATATATTTAGTGAGTAAAAGCTAATTTATATTGCATGTAATTTAATAGAGCAATGAAAACATTGTTGTATGCAAACAGAGCCGAACCTAAATCTATTTCAGTGATTTCGATACTACTGCTAGCAGCGGTTAGGGATATTACTAAATTACGTTGCATGCATAGGGAGTGTTATATCTTTGCTTCGCAAAATCTTTGGTAAAGGATTATATAGGACCTATATTTCATATTTTAATATTTTATCCTATGTATTATAAATTTAATAAGGACACCTATTTGTTATCCTAAGTACCATAAAATTGTCCAAGTTTTATACAAATATATTTTGAGAGCTACTCGAATGTCCGACGCGAATAAAATTAGCTAACAATTCCCAGAACAACCCATCCTCTATCTATCCTAGGCTATTTTTTTTGCTGTAATATATATGTAATATATGTATTTTTGTCCAGAACAACCCGATTTACTGAGAATTATCCAGAGATTGTATCTGGATAGTGATAGGAAATATTTATTTCCAGAGTAACCGGCTCCTGATTATTAAGTATAATAAATCCATTAGTTTATACACAATATTATATTTGAAAGAAGGAGAGGATAATAATGCTGAGATTTATTGTGAACAATAGCCATGTCGTAATATGTGACATTATATATATATATATATATATATAATAATTAGGGATGTGTATAAGATGTACAGATAATTCTGTATCGGACTGTGTCACAGTCTATAGGCTACAATAATAAGTTTGGCGAATATAAATTCCTATTAAATAATAGCTTGGTATCTATATTTAGAGCGCTAACATTATATATATATCTTTGGTAGGAATACATATGTGTAGAAGGCACATGGATATATATATAAATATATAGATTATAATAATAAGTAGTTATATATATATATATGTAAGCATATAACACCCCCTTTATACATTTATATCTACAAGTAAATAATACAAGTGGGGATCGTACATTATTGTTAGATCAACGCAGCGCTACGGTTGACGAGGTTTGATTATCTAGATCCGGACCGGATGTCAACGGACTAGTTATGAGTGCGATATCCCTGGGATGAGAATGTAATGACACACAACTGAAGGGAATAACTACATCTGAACCGAGTATCGGTGGAGTAGAGGGTAGGGCAAGAGGTCTTGAGTGATTCTCTGATGCATCTCGGTGTGTTGGTACTACCTCCTGACAGGGCGTCGACGGGGAAGTAAGGCGGATATCTCATAGATTTCTCCCGAAGGTAGAACAATCCATACTGCGGATATTGTAACTCCGAAGTTTCATAGCTGGCTTCCATGTCTTTGATATGTGGTCACTCTGGTGAATGTTTGTGAGGGGTGTTATGTTGGACATGTACAATGAGTCTTGTTTTTTACTAGTGTCGTGTGGTTGACATATTGGATGATAATTTATTCTCATTCGACAAGTCTACGGGGTAGGTTCTAGGTAAAGGGTTTGCTAACTTGTGGCTGTAGAGCAGTTCGGTGGGGCTTTGTGTCGATAATTACTGGTTTAGATCATAGTAGAAGTTTCGACATCTGGAAGTTCTCAAACATCTTCAAGCTCTGCATGGTTCCTCGGCTAGGCCGTTACTTAGGAAGTGGTATGCCTGCTTGTCATGTGGTCGAATCCCCATTCGGATGCAAATATTAGGACCGCTTGTGACGAATATAGTCCTCCGTTGTCGCTAAGTAACCGGTCTAGGATACCATGTTTTAGATTATCTACAATGGTTGCGCTGGTTATGGGCGCACGCATAGTGTATATGAATGGGAATTGAGTATATAAATCAAATATAATGAGGTACGTGATATTGTTATAGTGGACAAAATGTATACTTAGGTATTGCCATGAGTGCGTCAGTGTGTCATATGGCAATAGAGGTTACTTATACAGAAGAAAGTAAGGCTTGAAGGGTTTCGTCTCCCGTTTCTAATTTTAAATATTCTATCTTCTGTGTCCCAAACTTCAATGACTTATCTGGACATCAAGGTCTATGTGTTCACTGGCATCTGATGGTAGGTGAAAATCTATCCGTAGCTCTATTCCTGGCTTTAAAAATATTAGCGTGAAATCTTACTGTTGCACTCGTAGTAGCATTTTTTGGACTCGGGTTGGTGCTGTGAAGAGATTTTTCTGGGTGATCATCAGGGATGGGGTCAAATACGTATTTATATTTTGATTTGAATAATTATTCAGTGATGTATTTGTATTTGAGTGTCGTATTTCGTGTATTTGATCAAATACAGTTTCAAATACACTTTTAAAAATATTTTAATTTAATAATTTAATAGAATGTAGAATTTAAACAATTACTTTATGAATGTAAAAAAAACTTATAATATCCAAAGCAATCAGTCTATTGTTTACAGTTTTTTATTTTATTGATTTTCTTTAGGAATTAAATATATTAAAATAGATTTCAATTAATTATTATGCAATCTGGTATAGAGATAGGAATTATTATTTTATGATTTAATATTTAATATGTTAATATTTGTATTTTATATTTATATTAGATTCTCTCTCTAGAACTCATATATCATTTATCCATTCATTACTCTAATTCTACGTCTTCTCCTTAATATTCAAAAAATATACCACCTATCTACATTGCTTTAATTAACCTATTAATATCATATATACAATACATATCAATCACTAACTATGCAATGTCTATATATATATATATATAATCTAGGGATAAGGATTATTATTTTATATAAAATATAATCATATGATTTAAAATATGATTAAATCAAATGATTTAATATTGAATGTGTTAATATTTGTATTTTGTATTTGTATTTGATAATATGTATTTGTATAAAAACGTAATAAATATTTGTATTTGTATTTGTATTTGTATTTGATAAAGTGTATTTGACCACAACCCTGGTGATCATCTGCACTTCTGGTCAGACTTAATAATGTGAAACCATTCGATTCCGAATATTACGGCTTACATTTATTTTTCGATATTTACATAACGAGTCTCAGCGGGGCTGAATATCTTAGATGCGAAGGTGATGGGGATTTCGTCTTGTTGGATGGATGTAGGAGGATGGCGTCAAAGTAATCGTATGAAGCGTATACTTGAATTGTTATCTTCTTCTTTGTGGCATAATATGATAGAGTAGTATATTTATTCTTCCATGTTATTGAATATATTAAGTATTCGACATCTTTTTTGAGAAGTTAACATAGAAGTATTGTAAGGTGGGACAGGTCTTTATTAAAGGGCCACATGTAGTTCGCGATAACTATGAATTATAATTCATAGGTATCGCGTAATAATTATGATAATGATAATTATCAATGGCTTGCGGAGAATCTTGTGAGGTTATCTGTTGAATTAACTTCTCACACTTGGGGTCGGTATGTACGCCATCATTGTTGAAGAGGAGATCGTTAGTCATATATATATATGCATGGATATTTGTGTATACATATAATATATTATATAAAATTATTATATATATATATATAAATTGTTGTTATGTATTAATCACTGTCTAAGTTGTGTAATACTAATATATTACACTGTTAAGTTGTGTGTATATATAGGGAGTAAAATGTCAAGGCTTATTTACGTTAATTGGTTAGACTTATTCTTCAAGAGATTATACATAGCGTGGTCCGCTATATATACGCAGATGTCTGAGCGTGGGGCGGTAATGCGAGACGGCAGAAACGTACATTGTATGTGAGTCGTGATACCAGGCACTAGGCGTATATGCGCTGATATTACGTAGATGTACAATATCGACGCATATATATAAATAAAATATATAACATCCCCTCTTCTCCCTATTGGTTATCGAAGAGGGGTTGGGGTCATTCCCTCTTCTCACGTATGGAAGAAGGATATCATGTTGGAGGTGGCCATGGGAATGGCAATACATGCGATGTGTATGGTGCTGATGGCATCACGGATGGTGGGGGTGATGGTGAGGGGATCACGGATATTGTGGGTGAGATCGAGAGGGTCACGGGTGACGTTGAGAACATATCGGGTATTATGTGTGATGTTGAATGCGTCACAGATGTCGTGGGTGACAGCGGGGGTGTACCGAATATGTACCTGATATAGTGGGCAAGGGCGAAAGCGTACCGGATGTCGTGGGTAGTGGCTGGGGCGTCACGGAGGTCATGAGTGACGGCGAGGGTGTACAGGATATCATACCGGATGTAGTGGGCAATGGCGAGTACGTAAATAAAATGTTAAACAACATTTTCAGCTCGTCTAGCCGATCTTCATTGTGCCAATCGAAGGAAGGAGTTGGTGTAGGGTTCATGATTGTTTATAGTCATTGGGCGTGGGGGTAGATGTTTCCTAACGTGCTCTCACTGGCAGGATGATATTCATTGGACGTGAGGTTGGACGCTTATTGATGTTACGTCAAGGCTTATGTACGTTTATTGGTTATACTTATTCTTCAAGTGATTATACATAGCGGCGGTCCGCTATATATACACAGCCGTCTGCGCGTGGGGGGGGGGTCATGCGAGATGGAAGGAATGTACGTGCATTATGATACCAGGCACTATGCGTATATTCGCTGATATCACGTTGATATCATGTACAATATCGTCGCATATAAATAAATACAATATATAACAATAAGTACAAGGCATTTTAACCTGTTTAACCTGTTTAACCTGTTAATATTTAATACATTCAATAATATAATAATCTAAAAATGTTGTTAATATATATGTTATTACATATAAAGGTTAATATATATATAGGATGATACGGTTGGTAGGTAAAAATTAAATGGCAACATTACGTGGCGCACAAGGCGTGCTTGTTAAAAAAACGGAAGAATAAAACTAAACAAAATAAATCAAACAACCCACAAATATCAATACGCAAATAGGATGGTACTCGTATGTGTAAATATCATATATATATATATATATATATATATATATGAATGGTTTATAAATATATTTTTCAAAAGGAATTATTCCATATATACATGTTTCTCATTAAGATTTTATTTTCGTGTGCACTATAGTGGTACATTATACGCTCTTAGAGCGTATAATGAATTAGGGCGACATACACCTTGCGCGACATTTGTGACATTTGATATTTATAGTTATTTAATGTTTGCCTAACGTCCGTATTCCCATGTATATAATATATATATATATAGTGGAAGTATATAGTAGTAATTATATTAAAAATGTAAATAAATTTAGGTTGTATAATAATTAAAAAAAAGTATGTACAATTTTGTATATCTTATTTAATAAGTTATTATATATTATAAATTATAATTTATAATATAATATATATTATATAATATACCTGGTACTAGGTTCAATATCGTGATTTTTTTAATACTCTATGATATAGTCTATTATAGGAATTATCTTAAAGCAGGCCGCCGATTGTTATTATAATAATGTCAGAGTTCATTATAATGCAGCTAAAAAATACAGAAAAATAAAACAAAACCAAATAAATTAAACAACCCCAGAATAAAAATTGAACTCTAACAATATAATAATAATAATCGGCGGCCTTCTTTGATATTAACGTATCATACTATATGATAGACTATATCACTGATAGACTCTATCAGTGATAGAGTCTATGTGACATACTATGTCACATAGACTCTATGTCCGTAACATTTTTATTACAATTATTTAAATTACACGAGTATTCTTATAATATTATATTAATTATATAATGACATGAATACTATATATTTATGTAATTACTAATTCGTATAATGAAGTATGTGGGCTTTTAGTGTGTTGATTATTTTTAAACTATATTTTGACTATAATCATTATAATGATTATAATGATTATAATATGATAATGATTATAATAATAATTATAATAATCCTATTATGCAATGTTATATTTAATTAGTATATTGAATATAACTATCCATATAAAGTTTACAATAACAACTAATAGTATGTGTACTATTAGAAACTACTATTGGTAAAACCCA
The DNA here is from genome assembly GCA_964019155.1 of Osedax fenrisi. Taxonomy (NCBI): domain Eukaryota; kingdom Metazoa; phylum Annelida; class Polychaeta; order Sabellida; family Siboglinidae; genus Osedax; species Osedax fenrisi. The sequence goes on from OZ025245.1 coordinate 17,933,238, forward strand.
ATTAAATTAAATTAATTATTAATAGAATATTTAAAAATGTTACCTGGTAAAATTTAAAATCTTACATTTTTTTTCTTACACGATAAATTACTTAATAAATTACTTAATACACATGATTATGAATGTATATAATTATATATTTAATTCATAATTACAAATTATTCTATATATTTAAATAGTAAGTATATATTTAACAATCTTAATATATATTTTAAAATTATTAAATTTTAAATATTAAATTGATAAAAATACTTGTATTACCTTAGTATTTATAAATATTTATATTTTAATACACATGATTATGGATATATATAATTATATATTTAATACACAATTAAACATTATTCTATTTAAATGTTAAGTATATATTTAATAATAATCTTAATATATATTTTAAGATTATTAAATTTTAAATATTAAATTTTAAAATAATAAAAATACTTGTATTACCTGAGTATTTATGAATCATTTCATTTATTATTTCAAAATATAATAAAAATAAATAATAAATTAATTAAAATGTATATTTTTTATTAATATAATATTTTATTTTTTTATTTTATATATATGATCCATATGTAATATAAAGTCTAAATCCATCAATTCCCTATAGACATATATCCAACAATATTACGTATTTCATTGAAAATGGTGTGTCTACTAAACAGTTATTTTTATGGATCCAATATATATAGAGTGAAAATTCAATCATTATTTAAACTTACCCATTCTATTGATTTTTAAATTATTAATAAATAATATACAACTTTATTTCCTATATATTAATTATATAATTTTATTATAAGTCAAATTTATACCAAAAGTGATAAATTATTGCCCTAAACTATTTGGTGGACACGAAATTGTCCTCCAAATAATCATGTCTACCAAATGATTAATATTATGCAAGAAATGTCAACCAAATCTGGTATGTTCATATATATATATATATATATATATATATATATATATATATATATATATATATATATTCATATAACATTTATTCAATATACACAAAATGAGTACTTACATCACAACATCCACCGCACTAACTATTATCCATAATCTAATTATATTCCGATTATATTGCATACTTATACTACTTTCGGTTCACAATATATATATTTATTATATAAGTATACTTAATAATCATATACCGTTAACAGATCACTTATACTAATTAACCTACTACATCATCTGATTACACTAACTGTTTAATTGACCTTTGAATGACATCTTAACTGGTCATTCGCAACAAAATGCTCACTTAAATTAATAGCAATTATATATTCATTTCTACTGACTAAACAACATGATTATCTTTATCATCTAATTTATTTCCATACTGCATCATGCAACCTACGATCCTCTAACTATACGTTCCTTATTGAATCATCATTTCGACAGAAAAAAACTTGGGAAGTGTCGCTAGTCTGTTTGCGGCAGTTACCTTTGGAATCAACTCCATCCATCACTCAAAACATTAACACACCATAGAACATATTCAAACTAAATAGTTACATAATTGTTCTAAATATCTGAACTTAAAATATATTTGTTTTCACCATATAATATATTTGTATGTACTAAGTATTACTTTTATTAATATATTTATTGTATTTTATTTAATATTATCACATTATAATAATGTTATAATTGAATTAGTGTTTTGGGATAAATATCATAATCTTCATCATATTCGTCATCATATTAAAATATATATATGTACGACTTTCTTAGTTTAGTTATCTAAGTCGTTATATATATGAATTCAAATCTAGTAAGGACTATTAAAATAAATATTACAATACTATTTACAAATTATATTATATAATTAATTATCAAATAATGATCAACTCTCGTTAATAACATGGATGCCTTAACATGATAATGAATCCGAAGGGAAATATGAGAACAATGGTTATAAATAAAACAAACTTCGAAATGTTCCTACATGTGATTAAAGGATTCTATCAAAATAAAATAATTAAACAATACATATATATATATATATATATATATATATATATATATATATATATATATATACTATTAGTATGATATGTGATATTTATTCTATTTTAATATACATTAAAATGTAATTAAAAAATAAATATTAATATTGAATACAAAATTCTAACTTATATTATATATAATATAAATTTGGTAGACATTATTTTTATATTTTTTAATTATTCGATATTTTGAAATAATAATTATATATATTAATCTTATAAAAAATGTCTATCAGATGATTATATTTTGCATTGTCTACCAAATTATTAACAGGGATGGTGAATGCATATTTCAGAATATGTCTACAACAATTGAAAATACAAATAATATTAATTTTACCCCACCTAATGGAGAAATATTTGTCATTCATATAAAAAAATACAAGGTAATTAAAACACATTTTAAATATATTCAAATATCTTTAAAATATAATATTATTTTTATTTAATAGTATATATATATATATATTTATTATTCTAAAGACAATTTAAAATGTCTTACTTTGAATTATGCATATACATAATGTTACACATGCCTTTTGATTATATTTGTATGTATATTACCGTATAAAACATATACCATATTCCATTTAATCACTTTTATACATCCACTCGAGTACATAATATGTAAATAATATTATACATTGTCGATGATACATTTTAACTGAATTTCATTATCTAATTATATCCATTACTACCTATAATACCAGAATGTTTATATTGAGATTATTGTGAAGGATTCTGATAGCTATGTAGATGATGAAATTATCAAATATAACCTGGATTATAATATTACAGTTAATCAAACAAAATATGAATTGAAAGAACAAGATAAAACGTTTAATTGTAATATAAACGATTATTATTTATATGTTATTATATATATATATAAAATACTAATATAATTATTAAAACTAAAATATATGACATTTATTTGTTTATAGATATTCACAAATCAAAATCAAAAGATTCATTTGTTTATAGTAAATCCTATATATTTATTATATATTTTATATATATTATTAATCTAATAAATATTAATTAATAAAGTAGAGTCATTATACTGTATCATAACATAATATAAAACCTTCTAAATGGACTACATGTAAATTTAAAAAATATCAATGTACCCAACAGAATTATCTTTACTATTAAGAGGATATGTGAAACTTACTACTATTCAACAAAAATCAATGAATGCGAGCTATACTGTAAGCCATCAAAAACGCATAGTTGTAATGGTAATGGAATATACAAATTACGTAATGATGGTTAATAATATATACTTATACATAATTACATTTATTTATATATTATTATTACTACTGAATCATTAGTAATTTATGCACATGCATAATGCATAATGCATTAATTAGTATATATCAGTGAATCCTTTTTCTTCATACATACGATAAGATCCATAGATCACCTTTATTATGCTCAATTACAAATAATATAGTATCATCTGACGAAGAAAAGGCTGTTAAAGAAAGACATTCTCGCCAATTTAGCTCTGTATTTATTAATAATAATAGTACTAGTGTTAATTTTCCTTTTATAGCTAGACCTACAACTAATAGTAACAAATTATCTAATTATCTTATACATCCTAATAATGTTAAAACATTTCTATGTTTACTGCCTAATAAATATAATAACTCCCCTGACGGGTTACCAAAGGCTATTTAAAAAAAATTATCCTATGCAATTTATTATCATTTATCGATTATATACACATATATTCTTGAATCTGAAACAAGTATTTGGAAAAAGTCATTATGAAAATATAAAAAGTTTCACTATACCTATATTTAAAAAAGGCGATCCATATATCGTTGTGAATTACAGACCAATTAGCGTACTCCCAAGTTTATTAATTGTTTTCGAAAAAATATTCTCTTATCATTTATCCTATTATTTACTAACCAGTGGAATATTAACTGAACACCCGTATGGGTTTCTATCTGGTAAATCCACGTAGTTACAGCTTTTGAACTTTTATGGTTCCATTTTAAAATCAAAATGAATATATTATATCGGATATTACTTATATCGATATGGCTAAAGCTTTTGATAAATTGTCACACTCACAAGTGTTATATAAGCTAGATTATTATGGGATTAGGGGGAATATACATAACTGGTTAGCTTCTTATTTATCTAATCGAACTCATGGCATTAAAGTCAATAAAACGTATTATAATTATGTACCAGTATACCTCTGGTGTTCACCAAGGTTCTGTGATAGGTCCCTTACTATTCCTTATATACATAAACGATCTTCCTTATACAATACATACACATGTATTAACATCGTTATTTGCAAATGATTCGAATCTAGCTAATTGCTTTATATTACACGAGAAAAATTATATGCAAGATACTCTAAATAGTCTATGTAAATGATGTTTGACTGGGAACAGAACTGGCTCATTCCAAATGCGTTGTTATAAGAATAGGATGCAATGACCACTACTCAGTGTACTCATTGAATGTAATACTTTTATCTGTTATCAAGTAATTCAAATATCTGGTATCACATTATGTGATAATCTTAGTTTCAATATACACATTAATTCAATATTCTCAAAAGCATATATACTTAAAAATAGAATTTTTAGATGATTTATTACTAATGACTATATATTTATTATACAAGCTTATATTAGCTATGTGCGCCCAATACTAGAATATAAGTCATTAATTTGTAATTCTAATACAAATTATATAGGTAATGCTAAAGCTCTAGAAAAAATCCAAAGACTATTTACTAAAAGATTATTCTATAGATGTAATATTAGCATGGCTTCTTATTCTAATTTATTCTAGTTTAATTTATTTTGATATCAAATCTCTATACCACTACAGATTAATTAGCGACATGGTACTTACATACAAGATTCTGAACGGACTTGTGGATATCGAGGCAACATCTATATTTGATACCTTTATCAGCCAATGCATAGGTCATCTAATCAAACTACGACCCAGAAAATGTAAATTTACATTTTACTAAAACTATGTTGGATATAGAGTTCCTTCATTATGGAATTCGCTTCCCAATAATATTTCATCTTGTAAATCAGTCAATAGCTTTCGTGTTATGTTAAAACATTCTTCTCGGCTATTTTCTTATCAATTTTCACACTTATGTAGTTTTAATTATCTTTTTAAATTATAAGTTTCGAAATATATTAATTTTTAGATTTTAATAGTAATTTATTATCTCTATATATATATCAAAATTTGGCATTCCTCTGGTAATAATACAAACTTCATTGTATTATTAATCTTTATTAATACATTTATAATTAGTTTATTTATATTATAATTAATTATATATCTCATTACAAACACATTATGGATTTTGACGTATTTGCAGCTGCAATTATTTTGATTTTGAAAATTTGAGTTGGATTATAAATTATAAATTCATATAATTATAAATTACTTGCATTTAATTCAATGCAACTAATTATATGATTTTTAATGAAGGTAATTATTTTATTATAACATAATTATTACTTTTTTACTTTAATCTCTCTCGAGGACAAATTACTTTTTTTTATAAATATACGCTCTGTCATATATGATACACAATTGTGACTTAAGTTATATATGATACCTCAGGTACATCTACTAGTGTAGATATAGTAACTACCATTCAGCGTGGATTTATTTTAGGTTATTATATGTAATATATTATGTGTAATTTTTACTACATCTAGTTATACAATATAATTTATATAGTTATTTATCATTATATTACTCAATTGTCCATATAAAGCTATATTTGTTTTAATAATAACTTATATATATTATACGTTTAAATATAAGTGTTTTTCTAGTATTTTCTTCATTTTTAAAATCTATAATTAAATTAATAACATTGCCAATTTGAATATTCATGAATCCATTAATCATAAAAGTGTACTTGTATATTATTATATATGTATATTTATATATAACATAATTTATAAATAGTTATATTTTCATCTCATATATGGAAAAATGTTTATTAACATATATAAGTTATTCATATATCCCACATTTAAGATAATAAAAAGTTATATTAAATAAATAGTTATATTTTCATTTCATATATGGAAAAATGTTTATTAACATATATAAGTTATTCATATATCCCACATTTAAGATAATAACAATTATATCAAATGTTCTATATACAAAATATAATATGTTAACAAACACATATATATATATATATATATATATATATATATATATATTTAAACAAAACATTTCTATAATAGATACATAATTAAATATCTGTTTATTTAGAAACCACTGGAGCTATATTGGAATCTACAAGTTATTAAGAATATATTTATATATATATATATATATATATATATATATATATTATATATATTTGTATAATAATAATAATACTAATTTATAATAAATTAAATAAATATTGATGTAATAAATTACATAAATGAATAATTGAGACTAAACTAACCATTTAAACTTTAAACTTTAAAGTGATTGTAATCTATAGTTTTCTATATATATATTGTAAGATACCCCGTTTTATATAAGTTTATAGTTACGAAGTAGATAGCATTACTTCATCATGAACTCAGACCGGTTGTCGAAAGAATCAGAATAGTTATGTAACAATGTATTATATATATGTGGAGTATTACATTGAGTAGTATTTATTTATCCTAGCTATTAATAATCAAGACAATAACAAGTTTATATTTATATTTAAATGTAGAAATATATTTTTTTAATATTTCAAAAATTAGTGAACAAATATTTCAAAAAATCTATTAAAAAATACAACTAATATTTCAAATATTACAAAATATGTTGAAAACCCAAACCTAAACCGACGTTGCTTGGTTTTTTATTATTTGCCTATTATCTATTATTTATTAATTATATTTATATACCTATTCCTGATTCTGCATTGCTATATACATTGCCTATTTATTATTTATTAATTAGAGATATTCCTGATTCGACATTTCTAGTATATACAATAAAATAAATGTTAGCTAAAATACAAACAAAATATAGAACAATATTTGTTTGATATCTAACAAATTAGTGGAAATATATTAAAAAATGCAACACATATTACAAATATTACAAAATATGTTTTTAAAAATGTCTAAAACCCAAACTTAAACCCAAACCGTACCCAAACCGGCGTTTCTCGGATGTTGATTGTTTGCCTATCTATTATTTATTAATTATAGCTGTTCCTGATTCTTCATTATTATATATACAATTAAATAAATGTTAGCTGACATACAAACAAATATAGAAAAATATTTTAATATTTAAAAAATTAGTAGAAAAATATTTCAAAAAATATATTGAAAAATGCAACAAATATTACAAATATAACAAAAAAAGTTTTAAAAAATGTCGAAAACCCAAACATAAACCCAAACCGTACCCGACCTGGCGTTGCTCGGTTTTTGATTGTTTGCCAATTATCATTTATTAATTATAGCTATTACTAATTCTGCATTGCTAAATATTTATATTTAATTTTTTCCTAAATATTATTTATATACAATAAAATAAATGTTAGATTACATACAAACAAATGTGGAAACATATTTTTTTAATATTTAAAAAATTATGAAAAAATATTTCAAAAAATACAACAGATATTTCAAATATTCCAAAATATGTTGAAAACCTAAACCCAAACAGTTCCAAATCGGCGTTGCTAGGTTTTTATTATTATTTTTCTATCTATCATTTATTAATTATAACTATTCCTGATTTGGAATTTCTTGCCGTACCCAACTTTGCTTTACTTGTTGTTTGATAGTTTACCTATCTATTATTTATTAATTATGGCTATTCATGATTCTGCTTTTCATATACAATAACATAAATCGTTGCTAAAATTCAAACAAATTTATACAAATATTAATATCTCAAATTAGTGGACAAATATTTCAAAAATATTTCACAAAATATTTTTAAAAATACAACACATATTTCAAATATTACAAAATATTACTTAAAAATGTCGAAAACCCAAACTGCACCCTGCGTTGCTCGATTTTTGATGTTTGATTGTTGTTGCCTATCTATTATTTATTAATTATAGCTATTTCTGATTCTGTATTTCTGTATTGCTACAAAATACATTTTTTATAAATGTTCTACAAATATTTTAAAAAGTATATTATTTATATCTTATAATATTTATATATTTATTATATAATTATAATATTTTAATTATATCTTAAAATAATCATATTTCAAAGATTAGTTGAAAAATATAAAAAAATATTTCAAAAAATGTCCACAAAAATGTTTACAAATATTTCAAAAAAATGTTTTAAAATATTTCAAAAAAATTTAATAAAAATTTCAAAAATATTTCAAAAATTTCAAAAAAATTTAATAAAAATTTCAAAAAAATTTCAAAAAATTTCAAAAATTTTCAAAAAAAATTTCAAAAAATATATCGAAAAAATGTAAAAAATATTTTTCAAAAAAGCGACGCCGAAGATATTAGTTGACAAAAAATCATTTAAGTGGCAAAAAGTCAATTTTTCCGGTTTTTCTGGGGTACGCTGTAAATAATTCAAAAAAAATTCCGGACCAAGACCATACTGTTGCAAATTTATTAAGATCGGGTATAACAGATTTTCGCGACGTACCCCGGTTCTCGAGTTACCTCACCAGATACACACATATAAATAAATATATATATAATTAAATAGACTTTCTTTTATATAATAGACTAGCCGTACCCGACCCGGCGTTGCTCGGTTTTTGAATATTTGCCTATTATCTATTATTTATTAATTATAGATATATTATATACCTATTCATGATTATGCATTGCTATATATACAATAAAATAAATGTTAGCTAAAATACAAACAAAATATAGAAAAATATTTAAAAAATTAGTGGAAATATATTAAAAAATGCAACAAATATTACAAAATATGTTTTAAAAAATGTCTAAAACCCAAACTTAAACCCAAACCGTACCCAAACCGGCGTTGCTCGGATATTGATTGTTTGCCTATCTATTATTTATTAATTATAGCTGTTCCTGATTCTTCATTGTTATATATACAATTAAATAAATGTTAGCTGAAATACAAACAAATGTAGAAAAATATTTTAATAATTAAAAAATTAGTAGAAAAATATTTCAAAAAATATATTAAAAAATACAATAAATATTTTGAATATTACAAAATATGTTTTAAAAAGATGTCGAAAACCCAAACCTAAACCCAAACCGTACCCGACCTGGCGTTGCTCGGTTTTTGATTTTTTGCCAATTATTATTTATTAATTATAGCTATTACTAATTCTGCATTGCTAAATATTTATATTTAATTTGTTCCTAACTATTATTTATATACAATAAAATAAATGTTAGATGACATACAAACAAATGTAGAAAAATATTTTAATATTTAAAAAATTAGTGGAAAAATATTTTAAAAAATATATTAAAAAATACAACTAATATTTCAATTATTATAAAATATGTTTTAAAAAAATGTCTAAAACCAAAACCCACACCGTCATGACACGGCGTTGCTAGGTTTTTGATTGTTTTCCTATCTATTATTTATTAATTATAACAATTCCTGATTTTAAATTTTTTACCTTACCCAACACGACGTTTCTCGGTTTTTAATTATTTGCCTATCAATTATTAATTATAGCTATTCCTAATTATGCATAGCTAATCTTTAATTTTTAGTCTTCTAACTAATATTTAATAAATCTAACTGTATCCGATGTATATCTAGCGTTGTTCTTTTTTAGATTTATTCGTAAAATATTTTGTAAAAATACAAAAAATAATTTAAAATATTATAAAATATATTTTTAAAAAGTGTCTAAAAATATTTTTTAAATATAAAAAATATTTCAACATATTAGTAGCCATACCCTACCCGGCGTTGCTAGGTTTTTGATTGTTTGACTATTTTTATTAATTATAGCTATTCCTGATTATTCTAAAATATATAATTGCTAAAAAATACAAAAAATATTTAAAATATTATAAAATATGTTTTAAAAAAATGTCGAAAACTCAAACCTAAACCCAAATCCAAACAGTATCCGACTCGATATTTATCGGTTTTTGATTATTTGCCTATTTATTATTTATTAATTAGAGCTATTTCTGATCCTACATTTCTAGTATATACAATTAAATAAAGTTTATCTAAAATACAAACAAATGTGGAAACATATTTTTTTTAATATTTAAAAAATTAGTGACAAAATATTTCAAAAAATACAACAGATATTTCAAATATTCCAAAATTTGTTGAAAACCTAAACCCAAAAAGTTCCAAATCGGCGTTGCTCGGTTTTGTATTATTTGCCTATCTATCATATATTAATTATAACTATTCCTGATTTGGAATTTCTTGCTGTACCCAACTTTGCTTTACTTGTTGTTTGATAGTTTACCTATCTATTATTTATTAATTATGGCTATTCATGATTCTGCTTTTCATATACAATAACATAAATTATTGCTAAAATTCAAACAAATTTAGACAACTATTCGTTTTTAATATCTCAAAAATTAGTGGAAAAATATTTCAAAAATATTTCAAAAAATATTTAAAAAAATACAACACATATTTCCAATATTACAAAATATTACTTAACAAATTTCGAAAACCCAAACCGCACCCTGCGTTGTTCGATTTTTTATTTTTGATTGTTGTTGCCCATCTATTATTTATTAATTATAGCTATTCCTTATTCTGTATTGCTAGTATATAATAAATATTTCCAAATATTACACAAATATTTTTTATAAATGTTCTAAAAATATTTTAAAAAGTATAATATTTATATCTTATAATATTTATATATTTATTATATAATTATAATATTTTAATTATATCTTTAAATAATAATATAACAACGATTAGTTGAAAAATATAAAATAATATTTCAAATAATATTTTTAAAAATAAAACAAAAAATATAGATAATATTAGAAAATATATTTTAAAAAAATTTCTAAAAAATGTCCACAAAAATGGTTAAAAATATTTCAAAAAAATGTTTAAAAATATTTCAAAAAATTTTTAAAATTATTTCGAAAAATAATTCAAAATCATTTTTAAATTTGTAAATTTTAAACATAACCAAATATATATAAAAAAAAAATTTCAAATAATATTTAAAAAAATTCAAACAATACAAAATATATTTCAAAAAATATTTACAAATATATTTATTTTTAAATTTATAAACATATATTTTAAAAAATGTCGATTTTTTTTTTTAAATATCGAAAATAATTCAAAAAAATGTTTAAAAAAATTTCAAAAAAATGTTTAAAAATATTTCAAAAATATTTCAAAAAATTTCCAAAATCAAAAAAAATTCAAAAAAATAGTTCGAAAAAATGTAAAAAAAATATTTCAAAAATGCGACGCCGAAGATTTTGGATGACAAAAAATCATTTTAATGGCAAAAAGTCAATTTTTTAGGTTTTTCTGGGGTACGCGGTAAAAAATTCAAAAAATTTTCCGGACCAAGACCATACTGTTGCAAATTTATTAAGATCGGGTATAACAGATTTTCGCGACGTACCCCGGTTCTCGAGTTACCTCACCAGATACACACATATAAATATATATATATATATAATTAAATAGACTTTCTTTTATATAATAGACTAGCCGTACCCGACCCGGCGTTGCTCGGTTTTTGATTATTTGCCTATTATCTATTATTTATTAATTATAGATAGGTTATATACCTATTCCTGATTCTGCATTACTATATATACAATAAAATAAATGTTAGCTAAAATTCAATAAAATATAGAAAAATATTTGTTTGATATCTAACAAATTAGTGGAAATGTATTAAAAAATGCAACAAATATTACAAATATTACAAAATATGTTTTAAAAAATGTCTAAAACCCAAACTTAAACCCAAACCGTACCCGACCTGGCGTTGCTCGGTTTTTGATTGTTTGCCAATTATTATTTATTAATTATAGCTATTACTAATTCTGCATTGCTAAATATTTATATTTAATTTTTTCCTAACTATTATTTATATACAATAAAATAAATGTTAGATGACATACAAACAAATGTAGAAAATATTTTAATATTTAAAAAATTAGTGGAAAAATATTTTAAAAAATATATTCAAAAATACAACTAATATTTCAATTATTACAAAATATGTTTTAAAAAAATGTCTAAAACCAAAACCCAAACCGTCCCGACACGGCGTTGCTAGGTTTTTGATTGTTTTCATATCTATTATTTATTAATTATAACTATTCCTAATTTAAATTGCTTGCCTTACCCAACCCGACGTTTCTCGGTTTTTAATTATTTGCCTATCAATTATTAATTATAGCTATTCCTAATTATGCATAGCTAATTTTTAAATTTTGTCTTCTAACTAATATTTAATAAATCTAACTGTATCCGATGTAGATCTAGCGTTGTTCTTTTTAAGATTTATTCGTAAAATATTTTTAAAAATACAAAAAATAATTTAAAATATTATAAAATATATTTTTAAAAAGTGTCTAAAAATATTTTTTAAATATAACAAATATTTCAACATATTAGTAGCCATACCCTACCCGGCGTTGCTAGGTTTTTGATTGTTTGACTATTTTTATTAATTATAGGCTATAATTTATAGCTATTCATGATTATGCTAAAATATTTAATTGCTAAAAAATACAACAAATATTTAAAATATTACAAAAAATGTCGAAAACTCAAATCTAAACCCAAACGCAAACAGTGCCCGACCCGAGATTTATCGGTTTTTGATTGTTTGCCTATTTATTATTTATAATCAGGAATATATCTATAGAGATATTCCTGATTCTACATTTCTAGTATATACAATTAAATAAAGTTTATCTAAAATAAAAACAAATGTAGAAACATATTTATTTTAATATTTAAAAAATTAGTGAAAAAAGATTTAAAAAATACAACAAATATTTAAAATATTCCAAAATATGTTGAAAACCTAAACCCAAACCGTTCCAAATCGGCGTTGCTTAGTTTTTTATTATTTGCTGATCTATCATTTATTAATTATAAATATTCCTGATTTGGAATTTCTTACAGTACCCAACTCTGCTTTACTCGTTGTTTGATAGTTTGCCTATCTATTATTTATTAATTATGGCTATATGATTCTGCTTTTCATATACAATAACATAAATCGTTGCTAAAATTCAAACAAATTTATACAAATATTAATATCTCAAATTAGTGGACAAATATTTCAAAAATATTTCAAAAAATATTAAAAAAAATACAACACATATTTCCAATATTACAAAATCATATACAATCACCCTGCGTTGTTCGATTTTTGATTGTTGTTGCCCATCTATTATTTATTAATTATAGCTATTCCTTATTCTGTATTGCTAGTATATAATAAATATTTCCAAATATTACACAAATATTTTTTATAAATGTTCTAAAAATATTTTAAAAAGTATAATATTTATATCTTATAATATTTATATATTTATTATATAATTATAATATTTTAATTATATCTTTAAATAATAATATAACAACGATTAGTTGAAAAATATAAAATAATATTTCAAATAATATTTTTAAAAATAAAACAAAAAATATAGATAATATTAGAAAATATATTTTAAAAAAATTTCTAAAAAATGTCCACAAAAATGGTTAAAAATATTTCAAAAAAATGTTTAAAAATATTTCAAAAAATTTTTAAAATTATTTCGAAAAATAATTCAAAATCATTTTTAAATTTGTAAATTTTAAACATAACCAAATATATATAAAAAAAAAATTTCAAATAATATTTAAAAAAATTCAAACAATACAAAATATATTTCAAAAAATATTTACAAATATATTTATTTTTAAATTTATAAACATATATTTTAAAAAATGTCGATTTTTTTTTTTAAATATCGAAAATAATTCAAAAAAATGTTTAAAAAAATTTCAAAAAAATGTTTAAAAATATTTCAAAAATATTTCAAAAAATTTCCAAAATCAAAAAAAATTCAAAAAAATAGTTCGAAAAAATGTAAAAAAAATATTTCAAAAATGCGACGCCGAAGATTTTGGATGACAAAAAATCATTTTAATGGCAAAAAGTCAATTTTTTAGGTTTTTCTGGGGTACGCGTAAAAAATTCAAAAAATTTTCCGGACCAAGACCATACTGTTGCAAATTTATTAAGATCGGGTATAACAGATTTTCGCGACGTACCCCGGTTCTCGAGTTACCTCACCAGATACACACATATAAATATATATATATATATAATTAAATAGACTTTCTTTTATATAATAGACTAGCCGTACCCGACCCGGCGTTGCTCGGTTTTTGATTATTTGCCTATTATCTATTATTTATTAATTATAGATAGGTTATATACCTATTCCTGATTCTGCATTACTATATATACAATAAAATAAATGTTAGCTAAAATTCAATAAAATATAGAAAAATATTTGTTTGATATCTAACAAATTAGTGGAAATATATTAAAAAATGCAACAAATATTACAAATATTACAAAATATGTTTTAAAAAATGTCTAAAACCCAAACTTAAACCCAAACCGTACCCGACCTGGCGTTGCTCGGTTTTTGATTGTTTGCCAATTATTATTTATTAATTATAGCTATTACTAATTCTGCATTGCTAAATATTTATATTTAATTTTTTCCTAACTATTATTTATATACAATAAAATAAATGTTAGATGACATACAAACAAATGTAGAAAATATTTTAATATTTAAAAAATTAGTGGAAAAATATTTTAAAAAATATATTCAAAAATACAACTAATATTTCAATTATTACAAAATATGTTTTAAAAAAATGTCTAAAACCAAAACCCAAACCGTCCCGACACGGCGTTGCTAGGTTTTTGATTGTTTTCATATCTATTATTTATTAATTATAACTATTCCTAATTTAAATTGCTTGCCTTACCCAACCCGACGTTTCTCGGTTTTTAATTATTTGCCTATCAATTATTAATTATAGCTATTCCTAATTATGCATAGCTAATTTTTAAATTTTGTCTTCTAACTAATATTTAATAAATCGAACTGTATCCGATGTAGATCTAGCGTTGTTCTTTTTAAGATTTATTCGTAAAATATTTTTAAAAATACAAAAAATAATTTAAAATATTATAAAATATATTTTTAAAAAGTGTCTAAAAATATTTTTTAAATATAACAAATATTTCAACATATTAGTAGCCATACCCTACCCGGCGTTGCTAGGTTTTTGATTGTTTGACTATTTTTATTAATTATAGCTATTCCTGATTATTCTAAAATATATAATTGCTAAAAAATACAAAAAATATTTAAAATATTACAAAATATGTTTTAAAAAAATGTCGAAAACTCAAACCTAAACCCAAATCCAAACAGTACCCGACTCGATATTTATCGGTTTTTGATTGTTTGCCTATTTATTATTTATTAATTAGAGCTATTCCTGATCCTACATTTCTAGTATATACAATTAAATAAAGTTTTTTAAATGATATTTTTTTTAATATTTATAAAATTAGTGAACAAATATTTCAAAAAATACAACAGATATTTCAAATATTCCAAAATTTGTTGAAAACCTAAACCCAAACAGTTCCAAATCGGCGTTGCTCGGTTTTGTATTATTTGCCTATCTATCATATATTAATTATAACTATTCCTGATTTGGAATTTCTTGCTGTACCCAACTTTGCTTTACTTGTTGTTTGATAGTTTACCTATCTATTATTTATTAATTATGGCTATTCATGATTCTGCTTTTCATATACAATAACATAAATTATTGCTAAAATTCAAACAAATTTAGACAACTATTCGTTTTTAATATCTCAAAAATTAGTGGAAAAATATTTCAAAAATATTTCAAAAAATATTTAAAAAAATACAACACATATTTCCAATATTACAAAATATTACTTAACAAATTTCGAAAACCCAAACCGCACCCTGCGTTGTTCGATTTTTTATTTTTTATTGTTGTTGCCTATCTATTATTTATTAATTATAGCTATTCCTGATTCTGTATTGCTAGTATATAATAAATATTTCCAAATATTACAAAAATATTTTTTATAAATGTTCTACAAATATTTTAAAAAGTATAATATTTATATCTTATAATATTAATATATTTATTATATAATTATAATATTTGAATTATATCTTTAAATAATAATATAACAACGATTAGTTGAAAAATATAAAAAATTATTTCAAATAATATCTTTTAAAAATACAAAAAATATAAATAATATTACAAAATATATTTTTTAAAAATTTCAAAAAAATGTTTAAAAATATTTCAAAAAATTTCAAAAATATTTCAAAAAATTTCAAAAATATTTCATAAATATTTCAAAAAATTTCAAAAATTTCAAAAAATTTCAAAAAAAAATCAAAAAAAATTCAAAAAAATACTTCGAAAAAATGTAAAAAATATATTTCAAAAAAGCGACGCCGAAGAGTTTAGATGACAAAAAATCATTTAAATGGCAAAAAGTCAATTTTTTAGGTTTTTCTGGGGTACGCGGTAAAAAATTCAAAAAAATGTCCGGACCAAGACCATACTGCTGCAAATTTATTAAGATCGGGTATAACATATTTTCGCGACGTACCCCGGTTCTCGAGTTACCTCACCAGATACACACATATAAATATATATATATATATCTATACATATAAAAGAAAGTTAATTTAAATATTTATTTATTTATTTATTTATTTATATGCTTTCGATGTTTAAGAAAATGGCTCGACGGATTTACAAAATTTAAATTGCTACTAATTTTCTACGAAAAAAGTATTGTGGTTGTTCGGATGAATTTTTTATTTCCGCCTCTACACCGATCATAATTACATAAAACTGTCCTTTATCGACCTATTTCCCTCTATAGGGAAATCTTTTGATTTTAGAAAAAAATGTTTCACACATGAAATGTATGCGAATGTGAGGTGTTTCGTACAAATGTAATTATATTCACTTTACCATAATTAATGCATTCGTAAATGGCAATAAACGGTGATGACGTTTACGTTTTCGATATATTTAACGAAGAAATTTTAAATTTTTCAATAAACACTTAAATTTAAGTGTTTTTGTTATAAATAAATAAATTGTTTTCTATAAATAAATCTTTGTTTACATCTACATTGATAACGATTAGTTACTATTATACCCGTGCAACGCCGGGTCGTAGCCCGGAAAATTTTCGAGCAAATGAAATTAAATTGAATGATGAACAAAGAATAGTTTATAACAACATCTTACAAAGTGTAAATAACGAAGATGGAAAATTGTTTTTCCTGGATGCCCCCGCAGGAACTGGACACACTTTTTTGATTAATGTATTGCTAGCTAAAATGAAGATGGAAAATAAAGAACATATTGCCATAGCATCATCAGGAATAGCAGCAACTATATTATTGAACGGTAGAACAGTCCATTCCATTTTTAAGATTCCAATACAGTTAAACGAAGATTACATTTGCAGCATAAAGAATAAATCAAAATCAGGTAAACTATTTAGAAGCTGTATATTTATTGTTTGGGATGAATGCACAATAACTCAGAAGCATTAGAAGCCGTCGATAAAATGGTAAGAGACATAGTAAACAAAGATAAGCCGATGGAAGGACATACATTAATACTTAGCAGAGATTTCAAACAAATCCTTCCAGTAGTTAAAAGAGGTACAAAGACAGACCACATAAATTCGTGTTTGAAAACTTCAGTAATGTGGAAAAATATAAGATTAATGAAATTAACTAAAAACATGAGAGTATTCTTATCAAACAATCAAGAGTCATCTCTTAGATATAGGTAATGGAATGACGCAGACAAATAATGGTATGGATATTATCCCGTGCGGAAATATAATGAAAAATATGAATGAACTCATCACGAAAATTTATTAAATGTAGAAGACAATTATTTGGATGAAAATTGGTTTTGCGAAAGATGTATATTAACACCTAAAAATGACAATGTATATATAATAAATCAACATTTACTAAATAAATTTCCAGGAGAGATGAAAATATATAGGTCCATAGACAGAGTACAAAAGAAAAGAAGTTGTATATAATCCCATAGAATTCTTGAATTACATTAAACTTTCCGGATTACCAGACCATAAACTAGCAATAAAAGTAGGAGCGCAAATCATGCTACTAAGAAATTTAAATCCCTCAAAATTATGTAATGGATCCAGATTGATCATAACTAATTTACAAAATAATTTGATAGAAGCCAAAATACTAACGGGTCAATATAAGGGAGAAGAAGTCATGTTTCCCAAAATACCACTGATACCATCAGATTATCTCTTTAATTTTAGAAGATACCAATGTTCAATAAAACTGTGTTTTTACATGACAATAAACACATCTCAAGGACAAGCTTTTAAAGTCGTGGACTTAGATTTTGAAACCGAATGCTTCGCCTACGGTCAATTATATGTAGGCTGTTCAATAACACGCAAAGAAAAAAAATGATATATACTGGCCAAAGATTTTCATATGTATTATATAATATATATGAAAATCTTATATGAAAAACATATATGTTTATAAATAAGGAAATATAAATAAAATTCGTAATAATTATAATGTCATTCGTAATAGCAGGGCAACATTTAATACGTTATAATGACCACTACAAGTATAATATCCGGGCAACGCCGGGCCGAAGCCAGCTAGTCTATTATATAAAAGAAAGTCTATTTAATTATATATATATATATATATATATATATATATATATATATATATATATATATATATATATATATCTAATATATAAAAGAAAGTCTATTTAATTATATATATATATGTGTGTGTGTGTGTGTGTATCTGGTGAGGTAACTCGAGAACCGGGGTACGTCGCGGAAATATTTTATACCCGATCTTAATAAATTTGCAACAGTATGGTCTTGGTCCGGAAAATTTTTTGAATCTGTTACCGCGTACCCCAGAAAAACCTGAAAAATTGACTTTTTGCCATTAAAATGATTTTTTGTCATCCAAAATCTTCGGCGTCGCTTTTTGAAATATTTTTTTTACATTTTTTCGAACTATTTTTTTGAATTTTTTTTGATTTTTTTTTGAAATTTTTGGATATTTTGGAAATTTTTTGAAATATTTTTGAAATATTTTTGACATTTTTTGAAATATTTTTGAAATTTTTTGAAATATTTTTAAAGATTTTTTTGAAATTTTTTAAAAATATATTTTGTAATATTATTTATATTTTTTGTATTTTAAAAAATATTATTTGAAATATTTTTTTTACATTTTTTCGAACTATTTTTTTGAATTTTTTTTGATTTTTTTTTGAAATTTTTGGATATTTTGGAAATTTTTTGAAATATTTTTGAAATATTTTTGAAATTTTTTGAAATATTTTTGAAATTTTTTGAAATATTTTTAAAGATTTTTTTGAAATTTTTTAAAAATATATTTTGTAATATTATTTATATTTTTTGTATTTTAAAAAATATTATTTGAAATATTTTTTTTACATTTTTTCGAACTATTTTTTTGAATTTTTTTTAATTTTTTTTTGAAATTTTTGGATATTTTGGAAATTTTTTGAAATATTTTTGAAATATTTTTGACATTTTTTGAAATATTTTTGAAATTTTTTGAAATATTTTTAAAGATTTTTTTGAAATTTTTTAAAAATATATTTTGTAATATTATTTATATTTTTTGTATTTTAAAAAATATTATTTGAAATATTTTTTTTACATTTTTTCGAACTATTTTTTTGAATTTTTTTTAATTTTTTTTTGAAATTTTTGGATATTTTGGAAATTTTTTGAAATATTTTTGAAATATTTTTGACATTTTTTGAAATATTTTTGAAATTTTTTGAAATATTTTTAAAGATTTTTTTGAAATTTTTTAAAAATATATTTTGTAATATTATTTATATTTTTTGTATTTTAAAAAATATTATTTGAAATATTTTTTTATATTTTTCAACTATTGTTGAAATATTATTATTTTAAGATATAATTAAAATATTATAATTATATAATAAATATATAAATATTATAAGATATAATAATATACTTTTTTAAATATTTGTAGAACATTTATAAAAAATATATTTTGTAATATTTAGAAATATGTGTTGTATACTAGGAATACAGAATCAGGAATAGCTATAATTAATAAATAATAGATAGGCAAACAATCAAAAATCGATCAACGCAGGGTGCGGTTTGGGTTTTCGATATTTATTAAGTACTATTTTGTAATATTGGAAATATGTGTTGTATTTTTTTAAATATTATTTGAAATATTTTTGAAATATTTTTCCACTAATTTTTGAGATATTAATATTTGTATAAATTTGTTTGAATTTTAGCAACAATTTATGTTATTGTATATGAAAAGCAGAATCATGAATAGCCATAAATAATAAATAATAGATAGGTAAGCTATCAAACAACGAGTAAAGCAAAGTTGGGTACGGCAAGAAATTCCAAATCAGGAATAGTTATAATTAATAAATGATAAATAGGCAAATAATAAAAAACCGAGCAACGCCGATTTGGAACTGTTTAGGTTTAGGTTTTCAACATATTTTGGAATATTTGAAATATCTGTTGTTTTTTGAAATATTTTTTATCTAATTTTTTAAATATTAAAAAAAATATGTTTCTACATATGTTTAATTTTATTTAATTGTATATACTAGAAATGTAGGATCAGGAATAGCTCTAATTAATAAATAATAAATAGGCAAACAATCAAAAACCGATAAATGTCGAGTCGAGTACTGTTTGGATTTGGGTTTAGGTTTGAGTTTTCGACATTTTTTTAAAACATATTTTGTAATATTTTAAATATTTTTTGTATTTGTTAGCAATTATATATTTTAGAATAATCAGGAATAGCTATAATTAATAAAAATAAATAGTCAAACAATCAAAAACCTAGCAACGCCGGGTAGGGTATGACTACTAATATGTTGAAATATTTTTTATATTTAAAAAATATTTTTAGACACTTTTTAAAAATATATTTTATAATATTTTAAATTATTTTTGTATTTTTGTATTTTTACAAAATATTTTACGAATAAATCTTAAAAAGAACAACGCTAGATCTACATCGGATACAGTTAGATTTATTAAATATTAGTTAGAAGACAACAATTAAAGATTAGCTATGCATAATTAGGAATAACTATAATTAATAATTGATAGGCACATAATAAAAAAACGAGCAACGTCGGGTTGGGTTCGGCAAACAATTCTAAATCAGGAATAGTTATAATTAATAAAGTATAGATAGGCATATAATTAAAAACCGATCAACGCCGTTTTGGGACGGTTTGGGTTTGGGTTTTCAACATATTTTGTAATATTTGAAATATTTGTTGTATTTTTTAAAATAGTTTTTGAAATATTTGTTCACTAATTTTTTAAATATTATAAACAATATTTTTCTATATTTGTTTGTATTTTAAGTAAACTTTATTTAATTGTATATACTAGAAATATAGAATCAGAAATTGCCCTAATTAATAAATAATAAATAATAGATAGGCAAACAAACAAAAACCAAGAAATGCCGGGTCGGGTATGGTTTGTTTTTAAAACATATTTTATAATATTTTATATATTTTTTTGCAATTTTTAGCAATTATATATTTTAGAATAATCAGGAATAGCTATAATTAATAAAAAATAAATAGGCATTCAAAATCAGGTATGGCTTCTAATATGTTCAAATATTTTTTATATTTCTTAAAATATTTTTAGACACTTTTTAAAAATATATTTTGTAATATTTTAAATTATTATTTGTAATCTTACCAAATATTTTACAAATAATCTTAAAAACGAACAACGCTGGGTCTACATCGGATACAGTTATAATTAGTAAATATTAGTTAGAAGAAAAAAATTAAATATTAGCTAAGTATAAACAGGAATAGCTACAATTAATAGGCAAATAATCAAAAACCTAGCAACGCAGGGTAGTGTACGGTTTGTGTTTGGTTTAGGTTTGGGTTTTAGACATTTTTTTAAAACATATTTTGTAATATTTGAAATATTTGTTGTATTTTTTAACATATTATTTGAAAATGTTTTCTACTTTGTTTTGTATTTCAGCTAACATTTATTTTATTAAATATATCAATTAAGAATCAGGAATAGCTATAATTAATATATAATATATAGGAAAATAATCAAAACCGAGCAACGCCGGGTCGGGTACGGCTAGTATATATATATATGTGTGTGTGTGTGTGTGTATCTGGTGAGGTAACTCGAGAACCGGGGTACGTCGCGAAAATATTTTATACCCGATCTTAATAAATTTGCAACAGTATGGTCTTGGTCCGGAAAATTTTTTGAATTTTTTACCGCGTACCCCAGAAAAACCTGAAAAATTGACTTTTTGCCATTAAAATGATTTTTTGTCATCCAAAATCTTCGGCGTCGCTTTTTTGAAATATTTTTTTTACATTTTTTCGAAGTATTTTTTTGAATTTTTTTTGATTTTTTTTTGAAATTTTTGGAAATTTTTGAAATTTTTTGAAATATTTTTGAAATATTTTTGACATTTTTTGAAATATTTTTGAAATTTTTTGAATTATTTTAAACATTTTTTTGAAATTTTTTTAAAATATATTTTGTAATATTATTTATATTTTTTGTATTTTTCAACTATTATTTCAAATATTATTATTTTAAGATATAATTAAAATATTATAATTATATAATAAATATATAAATATTATAAGATATAAATATTATACTTTTTAAAATATTTGTAGAATATTTATAAAAAATATATTTTGTAATATTTGGAAATATTTGTTGTATACTAGGAATACAGAATCAGGAATAGCTATAATTAATAAATAATAGATAGGCAAACAATCAAAAATCGATCAACGCAGGGTGCGGTTTGGGTTTTCGATATTTATTAAGTAATATTTTGTAATATTGGAAATATGTGTTGTATTTTTTTAAATATTATTTGAAATATTTTTGAAATATTTTTCCACTAATTTTTGAGATATTAATATTTGTATAAATTTGTTTGAATTTTAGCAACAATTTATGTTATTGTATATGAAAAGCAGAATCATGAATAGCCATAAATAATAAATAATAGATAGGTAAGCTATTAAACCACGAGTAAAGCAAAGTTGGGTACGGCAAGAAATTCCAAATCAGGAATAGTTATAATTAATAAATGATAGATAGGCAAATAATAAAAAACCGAGCAACGCCGATTTGGAACTGTTTGGGTTTAGGTTTTCAACATATTTTGGAATATTTGAAATATCTGTTGTATTTTTTGAAATATTTGTTATCTAATTTTTTAAATATTAAAAAAAATATGTTTCTACATATGTTTAATTTTATTTAATTGTATATACTAGAAATGTAGGACCAGGAATAGCTCTAATTAATAAATAATAAATAGGCAAACAATCAAAAACCGATAAATGTCGAGTCGAGTACTGTTTGGATTTGGGTTTAGGTTTGAGATTTCAACATTTTTTTAAAACATATTTTGTAATATTTTAAATATTTTTTGTATTTTTTAGCAATTATATATTTTAGAATAATCAGAAATAGCTATAATTAATAAAAATAAATAGTCAAACAATCAAAAACCTAGCAACGCCGGGTATGGCTACTAATATGTTGAAATATTTTTGATATTTAAAAAAGTATTTTTAGACACTTTTTTAAAATATATTTTATAATATTTTAAATTATTTTTTGTATTTTTACAAAATATTTTACGAATAAATCTTAAAAAGAACAACGCTAGATCTACATCGGATACAGTTAGAATTATTAAATATTAGTTATAAATAAAATTAAAGATTAGCATAATTAAAAATAATTAGGAATAACTATAATTAATAATTGATAGGCAAATAATAAAAAACCGAGCAACGTCGGGTAGGGTACTGCAAGCAATTCCAAATCAGTAATAGTTATAATTAATAAATTATAGATAGGCATATATTTAAAAACCGAGCAACGCCGGGTTGGTATGGTTTGTGATTGGGTTTTCAACATATTTTGTAATATTTGAAATATTTGTTGTATTTTTTAAAATATTTTTTGAAATATTTTTTCACTATATATTATAAACAATATTTTTCTACATTTGATTGTATTTTAAAGATAAACTTTATTTAATTGTATATACTAGAAATATAGAATAGAATATAAATCAGAAATTTCCCTAATTAATAAATAATAAATAATAGATAGGCAAACAAACAAAAACCGAGAAATTCCGGGTCGGGTACGGTTTGGGTTTAGGTTTGAGTTTTCGAAATTTTTTTAAAACATATTTTGTAATATTTTAAATATTTTTTGCATTTTAGAATAATCAGAAATAGCTATAATTAATAAAAAATAAATAGGCAAACAATCAAAATCGGGTATGGCTGTATTGGCAATGTTGAAATATTTTTTATATTTTTTAAAATATTTTTAGACACTTTTTTAAAATATATTTTATAATATTTGAAATTATTATTTGTAATCTTACCAAATATTTTACAAATAATCTTAAAAACGAACAACGCTGGGTCTACATCGGATACAGTTAGAATTAGTAAATATTAGTTAGAAGACAAAAATTAAATATTAGCTAAATATAATCAGGAATAGCTACAATTAATAGGCAAATAATCAAAAACCTAGCAACGCCGGATCGTGTAAGGTTTTGGTTTGGGTTTAGGTTTGGGTTTTAGACATTTTTTTAAAACATATTTTGTAATATTTGAAATATTTGTTGTATTTTTTAATATATTTTTTGAAATATTTTTCTACTTTGTTTTGTATGTCAGATAACATTTATTTTATTGTATATTATATACAGTATATATAGCAATTAAGAATCAGGAATAGCTATAATTAATATATTATATATAAGAAAATAATCCAAACCGAGCAACGCCGGGTCGGGTACGGCTAGTATATATATATAATTAAATAGACTTTCTTTTATATGTATAGATATATATTACTTGACCTTAAAATAAATAATAAAATTATATAATTATATAATTTATCTAGGAACTACCGGTGTATTAATAAATTCAATCGGTTATTAATATATATATATATATATATATATATATATATATATATATATACACTTAGTTATGTTTTATCTGAGTAACGAGTTCTTTTCAGGGGTTACATGATACTTCCATAATGCATAACTTCTTTCATTTCACCGAATAATGAAAGCTTCTTTCATCAATACATTTTTCCCGTAATTCAACAGCTAATAATCAAGTAAAATCGTAAATATAGTCCATTAAACATTTGTCCACCCTATCTTTAATTTTCCTTCTAGTAGGCCTTGTAATATAGGTTTTACCAAAGTATAATATATAGAGATACTTAAAAGCCAACTCATCTGTATTATTGTTGTGGTGTATAATAAAGGTTCATAATTATCTAATACATATTTTGTTAGATCCCTTTCTTATAAGTTTCTCCTTCATTATATATATATATATATATATATATATATTAATGTTATATATAGTAGTCTTATATTCGATTTACTTTTTCATTATTATTAATATGTGAATTATTATCTTCTGTACGAATTATATGTGTTGTATTACTTCAATATGTTCTTAACTATTAAGTTGTATAAATTAAGTTTATTGAAGTTTAAAAGTAGAAGTTTAAATCTCTATTTGCAATATCTTCTCTAATCTCATCAGTGTAATATCATCATAACTTTAAGGAATATGCATATTTTTGATATGGAAGGGACTATAAAACCATTAAATGAGTGAGTTGGAAAGTTGGAGGGTTATTAAAGTGGTATATGGTGGGAGATTGCTGAGAGTACTTGTGAGCTTTTGATTGCAGTAATCATCGAAAGTTGATGATAGAGTGTCTGGTTGAAAGTCGGGAAAAGTTTTCTTTATATTTCGCCCTATAAGTTTCGAGCATATGGTGACAGTTTTCTTTTGATCTGATGTGCATAATTCATGAGAAGCAGTAATATGAAGCATATTCTGCATTTATGAGATCGCATCAATATTTGGACTTGGTCAGTTGATAAATAGCGATTATAGAATCTGATTCGGTTTTATCCATATTTTTGTCAAGAGTACGCAATTTTCGTTTTTGTTTATGTATGTGAGGGTATAATAGGATGTGTAGAATCTAAGAATATATTTTTTAATAATGATTGGAGCGTGTGTAGCAAGAGTAGTTAATATAGAGGTAAATAATTCATTGGATGAGTTATTTGAGAAGGGTATGAAGTATATAATGAAATTGTGAGTGTTGATGATTTTTATTTTGCGGGAAGAATGAATGATAATGGGATTGGACGGTTTATGAGATTGAAGGGTAATTAAGATAATTTTATGATCAGTAATATAAGGCCCAAAAGAGTGAGAAAAAATAAAGTTGGATAACATATGGGTAATGCGGATTTCGAGGGTATTACTATGTTTGTGTATGGGGTAAGTATTGTGAAGTTTAAGATTGGAGGGTGACAATATATTGAGTAGAGTTTTATAATAATTAGTTAATTGGTAAGTGGAAATGTTAAAACATCATATAATGATATTATATTCAGAAATTAGATGGGTAAATGAATACAACTGAGATAGAAGAGAGATGAATACTATGATTGAGGAAGAGGGTGTCGCTAAAATATATTGATTATATATTTTATAAATTAAGTAAATTTAATAATAATATATTTATATAAATATAAATAATTACATTATTTTTTATTTAGAAACAACTGAAGATGTATCGGAACGAATAAGTAATTATGAATATATAAATATATATATATATATATATATATATATATATATATATATATAAGTTTAGTTATATTATATGATACTATAAATGATATTATAGATATTATAATATTATAGTTTATTTACTAATATTAATAAAAGTATATTTTTAATAATTAATAGTGTAATATTATATTACATTTTGATAATATAAATATATTTATATGTTTTGAATTTTATTTATACTTATTTAAAGTTTATTAAAAATACATATATAACATACAATATAGATATTTTTGAGATATTGAGGATTACATTTTATATAAGTCTATAGTTGTTTACACTCAATGTATAATCTCAAGCATAAATAATTATAAATTTATATATTACGAAGGCATCTTAAAATAATAATATATTGACAATATATA
Source organism: Osedax fenrisi (assembly GCA_964019155.1). Classification (NCBI taxonomy): domain Eukaryota; kingdom Metazoa; phylum Annelida; class Polychaeta; order Sabellida; family Siboglinidae; genus Osedax; species Osedax fenrisi. The sequence continues at coordinate 17,960,541 of OZ025245.1, forward strand.
TATATATATATATATATATATATATATATATATATATCAAAATAATTAATTAAATGTAATTTTTATCTAGATAATACATTTGTAATAATTAAATTCACCGGTAATTAATATATATATATATAGTAGTGGGGTTAGGGATAGTGGAAATAGGTGTAGAAGGGGATTTCAGTGTGTGAATGGTCATATTTATTGAAGTGGTTTTGCATGGCATATGTTTATTTTTGTAGATTTTTGGAATTGAGTGTCATTTTGAGCGGGATAGGAAGGGTTTACAATTTATGGACAAGGAGTAGGTTTTTGTGATGGGGTAGTTTATGTGGAGTTAGAAAGAGTAGTTTCTATATGTTAATTAGAGTTATGATTTACATATAGTAAGTTATAATGTCGAGTATGATTAGTGGATTCTGTATGTTTGGATGAATTTATAGGATTATTAGATGCTGCATGTCGCATATTAATGGATGTGCGATTGTTATAGTGTTTGTTCCAATGCTTAATAATAGGAAGGGTGGGGTTAAGGGCGATGTTTTCCAATTAACTTTGTAGTTGTGGTAGTGACGTAATTCATAGTTTGTTTTACTGTTGAATATGTACTTGATTTTCGAGTTGTAAAGAAGATTATTTGTTATGACGAATAGGATTATCGAACTGGGGAAAGCCGACTTTGATGTGGGTGATGTTGTATATGTAATAGGTTTAGAGTATTTGTTTTAAATTTTAATGTTGTGAGTTTGGTTTAAATTATTTATAAAAATTGGTTTAGGTTTAGAAATGTTTAGGGAGAGTATGGGAGGAATATGTTTGTTCAGTGGACATTTAATTATTGTAATTGATTTAGATGGTGAAAGTTTAATGGGCGTAGTCTTATTTAATTTAATAAGTTCTTTTATGATGTTAGTGTTATTTATTTGTTGATAATTTATGTTAGTAATGCTGTCCATATATGATTTAAAGTGTAGATTTGGGAGATTGGTTCATATATGTTGATATCGTTATTAGGTTGTGATGATGCTTGTGTTATTATATGTAGTGGTGGTGACAGCGTATTATTAAATGTAATACATTTGGGATATATATATATATATATATATTTATATATAAGAATGGAGGATAACGTATGATTGGATAGAATAATTAGGAGGGTTGTTGCGATTATTCCATTTAAATGTTAAATAATGATTCTCTTTTAGGCAGATATATTGTACATGTGTATGACACATATAGCAGTTAACAAAGTCAGTTTATGTATTATTTAAATTAGAATTACTGTGATTAAATGATATATATAAAATACCTTGGTATTGTCCATTATATAGTTTATGACTAACGATGTAACTCATTTATTATATCTAGGAGGTTGAGTTTGTTTAATTCAGTGATTAATAATAAGCTATAAATAGAACATTATAATAGAGTAACTACATAGTATAATATAATGTAAACAATATTAGTATACTAAATTCAGTGATTTAAAAAAATATATATCATTTTTTAAATAATGATAATATAAATTTGATTTAAGAAGTAAGTAGAAATAATGAATGAAATAAATAAATAATATGTGTGGAATAAATTGAATGTTTATACCTATGACATATACTGTTTTAAGTGTGGATAACTTATCTTAATGACGGATTGATCAGATATATGATTTATGAAATTAAAGTTATCAATAAAAGATAATAGAAAATTGTAATTGATTTCTTAATTTGTTTAGTTATATTAGTTAATTTCATTTTTATTATCTAAGTAAATGTTATATAATTTATAATTTTTATTAACTTAATTTCTCTTTTTATTTTATCTCTTATCCAATTTGTTAGTAGAATATTTAAAGATATTGTATTTTTTAAGTAGTGGGATAACTTGTTTAATTAGTGATGTATATATGGAATGAAATTTGTTGTAGGAGTTTTATGAATCATATTCTTCAAGTACCTATTCCTAATTGTTGTACTTTTCAGTACATCAATAAGTCTTTTAGTGTTATTTATAGTTATTTTCCTTATTTTAGTTTACTTTAAGTTATTTCGTATTTGGTTTGTATTTTAATTATAGTATATATATTGGGAAGTGGTCTATAAAATATTCTAAGAGTATTCCACTATTAATAATAGTCTATTATAAATATTTGTTGTTTTTATATTTATATAAATTTGATCTTTTGTTGAACCATTATTTTATTGAATTGGGTTATGATGATTTGAAGAATTTAAGGCGTTAGTACTAGTTGATTTATTAAACTATTTAATTGGGATTTATTAGGATCATTTGTTATGATATTAAAATCACTCATAATTATTAACTCGTGTAAAATATATATATATTAAATTTACTATATAAAATATATATAAGATCTGCAGTTTTATTGAAATGGCTATAATAATGGCATGAAATTAATATTTTTTTTATTTTTTTAAATTTAATCTCAATTTTAAACGTTTTCAAATAATATTTGTATTACAAGTAAGTTATATTATAAGTTCATATTTAATATCTTTTAACACGTATATTGAAACAACGTCGCATCTATATTTATTGTGTTTCTATCTATAGTTTGTTTGATATGTGTAGTTTGTTATATTATTATTAAAGTTATTATTACTATTTAATCAGGTTTCTGATAAACATATAATATGAGGTTTTATTATTAAAGTATCTATAAATTATCATAATTTATTTAGGTTTTGAGCAAGACTTGTAATATTTGTGTATATATATAAGATTATATTAATTATTATTAATTATTTTGTTATACATGTACATTGTTGTTTTGTTTTGTATTGGTTTGATATTATATTATATTTAATATTCTCTTTTTATTAATTAAATTATTATAAAGGTATCATTTTTATACCCTATACATATTTATTATTTGTTGTTAATTTATTTTTAACTTCAATAGAGAGTTTGTAATAGTCTCCTATCTCAACCGTAATATATTAATTTTTTTTATTTTTTTTTTGTTTTTTTATTTTTTTAATTTGTTTGCATTTGTATTATATTATTAATTTCTATTTCAAATTTTAAAATAATGTTTAAGGGCCTGATTAAATTACCATTTTTGTTGTATTTTCATAATCTAAAATAATATTTTATATTATAATGTGTGTCTACTAGGTCTAACATTTCAGTTATATTTTGTTTTCTTCTATATTTCTTGATTCTTAAATGGAATCTATTGCTTGTTTGACATTATAGAGTATATTTGTTTTATTTCTTATTTAATTTAATTTTTTTTCATTTAGAGTTTTATTTATTATTATTGATTTATTTTGAAGTGTATTATTTAGGTTAGTTTAGTGATCTCAGCAAATGTTTTAAGATCCGATTTATCAGCTGCTTATTTTAGTTTTTTTTATTTTCTTGATTTTCTATAACAATTAATTTTTCAAATTAAGCATATATAATATATAAATAATCTGTTTCAGATATCGTTTATTTTTTTATGAGCTATTTGAATCTTTATCAATTAAATTATAAATATCACTAATATATATATATATATATATATATATATATATATTGGTTCAGAATATTTACTATCAGTAATTTACCGAGTAAATAATAATAATTTCTATAAATATAAATTATGTTTTGTATATACTATATTATGGTCATACTAATTGTATTATTAATTTCGGTATATTTTCAAATAAAGCATGTATATATATTATATATTCTAGGTTTAAATAGCTATATATTATATTAATTATACAAATATATTAAATTCAATTATATTATTATATGTAATACATTAAATATTATACAAATTAATAAATTAAAATAATATCAATTCCACCAATATATATATTTAATATAATAAAAAATAATGGATACAAATGGACTCCTCGAGAAATCATAGACTTATAAATTTTATAAATAACTGTGAGCGCCCCGGACAATGCAAAACAAATAGTAACATTTTTTTCTTGTGTTTTGATTTATCGTTTATTAAGTTATTGATAAATACAAGAGAAAAATAAGAACTGCCAGGATTTGTGACATATTTTGGTTATCCTACCAAATACTCTAACATATATATATTAAATCTATATTATTATTTGTAGTGCTAGTCATGTTTTTAATAAAGTTCAAATTTATGGTTTAATTAAATTATATATGTTTTGGATAATGTACAAATTTAATTGTCAATATTAAAACATCCAACATACATAAGTTAATAGAAAGGTATATTAAATCATACTACATTTAGTATAATATTAATTAATTCTTTATATTCATTTAAAACATGAATAATATGATATTATTATAAAGTTTAATTATTAATAATATATAATAATATCTATTACAATAATTATGTGATATAATATACTGCTTTTACGGGTAGTTAAGTTAATTGTAGTCAGTTTTTAGATTAAAATAAATGTCATGTATTATTATAATCAATTATATATTGTAAAGTGTAAATCATAATTTATAATACATAATTATATCATAATAATTTATTTACAGATATAATACATGCCAATTCTTCGAGTACTACATCTAATGAGTTGGGTTAATATATATATATATATATATATATATATATATATAGCTAGATATTTTTATTAATATAGATATTTTTGATTATATGTAGATATTTTTAATAATATAGCCATAATGTTAACATTTAAATTTTAATTAAGATATACTCTTTGATTATGATTATTATATACTCTTTGAATATATTTAATTATATTTTCAAAAATAATAAATAATAAAAAACATATAAAAATAATATCTACCTAATATATTAATACTATATTAATAAGTATACATTATGATTTTGTAAACGATATTAAGATTTATTTTTATAGACATTTTGCATTTGTAAAATTTTATGAGATATGTTCTATAATTATAATTAAATAATTATTTAATTATAATTAATGATAAACACAAATTACATGCATGTGTAATTATTTGTAAACATATAAATTAATTAATGGGAATTAATAATTTTATTTGTATGTAACATCAAAATGTATCATCACCATATAAACATATATCGAATAATACTATATATATATATATATATATATATATATATATATATCATATAAATAGTATATCTACTAAATAGTAATATGTATATATATATATATATATATATATATATATATACTATAGGATAATGTTAATGATCTGTATTTATTATCTATATAATCTTATTAGTCCCGAGACAGCTTTGCTAGGTTTTTGATTATTGTCCTATCTATTATTTATTAATTATAGCAACTCCTGATTCTGCATTGCTAATTTTTACATTTTTTTCTAGTTAATATGTATTAATTCAAACTGTATCTGATCCAGAGTTATTTGTTATTAAGACGTATTCGTAAAATATTTGGAAAAAATACAAACAATATTTCAAAATATTACAAAATATATTATAAAAAATTGACTTAAAATATTTTTTCAAATATAGAAAATATTTCAATATATTAGTAGCCGTATCCTGATTCCTGATTATGCATTTCTTGTATATACATAATATATACAAAATAAATATTAACTAAATACAAACATATGTAAACAACTATTTGTTTTTAATATTTCAAAAATTAGTGTAAAAATATTACAAAAAATATATAAAAAATACAACAAATATTTCAATTATTATAAAATCTGTTTTAAAATAATGTCACAAACCCAAACCCAAACCCAAACCCAAACCCAAACTGTACCCAATCCGGAGTTGCTCGGTTTTTTTGATTTGTTGACTAATTTGCTGCCTTTATTATTTATTAATTATAACTATTCCTGATTTTGAATTGCTTGCCGTACCCAACCCGGCATTGCTAAAATTGTTATTGTTTTCCTACATATTATATATTAATTATAGCTATTCATTATTCTGCATTACAAGTATAGACAACAAAATAAATGTTAGCTAAAATACAAACAAATGTATAGAAAATTTTATTTAATAAATCATCTAGCACTTATCAACTTCGTCCTATTATTCAATCTAGTGAATCATCTACTAGTCGCATTGACTGGAAATTCTAGTCATTTATACCAGACGATAAATTGCTTTCCATCTGGAGTAAAACTTTTGATGAATATTGTAAGGGGTTACAGAATAATATTAGTGACAATAGTGATAATAATAGTGACAATAGTAACAATAGTGACAATAGTGATAATAGTGACCATTTATGACTATCGAATCTTAAGGTTAATGATAATAATAATAACAGAAATATTTATTGTACTTTATTCAATGCTAGTTCCATCAGAAATAAAAATGGTTTTATTAACCAATTTATTATCGACTCTAAATGTGATATCGTCGCTATAACTGAAACATGGCTTACATATAATGACTCAACTATTCCTGCTTTTGTTGTTCCTAATTGCTATAATATTATCTGCCATAATAGAAGCACTTCGCGGGGTGGTGGTATTGCAATAATTTACAATTCTTGTTTTAATATTAAAAATAATATCATACCTAACTTTACGTCTTGTGAAGCTATATCATATCGTCTTCTAAACACATCTAGTTTTATTGACATTATTCTCATATATCGTCCTCCATCTTCATCTTTTGTTACTTTTTTATCTGAAATTTCAATTATTTTTGATTCAATCTCTATCAGCAATTGTATCATTCTTGGTGATATTAATATTCAATTAAATAAAACATCTTATCAATCTAATTTGTTTAATGACCTATTATTTAGTAATTCTACGCATCAGCATATTAATTTTCCCACTCACACTAGTTATAATACTATCGATGTAATTATATCCCCTTCTGATTATTCTTTAATCTCTAGTACTAATCAAAGATTACTTATATTTGACCATTTTGCCATTAATTTCAATTTATCTTTCCCGGTTCCCTTGGATCAATCTTTTATCAGAAATTATAGAAATATATCTAGCATTAATATTAAAGAATTCATGAAATCTACTTTTATTCAGCTAAATTATCTTACATCAAACTCACTATATATCGAACCTTCATTCGATGATCTCAATACTTCACTCAAGTTATCACTTGACTTCCATGCCCCTCTTAAAATGTCTAAAACAAGAAAGATATTTCATCAGTCATGGTTTAGCTCTGAATTATCAACTCTTAAAAGGAAATTACGATCATATCAATTGAAGTTTTCTCGATCTAAATCACTGAATGATTTACATTCCTCTAAAATGTATCGTAACATTTATCGTATGAAATTATTTAATGTAAAATCTATATTTTGTATTAATAAATTTAGTGATTTTGGAATCAACTCTAAACAGTCTTTTAAACAAGCTTTATATCTAATTAGCAAGAATAAAATTAAAAAACTTCCAGATTTACCTGAAAATGTACTATACTCATCATTTTCTAGTTTTTTCATACAAAAAACAAAAGTATCATAAATAATCTACCTCCTATTAGTAATAATTGCCAACCATCTTTATGTAAAAATTTTTCATCATTTCACTGATCCTGCTTTTCGCTTCCTAATCCTCTTGAAATCCAAACATTAATTATTTCCATTAAATCGCCATCCCCTCTAGATCTTATTCATATTACGTTACTACGTTCTTCTATTTCATACTTGATAATTCCTATTACTAATATATTTCGCTCATCGCTTATTTCCTCAAGTTTGAAACAAGCATATATTACTCCAATTATTAAGAAGTATACTCTTGATTCCTCCATTCTATCTAATTATCGTCCAGTTTCTCAACTTACATCCTTTTATAAAACTCTTTAGCGCATTGTAAGTAAACAATTAGTTCATTAAATAACTTATAATTTGATAGCTGATCCTTTACAATGTGCTTATCTTCCTAATTGTGGAACGGAAACAGCGTATCATTTTATTTTTAATGATATAATACTGTCGCTTGAAAACAAAATGCCATACTTAGTATTACTTGATCTATCTAGTGCTTTTGACACTCTGGATCATACAATTTTATCATCTCGGCTTAAAGAGATAGCTATTCATGGACAGGTGCACAATTGGTTAATGTATTTTGTAACATCTGATTTTTCATCAATTAAGATTAATAACAATTTTTCAAAATCATTTAGGCACACTCAATGTGTTCCTCGAGGATCTGTTCTGTGCCCAATATTTTTCTTGATTTATATATTACCTGTTTCTACTATTTTTTTTTAAATATCCTTACATTCATTATCATCTATATGCTGATGATTTACAGCTTTATAATTCCTTTCCTCAATCTACTGATCACGCTATAATCCAATCCAAAATTAAAAAATGTATTACTGATATAAAAAATTGGTTCACTAGTAATTCAATATCATTAAATGTTTCAAAAACGTATACTATTTTATTCTCTAAAATACCTTCAATTGTTAAAATAACTGATAGTTTTCTTGCCACGCTGCCTTTATCTAACAAAATTACTACACTCGGTATAACAATTGACTCTATTATAAAATATGACAGTCACATTCTTAATGTTATTCGTACTGATAATTTTTATTTATATAATATACATAAGGCTCGTGCTAAGCTCTCATTTGATATCACTAAATAACTTATAATTTCATTGGTTTTTAGTAGATTCGACTACTGTAATTCATTTTTTGTTTTTGTCCCTGATAATATTATGATAAAATTCGAAAAAATTCAAAGGAGAGCTGTTCGAGTTTTATATGAAATTAAGAATAATATAAATACTAATATGAGTAGTAACTATATATCTATATCAATATTATGTTAACCCTTGGTTAGATCAGATATTGTGATATTTGTAAACTCAAATTGTTATGTTTATCTCATAAAGAAATCTACACGCGTCCCCTTAAGTATCTGGCTGAATTATTATCAATTTCTACCAGTATCAGATCAAGACAGGATTGCCATGCAATGAAACTTGTTATACCTCATACAAATTCATGTTTTGGTAACTCTGCTTTCTGCTTTCTCTTTTTCTTTTGCGGTACCAACTATATAGAATTTACTTCCGAATATTATTCGTACGACAACTTCTCGATCTCAATTCAAAAGTAGACTATTTAGACATTATTTAGTGAAATGAATATGTATTTTTTCGATTATTTTTATCTTCGTTTATATGTTATATTATTATTATATTATTTTTATTATTATTGTTATGACGTCGAAAAATGATTTTCATTTATGAAGTCTTTAAACAAATAAATAAATAAATTTATATTTCAAAAATTAGTGGAAAAAAATATTAAAAAAAAAATGTGTCTCCTCTTTTCATTACCACTATTCTACAGAGATTATAGTTATATGTATGTTGGATTTCAGCAGCGTACCTGTGAATCATATAATATTTGATATTTTTTATTTTAGTTAATATATATATATCATTGTTATATAATTGATTATTTATTTTTATGGGATTTGAATTATTACGAATATGAAAAAAATTCTCACAAATACATATTTAATATATAATATAATTTTAAATGCTAGTCATTATTTTATGAAAGTTAAAATGTATACACCCAACGCAAATAAGTCAATAGTAAGGTATATTAAAATTGTACTTAATTCATTATATTCATATAAAAAATTAATAATATGATATTAGTATATAGTTTAATTATTAATAATATATAATAATATCTATAACAATAATTATTTAATATAATATACTGCTTGTTCAGGTAGTTAAGTTAATTGTTGTTAATTATTAGATTAAAATACATATCATGTAATATTATAAAATATAATATGATTTAGTACATTATACTTTTTAAAGTATGGTTCATACTTTATAATATATGATTATTTATTAATAATGTATTTACAGATATTATATATACTAAATCTTCGATGACTACATCTCATTATTTGGGTTAATATATATATATATATATATATAATTATATTAGTTAATAATTATTATAATTAAATAATAATATGATAACACTCTAATAATAGTAAATATAGTATTAATATAAGATTTCAATGGGCTATGTGTTAGTGGTGAATTTAGAAACCTCCAAAGTTTAATATAAACTATTAAATAATTATTATGTATTTTTAACTATAAAATATTGAAATAATTGTATGAGTTAAAAAAGTATATATCATATTAAGAATATGATTTAGTAACTTAATAAATTATATAACAACTATATATAAAAATATAAGTAAGGGAACCATATCGTATTATATCGTTTATTTATTCCATTTAATAGAATAAAAAATATATAATTTATAAATGAAAATACTAATATAATAAATTAATAATATATAGAGAAATAGTAGATATATTGAATTAAGTAAATGGAATAAATTACTTATTTATAAATGTTAAGAGTATATCCGCAATTGAAAGTAGGTGGGAATTTAGTATATTAATGATATGTTTAATAAATAGATATGATTACTAGAAATGTAAAAATCAGTGATATAATAATACAAGAATAGAAATTATCAAAGTATCTAAAGGTAACTTCATTTATAGGCTATAATATATTAGTATAGAGATTAATAAAGTGAAATAAACTAAAGGTCGTGAATACTATGTGAAAATAGCGAACATGTAAAACTATATTTAATGAATGGTATGAATAGTATAGTCAGAGATTAACATTCAGATTATAAACCTGAATATTTGTATAAATTAAAGAAACTTGCATATTATATTCGTTATATTTAATTTTTAATTTTTTTTAAATTATTTTTAAATTTTCATTTTATATTTGTAACTTGATCCTCTCATAAATTACAACCATTCTGTATAAACCACTCGTAAAACTAACGAATTTAAGTATCCATACTTGATATACGGATATTAGTTATGTATTGTTATAATGCATTCTATAATAAATAATATGTTATTGCTAACAATGGTATTCTTAATTAACACATATATATATATATATATATATATATATATATATATTTCTTAGTATAGACTTTATACTACTATTATAATATATTATAAATATTCTATGATTATAAGTTAATACAATTTAAAATATTACATACAAATATTTTGTTATTTTCGAATTGTCATTACAGACATATTTTCGTTATATCCGATTGAAGTTGCATAAACCAGAAGTTAAATAAAACATTGTTTTTAATAATTATAATTATCATTTATAATACTATTGTATTTCTTCTCCCAGGATATTATCTACAACTGTATATAAATATATATATATATATATATATATATATCAATCAAAGATATAGAAACATGTATATTCTACTTTATTCATTAATTAATTATATTATATTAATATACAATGAACATATAAATATTAACATATCCTTGATGATTAATTTTAAGTCTAAAAAATGGATATAAAATACTTAAAATAGAATAATATCATTGAAATTATCATAAATTAATATTATATTATTAACTAGTAAATTATTATTTTGAATCATTATATATTAAAATATACCAAATATAATTGAAATAAATTCATCACATTTCCATTAATTGTCTTTATTTGTCCTATATTTGTGATCTTTTTTCTTTTCTTTTTTTTAACAATTTTTCAAGGTTAAATAAAAAAAACTTGTTATGATCTGCAAAAAAATAATTATATATTTAAAATCAGTGTGAAAACTAGTCTATAACCAGATAACAGAAACTAGACTTCAGATAATTGTTTTCAAATGTCAACCAATGTTATCGCTAAATCCTAATTGTATTTTGGTATTATATAATCTACTTTAACCTATATATATATATATATATATATATATATATATATGTACATGTACATGTACATATTTATTATTGAGTTATCATTGAAATATATTGAATTTAAATGGAATAGTATTAATTCATTCAATACATTATAATATTTAAAAATTGCCTCAATATTTTATATCATAATATAGTGAAAACGACAAAATCTGGAATTGATAATGATGACATGGAAATTCTATATATAATATGTTAGTAATAATATCAATATGATACCTTAATATAGATAGATAGATAGATAGATCAAAAGGTTATTGAATTACTGGTTATATATAAAGACAGTTATAATTATATATAAACATATAATTATATAACATATCTAAACAAAATATATAAATGTGATACTACAAAACGACACGATATTGGATTATACGAGCCGTTGAAGCAATATATAGTATCCGACAGTGCAAGTTGTCAAATAGGAAAGGTAACAAAACCGAAGGTCTCGGGTTGGCAAGGCCCATATGGGATGGATCAATTCCCAAGGGTGGATGAGTCCCTAGTTTATAATTTGGTTGACGTCTCCTGGCTACCGTTAAGCTACCGTAAACTGATGATATCAAGCATAATATCAACACTATATATTGTTAAATTAATACGGAATAACAATAAGATGATTGATACATTTGGTGTGAATTAATTTTTCACGGAAAAGTGTTTCGGTTTTACAAGATGTAATTGTAAAAGGTAACGCGTTCCAGGAAGAGCAAACTCTATTTCCAAAATAATTCAGATGGGCGTTTTTTCTACACTTTTTCTTTCGTATCTTCAATTTAGGCCCTCTGAAATTGTTGCTATATAGATCAAATATATCAGTTGCATCCACATCGACAAGTCCTTTCAATATTTTATAAGTCAGGATAAGATTAGCTAATAACCTGCGATGAAATAAAGTTTTAATATTAAGAAAAATAAGTCTATCTTCATGAGACCGTTTAGTAAGGTTACATCTATAAAAAAGTATTTTAATGAAATAGATTTTAATATTTTCTATATTGTTAGAATATCATATGAAATTTTCTAGATTCCAAATAGATGAATCCGATTCAACATTAGGGCGAACATATGATAAATAGGCTTTAAGCAAGTATATATAATCATTTATTATGAAATATCTAAATAATCTATTAATAATTAAGTGCGCTTTAGTACATATAGTATTAATATGAGTATTAAAATCATATTATCATTAAATGTTATGCCTAAATCATAGGATGAGGTTTATATAGGGGATTCAAAATCATTAATGAAATATGAATGAACAGGCTTTTTATTACCAATTCGCATATCATAGTAGGAGCAATTTCTAGTTCCCTTATCTTTATCCAATTACAAATTTCATCAATAGCACATTGTAAAGGTAAACAACTTTCTGTGGGCAAAAGAATATAAAATCTTAGTACCATTTGTAAAGAGAAGCATAAATGGGTGGTTTAATAATATTAGGTAAATCATTAATATAAATTAATAATAATAACGGACCTATAACGAACCTTGAGGAAAACCAGATATAACTGGCGAGAAGTTAGAGAAACTATCATTAATTTTAACACTTTGTTTTATATCGAATAAATAAGATTTTAACAATTTATAAAGATTACCACTAACGCCATAATAAGATAATTTATGCAAAAGTATACAATGTGATACTTTGTCAAAAGCATTAGCTAAATCAATATATGCAATATTTGATAGTAGGAATGCATCTCTAGCTTCATACATTTTTTATAAAAAGATATTAGTTGCAATTCGGTTGACTTTCCAGATAAAAATCCGTATTGACATTTAGTAATATAATTATTTGAACGTAAATAGAAAGTTAAATTATTAGAAAGAATTTTTTTAAAAAGAATGAGCGTGCTAGGTAGAATGCTAATGGGCCTATAATTTGCTGGTTAGATAGTATTTTTTACCTTTACCTATCCCATAGCATGTGGATGCCGTAGGGGCGCAGTAGATTTCGTCACAATTTGTTTCCCGTCCTCTCTATTTTCTGCAGCTCTCATCGCTTTATTTATATCAAGAGCAGTCCATTTCTCCATATTGTCTTGCCATTGCATTTTTGGCTTACCTCGTATTCTTTTACCTTCTTCAGAACCCTGAAGAATTGTTTTGGACATGGAGTCACATAACCAAACAATCTCAGTTTCTTCGCGATGACCATTGCTAGTAGTTCCGAATGTGGACCGATTTCTTTGGTATCAATTGCGTACTTCAATATTAGTAACTCTATCTCTGTATGATATGTTCATTAATCGTCTTAAGCACCGCATTTCTAATGTTGTTATTTGTCTTTGTAGTTCCTTCGTAATTGTCCATGTCTCACACGTATATAAGAAAATTGAGTTAACTAGTGACTGCAGTAGTAGGATTTTCAGTTGTTGTGTTTTATCGTACCATATAACATTTAGTCTAGATAGAGCTGCAATCGTCTGTCCGGTTCTAGCTAATATTTCAGACTTTGAACCTTTTTCGTCGATGATTGCTCCTAAGTATTTAAAACTGTCAACTACTTTTAGTGGCTCGTTATTTATTTTTATTTCTGATATGAAACTACCTTCAGAATTTTCCATTATTTGTGTTTTCGTAGAGTTTATTTCCATTCTATATGCATGTGCTGTATTGTCGATTATTTTAATAAGATTGGCTAATTCAGTTCACTACCTGCTAATCCATCGATGTCATTTGCGAATCTCAGATTTGTGATTATTTTACCACCAATATTTACTGAACCTACATGATTTTCTAATACATTGTTCATTATTTGTTCAAGCAAATATTGAATAATGTGGGCGAAAGTAGACAGCCTTGCCTAACTCCAGTTGTTGTTCTTAACCATTCTCCAATTTTACCGTCAAAGTAAACTGCACTTTCTGCTTTATAGTATAGATATTTTATAGATTATATTCATTTTAAATTGATGTTCAATCTTTTCATTGCGTACCATGTCGCGTTGTGCTATATTATATCAAACGCTTTTTTGAAATTGATGAAAACTTGATATAATAGTTTACTATGCTGAGAATATTTCTCTGAGATTACTCTTAAGTTAAATATCTGTTCGCTAGTACTTCTACCTGTTCGAAATCCAGCTTGTTCTTCAAAAATTAACTCTTCCGTGTAATGTTTCAATCTGTTTAGGATTATCTTTAGCATTATTTCACTAGAGTGTGATATAAGGCTTATTATACTATAATTTTCACATTTCTGTTGGCTTCCTTTCTTATGTAAACTTATTATCATTGATTTTGTCAAGTCTGATTGCCAGATTCCAGTTTCCCATATTTTGTTACATATATCTAACAGTATTTGAATCATATCATCTGTATATGTCCTCCAGCTCTAATTAATTCAGCTGGTATATGTCAATACCAGCTGATTTTCCCATCTTTAATGCCTGGATAGCGGCCTCAACATCACTTTCCAATATAGGAAAAGCATCCTGGTTTGATGGTTCATTTACTGTTAGTACTGATATATCTCCTTCTGTGTTATGTGTATACAGTTCAGAACAATATTCTGTCCAACGATTCAGAACTTCTGTTTTATATGTTATGCACTTACCATCTTTATCATGTACATTAACTATTATTTTGTCCTTCTTTTTTGTTAGCTCATTTACAATTTGGTAGGCTTTCTTGGTATTGTTTCTAATTAGACATTCTCCAATATCAGTACATTTATTATTAATCCAGATTTCTTTTGCTATTCTCATCTCCTTCTGTATTGTGTTATTTATTTGTTTGTACGTACTTCCTGGTTCAAATTTAGTCTTTTTCAGTTCTCTTCTCAAGTCACACATATCCATCAGTTCATTTTTTATACATTTTTTTTTCTCTGTGTTTTCCTAGGATTTCAGTTGTTGTTTCTGTCATAGTTCTATTTAGTTTCTGTATTTTCTATTTCTGTTAATTTTTATTCCGTCAGTTTTTCATTTATTTTTTTTTCAAATAGTTTTTTTGTCTCTGGATTTTAAAGCTTTTCTAAATCGAATTTATTTCGAGAAAATTTATTTTTCTTGGGATTTTTCAGGTGTAGACTAAAAGTCATCATCAGCATGTAATGGTCACTACCTATGTCAGCTCCATGGAATGATCTAGTCTTATTTATATTCAAACTTGTGGAAAAACGTTTACTCAATAAAATATAATCGATTTGATTATGATATATTCCTCCAGGGCAATGCCAAGTTTGTATTCGTGATTTTTTGTGCGGGCCAAATGTATTTACAATTTTTAACTCGTTTGTTTATGCGAATTCCAGAAGTCGATATGCTTTCTCGTTTGTTACCGAATTGCAAAATATTCCAGAAGTTGATCCCCAATGTGTATGTGCATCCTTACCAATTTTTGTATTCATATCACCTTGAATCAACATTATATCCTTATTTGAAATTTTTGAGATTGATTTTTGCAATTCATTATAGAATATTTAAATTTCTTCATCTGTATGATCTGTTGTCGGTTCATATACTTGAATACCTTAAAAGGGGTTGCATGCAGTCTTAGTATTACTATTCTGTCATTTATCGGAGTGAAGCACATAACCATGCGTATTACTTCACTGTTTATCAAAAACCCAACACCAGTAATGTGTGTTGTCATTTCCAATGTAGTAAAGTTTGTGACCTTCTGTGGTTTGTATTTCGTTCACTCCTTTTCTGCGTACTTCACTCAGTCCTACAACAGTCCACCTATATATATATCTAGTTCATGAGTAAGTTCTTCTAGTTTACCTTCTTCTCGTAAAGTACGTAAGTTCCAAGTACCTATATACGTGTTTTTTCTTCTTATCTTTATTTTCTTTTGTTCATCAGTAACCATCTTAACGTTATTATTCTGATTTGCAATAAATAACGCGAACCTTATTTTCCCGGGCGACGTCCGAGCCGGTATGGTGTTTAAGTTTTGTTTTGAAATCATTTGCGTATCTTGGGCAGATCAGCGGAGCCCATCCCTCTCTGAAATCCCCCACAGCATTAGCCTACTAAAAGTAGTTTCCAGGGTATGGAACGAGGAGCCTTCTGTTAGAGTTGAGTACTAGGTATGGTTGATGTGACTGTAACTAGTACCCCAACACCCCATCAGCATTACATTTTTTGAATATTGGAATAAAATATTTTATTTTATAAGATATTTTCGAAAAAATTATCGATAATGGATGACATAATTCAAACTAACCAGATAATTTCTTTAATAATACTTTCGGTATACCGTCTGGTGAATTGTTGAATTGACTAGGTAATAAACATAGAAATGTACGTAATACCTCATGATTAGTAGGATAAGAGGATAGTGATGATGGTATGTGTGATGATATGGATAATATAGGTATATTAATATTATAACTTTTGTTAAATACATAACTATATTGATGCGATAAACAAGACGCCTTGTCAAAATCAGATGATGATATTGAATTGTCATTTTAATTATAAAGAGATGATAAAATTAGATGAATTTAATTTCTTATTAATGAATTTATAAAAAATGGATTTATTATTGGAAGATAAAACCTTAGATTCCAGATCAATATTATATTTCTAAATTTTAATATCAACATTAAGCTTGGTTAATAGCCAATTCATACGAATATTTTCATCACATATAATATTGTGAAGATGTAGACATTTTTATAATAATTTTTAATTGAAACTAACCAGATAATTTATTAATCTTTTCCTTTAATAATCCTTTCGGTATTATTAATGGTATTTATTGTTTACCTACTTTTAATATTTGTATTCTATATATATACTTTTGTGAAATCATTTATGATTTATTTAAGTGTCTAAATAAACATTCAATCAATATCACAACCATTAATTGGATAATGGATGAATTTAGCAGAGTATTCCAATTAATTGATAACAGATAATTTTTAATATTATAATAATCTGATTTAATGTAATTTGAAATTGGTAATATAGGATAACTAGATATTTGTCGATTAATATCACGAGGATAAATTTAACAAGATAATATGGAAATATGATCACTACAATGAGAATCATATTCTATCGGATTAGTAAATATGTTAGATGATATAATTTTAATATCATTTGTTAGAATTAAGTCCAGAATATTCGAATTACGCGTATTAAAATTCACTAACTGTAATAATCCATTTTTTTGAGTGAACGAATAGATATAATATAATATATCATCACATATTTATTAAATGTAATATTAATAATATGTAATAAATATAATACGTCAATTTACAATTAAACAGGTATTATAATAATTAGTTGTATCATATTGTGTTTTATTGCATATATTATAACACGTATTAAAGATAAAAGGTTATATACTTATATATTAAATATACGTCTTATATATATATATATATATACACACATACATCTTTTTAAATATATTGTCTAGATAAGAATCAAGTATTGATTTATGCTATTGATTATATAATATATTAGATAAACGTGTATATGTATAAATTGTACTTTTCATATTGGTTTCAATGTAGTAACATTTAAAATGTGATTTAAAAAGGATAATTATGACACTTATTTAATATATAAAATTAACCGCACAGATAAAACTAGTATAGTAATTTTACTAATATTTAAAGATTATTATGAAAAGATGATGTAATTAATTGGTAAAATAAATATTTATCTAATAAAATTGAAAAATGTATTTAACTAATTCCTATTACTATTAAATATAATTCATTCTAAGAATCTCAGTTTCGTATTTAATAATATATATAAATATGTAACTATTACCGTTTTAGTAAACACTAATATAATAATGTTTCTAATTTGGTAGACACTATTATTTGTTACACAATGTCATATCCTCAAAAATGTATTGAATTAATAACTTGTTATATATATATATATATATTGGATCCATACATATTTTTATTATTTAGTTGAAACACAATTTAAATGAAATACATAATATTATCTAATATATGTGCACATGTTGTTCATACATTTATTTATTGATACATATATAAATAATAAATATTAAAAAAGTGTTATTACTGTTATTCTTTAATATAATTATTTGATTAATACTATAATATATGTTAATATTAAATAAATTTAATTATATATTTATATGAAACAACTATTTTCGGTTGCAAACATTTTAAAATTTTTTTTTTTTTATTTTTTTTATTTTGTTATATATATATATATATATATTACAGGTGACTAATGAATCGATTATGAATAATTTTCTGTGATTTATTTATCTATATATATATATATATATATTTCATTCAGGAATACTAAGTATATTTTTTAAGTTCATATGTATATATATATATATATATATATATATATATATATTAATATACCTATATACAAATTAGTTATAATTACATTGTATTATATTATTAACATTACATTGTATACATATTTAAAATATATATTATCATTTCAGGGATGATTCATATCGTTTAAATTCTAAAACTTTAAAAACTAAATATAGTACATGTATGTTAGTACTAATTTATTATACATTATAAATAAATATATATTTTATAATAATAAATATTAATATTAATTATTTATAAATAAATTAAGTTTAATTAATGTTTAAGTTAAATTTAATTAAGACTTACAAATCTTAATTTATATAAATAGTATTCATTAATAAGTTACTAAATTAAATACAATATAGACAAAATAAATTAAACATTTTTAATACATGTATCTTATATCTATACCATAACTTCTTAACGACTTTTACTATATTACAAATAGTAAACAAATAGTAAACAAATTTAATATTATTCTTAAAATATATAATTATAGGCTATAATTTATGATATACATATTCTTAATTTCCATGTAAGTTCAAAATCAATAACTATAATTAAGTAATTAGAAGTTATCAGTTTAACGATTATAATATTATACATTATATAATAGTATTATATAATAATATTTTAATAATTATATAATATTATTTATCTTAAAAATATATAACACAACTAAAAATGTATGTCTTATAATTATAATTATAATTAATACTATTAAATACATAATATATATATATATATATATATATATAATTTTATTCTTCAGTATAAAATTCGTATTATTTTATTTAATATATTTCTTAATATATTGTAATATATATTATTAATATATAGACAAGAATCAAATGAATCAATTCCAAAAGTAATGGATGAGTTAGCCAACTGTATAACTGGATTTGATAGAGAAATGCATATTGTGGAAGGGGAATTGATGTAAAAAAAGACATTATATATAATTGTACTGTTTATTATAAATATGTACCTAGAATAAATAATATATATAGTTATTACTATAGGTATATGTATTGAATTGAATTGAATTGAATTGTTTATTTAAACACCAATATAGCGGGTGCCCTCTTTGGTGTATAACAATAACGGAAAATAATAAAAACAAACGAATAGAAAATACAAAATAACAAAAATTTAAGATTAAATAAATCGTATACAAAAATAAATTAAGAAGTTTTTAAAATAATGTTTTAGTTTCTTTCTAAAACAATATAAGGATTTGACTTTCCGTAAGTTATACAGTAGGACATTCCATATGCGAGAAACAGCGGAGGAGAATTCCTGATTACTATATCCGTTAAATAAAGTATGTCTCTCCAACAGTATTGCATCAGATATTCTGCTCGACAATCTACTTCAGTATGCAAATACGTTTCAGTTGATTATAATCATATATGTAGATAGCCAGGCTTACCTAGGAATACATATGTATGAGCTAGACAGAGTAAACGATATTTGCATCGCTTTCTAAAAAACCATTTAAGATTATGTTGGTGTTCATCTGTTTTCAAATGTTAACTACGATTGATATTATAAATAAGGCGTATAGAAGCGCGAATAATTCTATCAATCTTTTTGACCTTTATATTTTTTAAGTCACTAAATAATGATCCGCAATAATCAATAATCAATTCAGGATAATACTAGAGCATTAATAAGTAGCTTAGAGCAATACTTTCTAATATGTCTAATCCTACTTATATGAAAGTTAGCAGATTTTGATATAGAAATAATGTGAGCATCTTCGATAATGTACTATCGAAGATAATTCCAAGATTACGAACTGAAGCAGAAGGATGTATAACCCTACCATCAATAATTACCGGTGGAAAATTAGTATATATCCTAGATACATTTAGTAGTTCGGTTTTAGAGGTATTTACTAGTAGATCATTTCTAAGAATGAATTAATGCACATTCCAGAAGTTCCAAGTTAGAGTTAAGCGAGTTAACAGGAATTTTAATAATTAGCTGTATATCATCAGCATATATATGGTAGGTATTACCATTTAATTACGTATCTATCTAATATTATTAGTAAATTTCCTAATATTACCTACTAGGTAATATTAGGAAATTTACTAATAATATTAGATAGAGACGCAAGTAAATGGAATATAATAAAGGTCCGAGTACTGATCATCGAGTAACTCCACATAGTATATCAATGGGAGGCGAAATATGATCATTCACTTTTACTGAGGAAGTTCGATCGTTGAGAAATGAAGTTAACCAGCTGAGAGAATAACCTTAAATTCCAAGTTCCTTAATGCGTTCAATAAGAATATTGTGGTTTAGAGTATCAAACGCACTCGAAAGGTCGAGTAGCAATAGTTGCGCACAATGAAGGGAGTCGAGCGATTTATAGAGTGTATCAGTAATAATATTTAAAGCAGTTTCAGTGGAATAATGTGTTCTATAAGCACTCTGGTAGGGTTCCATTAAATAGTTATTCTCAAGATAAAATATCAATTGTCTACTGACTACACATTCCATGATTTTATTGATTATCGGAAGTTGGGATATGGGTCTATAGTTCATAAAATCATCAGGATCGAGAGAGGATTTTTTCAGAATCGGCTTAATAATAGCATATTTTAGAGATTTAGCCATGATCCCATCATTAAGTGATTCCGAAATTAAATTCGAGATAGTAATCAAAAGTAATACTAATAAATGTTTAAAGACAACCAGAGGTAGAGGATCAATAGGAGATGTTGAATTGGAACTCATAATCAAATTTATATATATATATATTATATCCTGAACTATGTATACATTATGGGAACCTCAAATGCATAGAACAATTTCTATGTGAATTAAGTTGAGGATATACATTAAAAGTATAATACATTATTGTATTAATTTACTATAATTATAATTAATTTATAAATTTAATATATTATATAATTCAAAAAAATGTATAACTGTATAACAATAATTTGTTATTATTTATTTTAATAATAATAGTTTTACTTATAGCAATTATAAATGTTAAATGATACCATATAATGTAGGGGGAGTGGGGTTGTATGAACAGGTGTATTGCATGAGCCACTGGAGATAACAATTGTTTGCTACAGTAGAAATTTGATTTAACTGAACTAGTATCGACATCTATAATTAATACAGTTGCAGAAGTATCATTTTTAATTAAAAAAATAAAAATAGTAACATTTCAATCACATTTTTAACTAAAGTACGCTCAAAAGTAAAAATTCCAGACAAGGTAATATATGTTATAACTTCTATAATAATTATTTGATTACTATCATATTATATATATATGATTTTAATATATAATTAACTTAATATTAATATAAAAATATATTTAAAATTTTAAATAAAATATTAAAATGTTATCAATTAATAATAAAATTTGATATGGGGTTGAGTGAACCATAAAAAATGTGGTTATATGAACATTGTTTAATCAAACAAATCTCATATGTTAATATTTATAATATAATATTATAATGTTATAATATTAATATCATTATAATATTATAATATATATTCAATGATACGAATATAAATAAGTAATGATTAAATAAAAATAATATAATTAATTATATATCAATATAATTAATTAAATTAATTTTAATGAGGGTCAATTACTAATTCATAATAATTATTTAAATATTATTTCTAGGAATCAAAAATGAGAAACTATACTCAACAAACTGATAGAATACGTGATAAAACTACCATGACAAGAGCAATTAAAGAAGTAAAATAGGGTATGTTCATTCAACTCCGCGTTTGGGGTTGAATGAACTTTTTTATTTTTTTTTATTAATTGTAATTATGAAATATTATAAGTATTCCTTATATCTAAAAATTCAACACGGTTTGTGTAATATAAAATATCTATGATAAATTATGTGTATAATAAATACAAAATTATACCTTTAGAATATAATTCAAATCAATTATTTACATTTTCATATATAAAAATATAGTATAGTTAGTAACTAATAGTTACTATAATATAGTATCATATAGGGGTATTTTCGAGAAATTGAATTAGAATACATTAATATATAGGGTATTGTACAACCTCCTAAATATTTTGAGGCATGTTATATTTCTAAATATTATTTGTTTTTTATTTTATACATTATACTATTTTTATAAGTAAGTATACTTATATATAACAATAATGTAATATCCTGTGAACATGTTATCAGGTTTATATAACAATTGATAGTGATTTAAGGTGTGATTTTTTTAAGATTTGAGATAAATATTACTATATCGAGTGTAAATTTATACTACATTTATTTTTTATTTTAGGTTATTATATGTAATATATTATGTGTAATTTTTACTACACATCTAGTTATATAATATAAGTTATATAGTTATTTGACATTATATTACACAATTGTTCATAGATAGCTATATTTGTTTTAATAATAACTTATATATATATTATACGTTTAAATATAAGTGTTTTTCTAGTATTTTCTTCATTTTTAAAATCTATAATTAAATTAACAACATTGCCAAATTGAATATTCATGAATCCTATAATTACAAAAGTTTACTTGTATATTATTATATATATATATATTTATATATAACATAATTTATAAATAGTTATATTTTCATCTCATATATGGAAAAATGTTTATTAACATATACAAGTTATTCATATATCCCACATTTAATAAAATTACAATTATATCAAATGTTCTATATACAAAATGTAATATGTTAACAAAAACATATACACACACACACACACAAGTTGTTTTTATATTAGTTGCGTATTATATAATTTAGCCGCGGTGTATGTTAGTGTTATACCTCTATAATTGTCTGTAACAGTGAGGTAACCCTTCTTTGGTAATGGGAGATTACACCGTCCAGTGTTTAATTGGTTTCTGAGAGTATATACATCGTTGCATAATTCTAGATATATGTGATTGAAGTGACCTTTCTTACATACTTCGGCTGGTATTTCATCTAATCCTGCGGTTTTATTTGTCTTTGTTTTTCTGAGTATTATTTCAAGGTCTTCTATAGTAAATGGACCTTGCTCAATCTGAAGCTCTTTGTCCACTATTTTTACTAAGTCTTGATTAGTTGTTATCAGATTTTTTCCTAGTAATAGAAAGAAATGTTGTTTCCTTTTTGGTTACGTTCTTTGTCATCTTTTGTTTTAATTTTAGATATATGTGTTGTCTTTCTACCAGTAATTTTGTTGACAATTTCCATGCTATAGCAGATTTCTTATTATCTGCAGCTGTCTTGATATCATCTATTTGTTTTTGAAAATATTTGGTTGTCTCGTTTATATATGTATCTTGGAGATTTTTTCTAGCTTTGTTAAACTCAATTTTTTGGTTAGTGTTAATATTTTCTTTCATTTTCAATGATAATCGTTACAGTGATTTTGTTTCTCTATTATATTTATATTTTTCCATGGTATTCTTTTCTTTTATTTTAATCGGAATAAATGTATTCTTCGCTTCCTCATGAGAATTAACAAATGCTTTCTATTTATAATTTGTACTTTTTGAGTAGAAATGATGTTTTAGATAGCTTGTATAATTCTTTTCAATCGATTTTTTTTATGTCATAGTAGTCCAGTCATATAACTATTGACTTTTTATTTGATGTTAAATTAATTTAAGTGTAGCGGTAACAATTTTATGATCAGAGTAAAAACCTACGAACATATTGTAAGATTCATAGTTCATAGCACTATTTACAGATTTATAATTGACAATTATATAGTCTAGTTGGGATTTGAAACCATTTGGATGTGTATGAGTCCATAGTTTACTTCTTTTTTTTTTGAAATGTCGTATTTATACTTTTCCACATTCACATTCATACTTTTCGTATTCATACGTTTTCAATTATGAAGTTATCAAGTATATATCCGTTTCTATTAATTTCAGTATGATATGAAAATGTATTATCATGATCAATACCCAAATATGCATTGAAATCACCTGCTATGATTAAAACATTATGTTCTGGTACATAGCGAGTAAAATAACTCATATTATTATCAAATTCAGTAATATCATCTTAATCAGAAATAATTGTTGGGCTTTAACAGGAAATTACTGTCGAAATAGGTTTCCATTGAAAATTGCTGTAATTTTTCTAGGACTTTTTTTTTCCACATTTATTAAAGATTTTTGAACTGTGACATTGTAGATTTATTATTCCATGAAGAACCTGTCACAAGATTCCATCCATAATTTAAAATATTATATTTAATATCGATATCCTTATGGTATAATCTATGTTATTGTATGCATATTATATCAATATCGTGTTCAATAACATATGCTATAAGTTCAGATGATTGGAAGTAACTTTTAAAAATTCTGATGTAGAAAGTCGATATATGTATATTTTTTGAACTATTTATAAACTTTTAACAAGTTGTTGGTGTATTAATGAGTAAATAGCTTGTTTTCGTGATAAAGGGCCTGACATTGTACCCTGACATGCGCTCTTTATTATCCGTGAGACAAGCTTGGCGGAATTCTGTTTGGTTTTGCTGTTTTTGTTAATATGCTTTTCATTAGACTATTACACAAATGTGCTCGCCACTATTAATTGAGTACAGTTGCCTATTTGACTCATTAATATTAACCGTTGGCCTTGACGTGGTTCTTCCGCTCAATATCACCAACATTACTGCTCCAATGCATTGCACCATAACTCTTGTGCGGTGGCAACACACTAATATATGTTTCCAATGTACCTATCTGATTTTTTGTGCAGGACTGTTTATGAATATCTTATTCTCATATTCGCGGATAACACTCCATATCTGGAGGTCGATACCTCTATCCACCACATGGGGACACTATGAATGGTAGTTACTATATACACACTTGTAGATGTACCTGAGGTATCATATATAACTTAAGTCACAATTGTGTATCATATATGACGGAGCGTATATTTATAACAAAAAGTAATTTGTCCTCGAGATAAATTAAAGTAAATAATTAATAATTATGT
The DNA here is from genome assembly GCA_964019155.1 of Osedax fenrisi. Taxonomy (NCBI): domain Eukaryota; kingdom Metazoa; phylum Annelida; class Polychaeta; order Sabellida; family Siboglinidae; genus Osedax; species Osedax fenrisi. The sequence goes on from OZ025245.1 coordinate 17,986,542, forward strand.
TATAATAAAATAATTACCTTCATTAAAAATCATATAATTAGTTGCATTGAATTAAATGCAAATAATTTATAATTATATGAATTTATAATTGATAATCCGGCTCAAATTTTCAAAATCAAAACAATTGCAGCTGCAAATACGTCAACATCCATAATGTGTTTGTAATGAGATATATAATTAATTATAATATAAATAAACTTATTATAAATTTACTAATAAAGATTAATAATACAATAAAGTTTGTATTATTAATATAGGAATGCCAAATTTTGATAAATATAGAGATAAAAAATTACAATTAAAATCTAAAAATTAATATATTTCAAAACTTATTATTAATCCATATTAAATATAATCTTTACTATATTAATCTATAGATTATAATCACTTTTTATCACATCTAACTGTATAGATAGATAGATAAATAGTTTATTGTTTAGAAACACGAATACAATTATAATAATAGTAATGAATTTAAAATAAATCGAAATAAACCGACACGAAACAAGAAATAATAATAAATATATTATAAAATTGGTAATTTTTTAAAATTTAAACGGGCAGTGTACTAAACATATCCCAAAATGAATATGAATAAAGTGGAAGCGTTAAATACATAAACTGAATGTGTGAAACAACAACTAGATCGGAATCTCGGGGTGATCAGGCCCATATGTAATGGATACAATCCATAGGGATGGAGATACTCGTGGATAAAGAGTTGTATGGCATATCCTGCCCTCTAGAATTAGGCTGCACACAATCCAGATGTATAAAAAACTCTAGCAAAATATCATAATATAAGGAAATATATGTAGTGTTAACAACAAATAATAAATAAAAGTAAGCACATATAAAAAAAAATATAAATAAAACTACATAAGTGTGAAAATTGATAAGAAAATAGCCGAGAAGAATGTTTTAACATAATACGAAAGTTATTGACTGATTTACAAGATAAAATATTATTGGGAAGCGAATTCCATAATGAAGGAACTCTATATCCAAAATAGTTTAAGTAAAATGTAGATTTACATTTTCTGGGTCGTAGTTAAATTAGAGGACCTCTGCATTGGCTGCTATAGGTATCAAATATAGATGTTGCCTCGATATCCACAAGTCCGTTCAGAATCTTGTATGTAAGTACCATGTCGCTTATTAATCTGTAGTGGGATAGAGATTTAATATCAAAATAAATTAAACTAGAATACATTAGAATAATAATCCATGCTAATATTACATCTATAGAATAATTTTTTAGTAAATAGTCTTTGGACTTTTTCTAGAGTTTTAGCATTACCAATATAAGTTGTATTAGAATTCCAAATTAATGACTTATATTCTAGTATTGGGCGCACATAGCATATATAAGCTTGTAAAATAAATACATAGTCATTAGTAATAAATCATCTAAAAATTCTATTTTTAAGTATATATGCTTTTGAGAATATTGAATTAATGTGTATATTGAAACTAAGATTATCACAGAAAGTGATACCAGATATTTGAATTTCTTGATAACAGATAAAAGTACTACATTCAATCAGTACACTGGGTGATGGTCATTGCATCATATTCTTATAACAACGCATTTGGAATAATCCAGTTCTGTTCCCAGTCAAACATCATTTACATAGACTATTTAGAGTATCTTGCATATAATTTTTCTCGTGTAATTTAAAGTAATAATCTAGCTTCGCATCATTTGCAAGTAACGGTGTTAATACATTTGTATGTATTTGTTATGTGGTTGAGTAAGTAAGACGGGTGTTGGTAGTTGCATATTTATTAGGTATAGAAGGTAAGACACGAGGGGGGAGATACGTGGGAATGGGTGAGCGTGACGAGTACGCCGACAAGGGGGAGATACGTGGGAATGGTGGGCGTGATGAGTACGCCGACAAGGGGGAGAGATGAATGCACACGGCGAGTGGTGCTATAGATAGGGGGACAAGATACGTAGGTACTCACGACGCGTGGTGCTATAGTTAGCGGGACAGTACAAGTGCACCAGGTACAAGCATCGCGTGGTACAGTTGTCGCGTACACACGCAATGCGTGCGTCGATATGATTCGGGTAAACATATTACGTAATGGAACGTCCCATATCTAGTTCGATAGCTATACATGGGATATTCCATTATTACGAGTTGATGTGTATAGATGGAATGGTCCATTATGACAATAATATACATATATATATATATATATATAGGTAGATATACATATAACGTAGAGGTGTGTGCACATATGTATATATATATACATATACGTATATATATGTAGGTACGTAGGATAACATCCATCCTTCTCTCAGAGATAGCTTAGTTATCATCGAGATCGACGGTGGGGTCACAAGGGGGGCAGTGTGTTCAAGGCTGGGTGGTTAGGCGACGTGATCTGAAATGTGAGGTGTTAATGGTGTTTTTGACATATGTATTTTAAGCATATGTTACGCTTATGATGGAGTGTATCGATCGGGTGGGTGCCTGATACGATTACTTCGTTGTGGACTGAGTGGACTGGGCATAGGCGTTGGTGGATGGGTTGATACGGCTGCATAATGGGGTAAACGGGCGTGGCTATTTGAGCAGGATTGGGTATATTTAGTGGTGGCGATGCTTTGATATGATGCTGGGATCGCCTAACTATACCGCCATATGGGCTAGTGACATCGTATGCATGCGGTTCCTCCCGACGTTTCATAATAGTGGCTGGTAGCCATTTATACGTTATTGGGTCGCGAACAATTATATTCTGCTGGGAGTGTAGTATGGTAGGTTGGAGAGTACGTCGGTAGTGTGATTGTTGTTTATGTTGTATAGATTGTCGAAGTTGTAGGTTTATATGTTGTTTCCGATTTTGTGTGGTAGATTGATGTAGTAGTAGTTGCATTGGACTCAGGGATGTTGAGTCGATAGGAGTATTTCTCCATGACAATAGCGCCTTTCGGAAATCGGTACCAGAGCTTTTTGTCATAATATTTTTTATGGTTTGAACCTGCCTTTCGATAAAACCATTTGATTGCGGGTAGTGGGGGCTTGATGTTTTATGATTGAATTCCCACTCAGTAGCAAAGGTAGAGAACAATGGGGCGCTAAATTGTGGTCCGTTATCGGTATACAATGTAGTAGGCGCGTTAAATAAGGAAAAAGTATCTTTAAATTTTTGAATTATGGTTTCGCATGATGTACTACCTGGGAGAGGGTGAACTTTGGGGTATTTTGAAAACATGTCGACTATCAAGAGGTAGACTTTGCCTTTTAATTGAAATAGATCGGTGGCTAATATTTCCCATGGTTTAGATGGTATTTCTCTATCCGTCGGTGGGGGTAACCATCCTTGGCGCCCATGCTTTTGACACTGTACGCAAGACTGTACATATTCAGTGAGGTCTTTCCACATGGTTGGCCAGTAGACTGCGTCTCTAGCGAGAAGCAATATTTTTTCTACTCCTATATGTGCCATGTGGAGTTTTGCTATGGTTTTACTTATGGCGGAAGTTGGAACGAGCGCTGAGAGACCTTCAATAATCAATCCTCTATCTACGGTGAGGCTATCTCTGAGAGACCAATAGGCGTGTAATTCCTTTGGCAGATGACTTCTGTCACTTGGCCAACCTAATAATATGTAATTGCTAAGTCTGTGTTGGATGTTGTCGTCTTGTTTTGATAATAGTAGTAGTATTTCAGTCTGTAGAGTCAGATTGATCAGGTTGATTGTAAGTGGTATTGTCGTATTTTTAGTGAATGAAGAATCTCGTGAAAGGGTATCGGCTAGTGCTATCTCTTTGCCTGGTTTGTACTTAATAGTCAGTTGGTATTTTTGTAGTCTCAGTAACATTCGTTGTAACCGTGCGGGTGCGGTGGCGATGTGCTTAAGAATAATCATTTCTAGCGGTTTATGATCACTTTCTACGGTGAATTTTGCGCCGAATAAATAATGATGGAAACGCTCGCAGCCAAATACAATTGCGAGTAGTTCCCTTTCTATGTTGGCGTATCTACGTTCAGTTTCAGTAAGGGTACGCGATGCATAGCACACTGGACGGTTATTTTGCAGTAATACTGCGCCGAGGCCAATACCTGATGCGTCAACTTGCACGGTAGATGGGAGTCTCGTATCGAAATATACTAAGGTTGAATCTTTACAGAGTTCTTCCTTTATTTTTTTAAAACACTCTTGGTGTGAGTTGGTCCATTCAAATATAGTATTTTTGTGAATTAGTTCTCGAAGGGGTGCGAGGAGGCCTGTCATATTAGCGGTAAAGGGTGACATATAGGTTGCGATGCCCGAGATACGCACAGCGCTTACGTTAGTCGGGGTATGTATATTAGCTATAGCCGTGCAACGTTGTGGGTCATGTTTGATACCCGAGCTAGAGTAAATTAGACCGAAAAATGCTATTTCGTTGACAGATATTTCACATTTATCTATGTTGAAGACAAGACCGTATTCGCGAGCGCCATTGAATAGTGCTATCATATTTTCGTCATGTAGCTGCGTGTTTTTACCGTAAACGATAATGTCATTGGCTATGTTGATAATGCCGGTTAGGTTTGTTAGCATAGTATCCATATGTTTTTGGAATACGTCTTGTGCTAAATTTAACCCAAATGGTAAACGTTTAAAGCGGAATCTACCAAGATGGGTATTAAATGTTGTTAATATGCTAGAGTCGTGGTCAAGAGTTACTGACCAGTATCCGGACCTAGCATCTAGTTTGGAGAATACGGAAGCGCCGCATAACAGGTGAATTTCATCTAGCGTTTTAGAGACGTGATGGGGGCGACATATAGCCTTATTCAGGTCCTTGGGATCGAGGCATAGTCGTATTTTACCAGACTTTTTGCGTACGTATGTAAGGCTAGATACCCATTCTGTTGGCGTATTAATGCGCGTAATAACGCCTTGTGTAATCATCGATTGCAGTTCAGTAGCGACTTCGTCGCGTATATGAACGGGTACTCTACGAGCCGCGTGTATAACGGGAGCTATGTCGGGGTTAGTATATGTTATGTGGTTGAGTAAGTAAGACGGGTGTTGGTAGTTTGCATATTTATTAGTATATATGTAGGCAAGATAGGAATGGGGGAGCGTGACGAGTACGCCGACAAGGGGGAGATATGGTATTAACGTAATTAGTTGTAAGGCTTAACATCTGCATTATTCTTTATACACAACCATATAACAGTATTGTATTAGGAAGTTTATGTATATAATGAATAGTAAGGGACCTATCATAGAACCTTGGGGAATACCAGAGGTAACTGGTACATAATTATAATACGTTTTATTGACTTTAATGCATAGAGTTCGATTAGATAAATAAGAAGCTAATCAGTTATGTGCATTCCCCCTAATCCCATAATAATCTAGCTTATATAATACTTTATTAATACAAGATGGGAATGGGGGAGCGTGACGAGTACGCCGACAAGGGGGAGATACGTGGGAATGGGGGAGCGTGACGAGGACGCCGACAAGGGGGAGATACGTGGGAATGGGGGAGCGTGACGAGGACGCCGACAAGGGGGAGATACGTGGGAATGGGGGAGCGTGACGAGGACGCCGACAAGGGGGAGATACGTGGGAATGGGGGAGCGTGACGAGGACGCCGACAAGGGGAGAGATATATTAATGTGTGGTAATGGGACGAGGCGGTATGCCCAAGTGCAGACAGGTGCATGGTATCCCATGATTGCGTTGTCCCTTAGCCAATCAGGGAGGCCACGCACGCAGTGCGTGCGTTGACCTGATTCCGTAGACAGTAAACATATTACATAATGGGACGTCCGATATCTAGCTCGTTATCTAGATATGGAACGTTCCATTATGCTCACGGTACGGAATAGTCCATTATAAGAATATAAGAATATAAGAATATAAGATATATATATATATATATATATATATATATATGTATGTATGTATATATATTATATAACATCCCTTCTTCTCGCACGTTTGGAGAAAGGATAGTATGTCGGGAGTATATAATGTAGGTATTGGAGGCGGCCATTACCTCTTCTCCCGTAATGAAGAGGGGTAATACGTAGGAGGCGGCCATGGGGGTGGCAATACATGCGTTGTGTATGGCTGCGAGGGTATTACAGAGGGCGTGGGTGACGGCTGGGGCGTCACGGAGGTCGTGGGTGACGGATGGGGCGTCACAGAGGTCGTGGGTGGCGGCTGGGGCGTCACGGAGGGTGTGGGTGACGGCTAGGGCGTCACATAGGTCGTGGGTGACGGCTGGGGCGTCACAGAGGACGTGGGTGACGGCAGGGGCGTCACGGAGGTAGTGGGTGGCGGCTGGGGTGTCACAGAAGTCGTGGGTGACGGTTGGGGCGTCACGGAGGTAGTGGGTGACGGCTGGGGCGTCACGGGGGTAGTGGATGTATGCGTTACGGATGTAGGCGTCACAGGTGGTGTGATATACGTGATATCAGCGCATATGTCAAATTCATACGTGAGGTATGTTAAATTATCTATGTATTTTGCTGTAAATAACCTCCAGAAATTTCTAACGGTGTTTTCCACATCTCGAAGTCTTCGTAGTCTTCGTAAAACTCTACACCGAGCCATGTCAGGATGTGGACTAGTATGTCTTCTTCCGATAATGAGTTATACAGTGGTGTTTTTAATACTAGGGCGCAGGTATATTTGAAGTTTCTTGCTTCCTTTTCGATATCTTCTGCTTCTAGGTTAAACGTTGGTATCGTCATATTTAGGACGTGGAGTTGACGGTTCTTGACGTGCTCGCGTGGGTTGACGTGACAAGGAAAAGTGTCGTTAGTAGGGAGTGGGATCTTTTACTTAGACAACTGCCACCATGTTATGTGGTTGAGTAAGTACGACGGGTGTTGGTAGTTTTCATATTTATTAGTATATATGTAGGCAAGATGGGAATGGGGGAGCGAGACGAGTACGCCGACAAGGGGGAGATATGGTGTTAACGTAATTAGTTGTAAGGCTTAACATCTGCATTATTCTTTATACACAACCATATAACAGTATTGTATCAGGAAGTTTATGTATATAATGAATAGTAAGGGACCTATCATAGAACCTTGGGGAACACCAGAGGTAACTGGTACATAATTATAATACGTTTTATTGACTTTAATGCATAGAGTTCGATTAGATAAATAAGAAGCTAACCAGTTATGTGCATTCCCCCTAATCCCATAATAATCTAGCTTATATAATACTTTTGAGTGTGACACTTTATCAAAATCTTTAGCCATATCGATATAAGTAATATCCGATATCATATATTCATTTTGATTTAAATATGGAACCATAAAAGTTCAAAAGCTATAACTCCGTGTATTTACCAGATAGAAACCCATACGGGTGTTCAGTTAGGATTCCACTGGTTAGTAAATAATAGGATAAATGATAAGAGAATATTTTTTCGAAAACAATTAATAAACTTGGGAGTAAGCTAATTGGTCTGTAATTCACAACAAGATATGGATCGCCTTTTTTAAATATAGGTATAATGAAACTTTATATATTTTCATAATGACTTTTTCCAAATACTAGTTATAGATTCAAGAATATATGTATATATAATCGATAAATGATAATAAATTTCATAGGATACTTTTTTTTAAATAGCCTTTGGTAACCCGTCAGGGGAGTTATTATATTTATTAGGCAGTAAACATAGAAATGTTTTAATATTATTAGGAGATATAAGATAATTAGATAATTGGTAACTATTAGTTGTAGGTCTAGCTATAAAAGGAAAATTAACACTAGTACTATTATTATTAATAAATACAGAGATACATTGGCGAGAAAGACATACAGATTTTTCATCATCAGATGTTACTATATTATTTGTAATTGAGCATAATAAAGGTGATATAGAGTTAGATGTATGGATCTTATCGTATGTATGACGAAAAAGGATTCACTGATATATACTAATTAATAATAATATGCATTATGCATGTGCATAAATTACTAATGATTCAGTAGTAATAATAATATATATAAATAAATGTAATTATGTATAAGTATATATTATTAACCATCATTATGTAATTTGTATATTCCATTACCATTACAACTATGCGTTTTTGATGGCTTACAGTATAGCTCGCATTCATTGATTTTTGTTGAATAGTAGTAAGTTTCACATATCCTCTTAATAGTAAAGATAATTCTGTTGGGTACATTAATATTTTTTAAATTATATGTAGTCCATTTAGAAGGTTTTATATTATGTTATGATACAGTATAATGACTCTACTTTATTAATAAAATATATAAAATATATAATAAATATATAGGATTTAATATAAAAAAATGAATCTTTTGATTTTGATTTAAATCATATTCTAATTTGTGAATATCTATAAACAAATAAATGTCATATATTTTAGTTTTAATAATTATATTAGTATTTTATATATATATATATATATATATAACACATAAATAATAATCGTTTATATTATAATTAAACGTTTTATCGTGTTCTTTCAATTCATATTTTGTTTGATTAACTGTAACCCAGCATTCAACTTACATCAATAACTTAAGTTCAACTTAAGTTATGAACTTAAGTTCAACTTAAGTTCATAACTTAAGTTCATAACTTAAGTTCAACTTAAGTTCATAACTTAAGTTGAACTTAAGTTCTAAACTTAAGTTCAACTTAAGTTGTTGATGTAAGTTGAACGTAAGTTTATATGTAAAATAAATAATAGTATATTAGCGTATTATATACGTATTACCATAACAAAATATTAACTTATATATTATAATATATTATATTATTTTATTTAAGTTAGATTTAAAACTTAAATTCAATAATATAATCATTTTAATATTGAATACAATATTTAATCAATATGCAATTGCTATATATTAAATATTGGGCAATTATTTCACATGATTTCTATTTGTATTATCAATTTAATTATGATTAAAATTGTAGTTCACGAGTCTCCTGAATTATATTATGATAATATATTAAAATACATAGGATTACTTAAATAATTTTAGGTTTTAAAATAATATTTTATTTATTAAAAACAGTATATTTACTTAAATATTAATTTAAAATAATAATTTATAATTAATTTGCATAGATAAATATTAAATCAATATTTCAAAATAATTAAAAGGTATAATATTTTATTATTTCTATAATAAAATAATTATATAAACTTAATAATAATACTTACATCAATAACTTAAGTTGAACTTAAGTTCGTAACTTAAGTTCAACTTAAGTTCATAACTTAAGTTGAACTTAAGTCATGTAACATAAGTATATAATATAATATGTATTATATTATTATTATTATTATTATTATTATTATTATTATTATTATTATTATTATTATTATTATTATTATTATTATTATTATTATTATTATTATTATTATTATTATTATTATTATTATTATTATTATTATTATTATTATTATTATTATTATTATTATTATTATTATTATTATTATTATTATTATTATTATTATTATTATTATTATTATTATTATAATATTATTATTATTATTATATATAAACCCATATATAAACTTACGTTCAACTTACATCAACAACTTAAGTTCAACTTAAGTTCGTAACTTAAGTTCAACTTAAGTTCGTAACTTAAGTTCAACTTAAGTTCATAACTTAAGTTAAACTTAAGTTCATAACTTAAGTTCAACTTAAGTTCATAACTTAAGTTGAACTTAAGTCATGTAACATAAGTATATAATATAATATGTATTATATTATTATTATTATTATTATTATTATTATTATTATTATTATTATTATTATTATTATTATTATTATTATTATTATTATTATTATTATTATTATTATTATTATTATTATTATTATAATATTATTATTATTATATATAAACCCATATATAAACTTACGTTCAACTTACATCAACAACTTAAGTTCAACTTAAGTTCGCAACTTAAGTTCAACTTAAGTTCGTAACTTAAGTTCAACTTAAGTTCATAACTTAAGTGCAACTTAAGTTCATAACTTAAGTTCATAACTTAAGTTGAACTTAAGTCATGTAACATAAGTATATAATATAATATGTATTATATTATTATTATTATTATTATTATTATTATTATTATTATTATTATTATTATTATTATTATTATTATTATTATTATTATTATTATTATTATTATTATTATTATTATTATTATTATTATTATTATTATTATTATTATTATTATTATTATTATTATTATTATTATTGTTATTATTATTATTATTATTATTATTATTATTATTATTATTATTATTATTATTATTATTATTATTATTATTATTATTATTATTATTATTATTATTATTATTATTATTATTATTATTATTATAATATTATTATTATTATTGTTATAATATATATAAACTTACGTTCAACTTACATCAAAAACGTAAGTTAAACTTAAGTTCGTAACTTAAGTTCAACTTAAGTTATGTAACTTAAGTTTATAATATGAATAAATATATGTTTAAATGTATATTTTTATATCATAACTATATTAAACATAAATAATTAATCATAAAATACTAATATTTATATTAATATTTTATTTTTAATTTAAACTTACGTTCAACTTACATCAATGACTTAAGTTGAACTTAAGTTAATAACTTAAGTTGAACTTAAGTTGAACTTAAGTTATGAAACATAAGTTATAATAAATAATATTTAATTATATAATTTTATATTTTATATATTATTTTCTACTAAAGTTGATTATAGTACATTAATAATAATGCTTATATTTAACTTAATTTAAAAAACTTACATCACAACTTAAGTTCAACTTAAGTTCAACTTAAGTCGATAAACTTAAGTTCAACTTACATCATAACTTAAGTTCAACTTAAGTTCAACTTAAGTTTTGATGTAAGTTGAATGCTGGGAATATTATAATCCAGGTTATATTTGATAATTTCATCATCTAGAACGCTATCACTATCCTTCACAATAATATCAATATAAACTTTCTGGTATTATAGGTTGTAATGGATATAATTAGGTAATGAAATTCATTTAAAATGTATCATCGATGATGTATAATATTATTTAGATATTATGTACTCGAGAGGATGTATAACAGTGATTAAATGGAATATGGTATATGTTTTAATACGGTAAAATACATACAAATATAATCAAAAGGCCTATGTGTATGCATAATTCAACATAAGACATTTTAAATTTTCTTTATAATAATAAAAATATATATATATATTATTAAATAAAAATAATATTATATTGTAACGATATTTGAATATATTTAAAATGTGTTTTAATTACCTTGTATTTTTTTATATGAATGACAAATATTTCTCCATTAGGTGCGGTAAAATTAATATTATTTGTATTTTCAATTGTTGTAGACATATTCTGAAATATGCATTCACCATCCCTGTTAATAATTTGGTAGACAATGCAAAATATAATCATCTGATAGACATTTTTTATAAGATTAATATATATAATTATTATTTCAAAATATCGAATAATTAAAAAATATAAAAATAATGTCTACCAAATTTATATTATATATAATATAAGTTAGAATTTTGTATTCAATATTAATATTTATTTTTTAATTACATTTTAATGTATATTAAAATAGAATAAATATCACATATCATACTAATAGTATATATATATATATATATATATATATATATATATATATATATATATATATATATATATGTATTGTTTAATTATTTTATTTTGATAGAATCCTTTAATCACATGTAGGAACATTTCGAAGTTTGTTTTATTTATAACCATTGTTCTCATATTTCCCTTCGGATTCATTATCATGTTAAGGCATCCATGTTATTAACGAGAGTTGATCATTATTTGATAATTAATTATATAATATAATTTGTAAATAGTATTGTAATATCAGTTGTAATAGTCCATACTAGATTTGAATTCATATATATGACGACTTAGATACTAAACTAAGAAAGTCGTACATATATATATTTTAATATGATGAGGATGAAGAAGATGATAAAGATTATGATGATAGATTTAAACACTAATTCAATTATAAAATTATTATAATGTGATAATAATAAATAAAATACAATAAATATATTAATAAAAGTAATACTTAGTACATACAAGTATATTATATGGTGAAAACAAATATATTTTAAGTTCAGATATTTAGAACAATTATGTAACTATTTAGTTTGAATATGTTCTATGATGTGTTAATGTTTTGAGTGATGGATGGAGTTGATTCCAAAGGTAACTACAGCAAACATACTAGCGACGCTTCCCAAGTTTTTTTCTGTCGAAATGATGATTAAATGGGAATGTATAGTTAGAGGATCGTAGTTTGCATTATGCAGTATGTAAATAAATTAGATGATAAAGGTAATAATGTTGTTTAGTTAGTATAAATGAATATAATTAATATTAATTGAAGTGAGCATTTTTTTGCGAATGACCAGTTAAGATGTCATTCAAAGGTCAATTAAACTGTTAGTGTAATCAGATTTTTTAGTAGGTTAATTAGTCTAAGTGATCTTTTAACGGTAGATGATTATTAAATATATATTGTGAGCCGAAAGTAGTATAAGTATTCAATATAATCGGAACATAATTAGAGTATGGATAATAGTTAGTGCGGAGGATGTTGTGATGTAGTGACTCATTTTGTGTATATTGAATAAATATTTATATGTACATACAATATTACATATGTATAAATATATATATATATATATATATATATATATATTAATTATGATATATATGAATTAATATTGATGCATCTATCAATAAGTGTTAGATTCAGAATAGTTTAAATGTATACTTATATATATATATTCATTTTATATAATATTATTACAAATTTATAAAAAATATATAAAATATAAATAAAATATATTGACTTTAAGTAATATACTTTTGTAATAATGAGTATACATATTAATGATTATTATATAAACATATGTATATATATATAATAATAATAATAATAATAATCAGAATGTAGGTATGACCATGGTAAACGAAGATGCGATATGCTTATCTAGTCGTTTACCTATTTCACTTTCCTATAGGACAATTATGAGGAGAAAATTATAGTAAAAGTAAAAATAAAAATAAATAAAATATTAAGAGTTAAAGTTAGTAAAAGAAATATATATGTATATAAAATATATACACAAAATATATACAAAAATATATGTTAAAAAACAAATTATAAATAAAATTTAATTAGTTAGTAATCTATTAGAATAATACACTTATAAAAATACGATATATTTAATCATTAAAATTATAACCAGAGTAGCCAACAGTAATTGAAATTAATGAGGATATATGGTGTATCAACTTCAGGGGTATGGGTTCGTCAGGTCCAATGCCTTAGGGATCCTATTTGTGCCAATAATAAGAACACTGGCAATACTTTCCTCTCGGTAAAAGTATATCCCTTTCCCCGACACGTACCATACCACACAATTACAAAAACATCAGACACTCCGTCACCAAAAAAACACAATATAAAATAGTTAAAATGTTACTATAAATGTATATTCATATAGATTACTTTTTTAAATTGTTAAACAATATAAATATTTTTTAAAAACTCCCCATAATGCCATTCATCATGTAAATAAAATTTGAGATAAGATAAATAAATAAAATAATTAAAATATAATCAAAATTAAAACAAAATAATTAGGTAATTAAACAAAACGTAAAAAACACAATACAAAGCTATACAACTACAACCACACTTAATATACAATAATAATACAATACACAAAAATAATCACTTACAATTTAATATTAAGTATATAGACCTCAAGAAAATTTAAATTAAAAAATAAAATATTAAAAATACACATAAGTTAAAGGTTTTAAAAACAGTTAAAAGGTTTAAAAAAATAATATATTATTTTATGGTTTTTTTTATATATTTAAAAATATCCTTAGTTTAATAGTTCTCATTTATTAATAATTATCATTATTTAAATATATCCTTAGTCAAAGTGTTATCATTAGTTATCATTAGTAAATATTTCTATTCAAAAATTTCAATTAATCTATAGATGTATACATACAATTTTATTATAGATAGTGATTTATATATCGTTTTTTCAAATTACGTTTTAATACTGATTTCGATAGATAAGTTTTAAAAGAATTTTCTAAATTATTCCATAATATAGGTCCGTTATAAAATATACTAAAATATTTTATTTGTAAACTATATGATGGTATTATAAATTTATATTGACTTCTTTGACTATAGTTATTTTTTTTTAGAATAAATATAGATTTATATGGAGATGTTGATTTACTATTTAAAACATCATACATAATTAATATTGTTTTACATTTATATATATATCCTTAAATTTCAAAATATTTAAAGAATTATAAAATTCATCAGTATTAATTCTATTTTGTAAATAATAAATAGCACGTATAGCTCTATTTTGTAATATAATAATCATATTTATATTTGATTTATACGTATTACCCCATATAGTTATACAATAGCTAAGATTAGGTTGGATAAAAGCATTATATAATAATTTAAGTGATTTTATACTTAATGAAAATTTGAGTTTATGTAATATTGCAATGAATTTTGATACTCTTTTGCAAATATAATCAATGTGAGCTTTCCAGTTAAGTTTAACATCAATATACATTCCTAAAAATGTATAGCATTCTACTCTATTCAATAGTTTATTATCAATATAAATATTATTATCAAAATAATGTTTATTTATATTATCAATTATTATATAGCAAGATTTTTCAATATTTATTGTTAATTTATTCATAATAAGCCAATTTTTTAATTTTATAAGTTCATTAGTAACTAATGAATTAAGATTATTAATATTTTTATTTTTACAAATAATATTAGTATCATCAGCAAATAAAATAATTGAACATTTATTAGAAAATAAATGCAAGTCATTCATACATAATATAAATAGTATTGGCCCCAGAACTGAACCCTGAGGAACTCCATAATTAATATTTTTTATATCTGACTCATTAATAAAATATACAGTTTTTTGTTTCCTATCATTTAAATGACTGCTAAAAAAATCTAAAGTAACATCTCTGAAACCATAATTTGATAATTTATTTAATAAAATGTCATGATTAATTGTATCAAAAGCTTTCTTGAGGTCTATAGAAACAATTGAACAAATATATTTGTTCTCAAGATTTCTAATTAAGTCATTCATTAACATATTTATTGCAACGGATGTATCTATATTTTTTTGAAAACCAAATTGTGATTTATGTATTAAGTCATATTTGTCAATAAAAGATATCATTCTAATTTTTATAATTTTTTCAAATATCTTTGCATATTGAGATATCAATGAAATAGGTCTATAATTTGTAATATTAGATTTATTTCCATTTTTAAATAATGGAATGACTTTAGAAAACTTGATTATATTAGGAAATTTTCCTTTAGATATCGAAAGATTAAATGGATATTCTAGAATAGGCGAAATTACATATATTGTTTTTTTCAATATATCCATATTTATATGGAATAAATCATTTGATTTTTTATTTTTTGAATTTTCAACTATATTTATAATTTCCGTTTTATTAATAGGATAAAAGAAAAAAGTATTATTATTTACTAATTTAGATGGAAAGTTGTATATATTATTACTATTTCTAATATTAATATTATCTGCTAATTTTCTACCTATATTACAAAAATAATCATTAAATGAATTAGCAGTTTACTTATATTCAATTGGCGAATTATTATTAAATGGACATTTTATATTAGCATTGTTATTAGGATTAAGTAATTTATTTACAACTTTCCACTTATTTTTAGAATCGTTATTATCAATTTTGTCTTCAAAATATTTTTTTTTTGAATATCTAATGATTTTAGTTAGTATATTTTTGTACTTTATATATCTATTTTTTATATCCGTCGAATTTTGTACTTTAAATTTTTTATAAAGAACATATTTTTACATTTTTTCATATTTATACATTTTTGTATACTAAAAGATATCCATGGTTTATTTTTTATTTTGTTATTAGGTATTTTTGTAGATGTATATGTACAACAGTTATCATAAAGAGATTTAAAAATATTTATAAATGAATTAAAAGCAGTATATGGATTTTCATCCTCAAAAATTTCATTCCAGTTATAGGAAGATAATTTATTATTTAAATTATAAATATTAGTATTATTTAATTTACGTTATATACATTTAATGTATGTTAATTTTTTTTTATTAATAGGGTTATTTTTTCTAAAATAATTATTATAAATAATGAATATTGGCAGATGATCACTGATATCTGTAACTAAAAGACCAGCTAAATCTGGTTTAATATTAATATTTGTAAAGCAATTATCAATTAGAGTGTTTGAGTATTTTCCGAATCTAGAAGCTTTATATATTAATGGTTCTAGTTCTATAGATTTAAAAGTGTCTAAAAAATAATTTAAATTATTATCTTTAATAACTTTCAAAATGTTAATATTAAAGTCACCAGTAATTAAAATGTCATACTTATTAAAATATTTATTAAAATTATGTATAATATAATCAGTGAACTTAGAAATTTCAGTTGTAGGTGATCTATATATTCCAGATAAAATAATATCTTTAGAATTATTAGAACATATTTTGATAGTTAGTATATCTAGAAAATGTTCCATGGTATTACTAAGATTATCTATAATTTTAAATTCAAGACTATCATCTATATATATAGATACACCTCCACCACGTTTATTTTTACGAATAGTGTTCACTGATGTATTATTTTGTATATTATAATTACCAATATGACACTCCTTTAACCATGATTCACTTATAATAATAACAGAAAATTTATGTGATAATATATTTAAATAATTTTCTATATTATCATAGTTTTTATTAGGCTACGAGCATTTATATGTATTATTGACATACATTTAGATATATTGATTTTATTTAAAACATTATTAAATTCTTGTTCAGTATAATAATTACAATTAAATTATAAATCCGATATATAATAAGAATCATCCATTATTTTTAATATAGATTAATTTAAAATGAATAAATCAATTTTATTTGTTAGAAAGTTATATAATAATGATTAAAAAAATTTAAAAATCAATATAGTGTAAAAGTTAAAAAGTGTGAAAGAATAAAAGTGCAAAAGTGTAATACTATATAGGTAACTATATAGTATATAGTATATATATATATATATATATATATATATATATATTTATATTAAAAAAACATTACCTATGTATTTTGACACAAACATAGAAGTATGTATCACAATTGCCATTCCAAAATAACTGTCCAACTTCATAGCATATCACTCCGTTGATATCGGTCCCAAGCGGATTCCGAAACGTCGTTATAGATAAGTAAAGCACTATATTTCCCATATTATATGAATGATTTATTTTAAAATAATATTAAATACAAAATTTAATAAGTTAAATAAATTAAATATTAATATTAACATTATTAAATATTAAAATTACAATATGGTAATAAATATATATATATATATATAATCATTCTTGTGTTAGTATTCAAAGCGTAAAGACATGTTTTTGCGTGCGCTCACCAGTGAATAACATCAGATAAGTCGATATTTTATATATTTACATTTATACAAACATTAATAATAGTATCAAATAGTATTATTACTATATGTATTCCTAATAATATAACTAACTTGTAATATTATTTATACATAACTAATATTTAGGTAATACGTCATTAATAATTAATTACTAGTAACTAATAATTAGTTATATATATATATATATATATAAAATGAGTGTGCAATGCACACTGTGCATATATACATGTGTATTCCTTATTAGAATATTTATATATGTATATTATTTCGTATAATATCAAATATCAAATATAACTCACATAATGGCAAATAGATATAATAAAAATTATATTAAGGAATTATTTAATTATGACATAAAACTTTTATTAGAAGAAAATAATAAAATAATTAATGAATTAAAAATCACAGTAAATAATCTTGAAGCAAAATTTTATAATTTGAATACTATTAATATAAAGGATAACATTAAAACCTTTACTGATATTGTAAGTACAGAATTAGAAAATAACATTATAAATACAATTAATGATACAGTATCAAATAATTTAAAATCAATGAATGAAATAAATTCTCGTAGTAAACAATTATATTACATAATGTAAAAGAAATAATTCATGATAACAAAAAAACTAAATACGATGAAGAATTTAAAACAGTATCAAATATACTTAAATCAATATCATCTATTAAAATTATAAAAATGCATAGAATGGAAACAATCGATATTGATAAACCAGTACATGGATATAAAATCAGACACTTAAAAATAATACCGAACACAGAAAATCGATATTTTAGAAAATGCTTTTAAATTAAAAAATACAATTTATAATAAAATAGGAATATCACATGAATTTGATAAAAATCAATTAAATATATAAAACAAACTATTACAAGAAGCTAAAGATAAATCATCTGATACAATTGTATATAAAGTTAAATTTATTAATTTCAATAAATATAAGTAAATTATAATTTAATACTGATACACTTAATTATAAATAACTAGTAATGTTTTTACATATGGTACATTGTTCATAACATTTATTGGTAACCATCTATTTAGCTACCCAGTAAACCAAACTGTTAATATACTATGCTGAACATATGTAATTGTTAACATGTTGAACATTTTCATTTTGCTACATTTTTTGGTGTTGTTGAACATGTTGCATTTTGATTATGTTGAACATATGTAAATTGTATTGAGTTGAACATGTTGCATTTTGATTATGTTGAACATATTTAAATTGTATTGAGTTGAGCAGATGTCATATATATGTATATATTAAATAAAATATTTTAATTAAATTAAAATTTTATTCATTATAAGTGTCTTGGAATTCTTTATTTTTTCGTTTACAATTATTTAGTGGTGTGTCAATGCATTTGTCTATTTCTTTAATAGGCACATGTTCGTGAATTCTTATTGAAGCCTCTGTGATATATATATATAATTATTAATATAAATATTAATTAATATATAATTATTAATAAAAATATTAATTAATATATAATTAAAATATAAAATTTGGTATACATTTAAACTTTAATAAAAAGGTATATGAATATTTAACTTCAAATTCTTTACATAACTTCGGACTATTATATGTATTTAATTACATATATATTACATATTTATACATGTATTTATATTAAAGTAATTATAGTTATACATTTGTATAATTTTTTTTGGGCAAAATAAATGTATCCTCGTTGACAGCACTGAGAATAATAGGACCATACTTGTTTAGATGCAATATATTTAAACATAGAAAAAAGTGTTTCCCCAATGTTGCATTCACCTAATCTTGATAAAGCTTCAACCTATATATAGGGATGTTAAAACATAATATTAAAGAATATATATATATGTAACAAAGTGAAGTTCTTATATAACTTTATTTCCACAAAGACCTGTATAATAACATAAATAATAATAATAATAATAATATAGTACAAAATATATTAACGACAATGATATGTACCAACCTGGTGAGACGCAGAATTAAAATGATATCAATCTCAGCGATCGGCGTTCCTTTATAGGAAATGAATGACACGACATATACATAAACGATAACAAATATAAATGACAAAACGAATACAAATAATAAAACATTTAATTACAAAATAGAAATGTAAACATGTTATGCAATCATCCGAGCGTGAAGCCTAAAACAATTTATGCATGCAGATATATTGTTATTACGTAATGACCGACTTGAATTTAATTCAATTCGACATACATGTATACTTATAAATACTATATTATAATTGTTAATATATACAATCATTTTACAAATCCAATAAAATATCTGAAGTTGTTTTATGTATACATATATGTATACCACATATATGTGCTATATATATATATATATATATATATATATATATATATATATATATATATGTATAGCACATATATGTATACATAAAACAACTTCAGATATTTTATTGGATTTGTAAAATGATTGTATATGTTAACAATTATAATTGTTAATATATACAATCATTTTACAAATCCAATAAAACATCTGAAGTTGTTTTATGTATACATATATGTATACCACATATATGTGCTATATATATATATATATATATATATATATATATATATGTATAGCACATATATGTATACATAAAACAACTTCAGATATTTTATTGATTTTGTAAAATGATTGTATATGTTAACAATTATATAATATATATATACCACATATATGTGCTATATATATATATATATATATATATATATATATATATATATATATATATGTATAGCACATATATGTATACATAAAACAACTTCAGATATTTTATTGGATTTGTAAAATGATTGTATATGTTAACAATTATAATATAGTATTTATAAGTATACTTATACCTATAGGTATAAGTAGTACATATTAATATACAAATATATGTAGATAAGTAGTATAAGTAAGCAATTATTAATAAGTGTAAATATATATAAATCAATTAATTAATTAAAAAATCGTAATTTATATACATCAATGGAGTAACTGAAATATTTATTTCTAATGAAATATATTATATTAATATAATAATAAATATTTATATATATTATATATCATTATTTATTTTAATATTTAGAATTTATAATATAATATTATAAATTAATTAATTATAATTAATATCTATATATAGATAATATAATAATTAATATAAATATTATACACTATATTTAAAATATTGACAACATTAGTGTCCTTATATTTACACTATTTTACTAATAGTTAATCATATACATTAAATTACATGGTTATGTAATATTTACATATATGTAATTATATATAATTTAATTATTTTACAAAAATGTTAAATTAATACGTTCAACATATTACATTTGTATAGAGTTCAACAGATGTGTAAATTGAACATGTTCAACATATTACATTTGTATAGAGTTCAACAGATATGTAAATTTTATGAGATTAACAGATTTCGATAAAAAAAAATATAAATTTTTTTTATATTATAGTAATTAAATATACAATGAGAGAATAATGTGATAAGATATATATATTAATATTTATAAATTTATACGCCATTTTGAATATATTACAATTAAAAACTAAGAACTGTTGAACTGTTAAATATTACACATGTTCAGCATGTTATATTAACAGTTTGGTTTACTGGGTAGCCTCCTAAAATGTTCCCATATTATTTATTTATTTGTTATCTATTTATAGGTTTTATTTAATAATTCATAGAAACACGTATATTTATTTACGAAAAAATAATATCATTCAACAATTTAAAACTATCAATATTTTGATGAAAATTAAATATTTTGATGAAAATTAAATATGTTGTTGTTAATCGAATAATATTAAAATAGAAACATATTTAAAATACATCACATTAATATAAATATGTATTCAAGTGTTAGAAATGTAATTATAGCAGGCTTTATTGTAAATGCATTAGGTTTATATTCACACACACACACACACCTATATATATATATATATATATATATATATATATATATATATATATTACATATAAATCAACTAATAATAATATATACATAAAATTAAAAACCACTTTGTATATACTAGTTGGTATACGAATATCAATAATAAAACCTGTTATAAACACATAAATATCCTTGCTATAAAAGGGGTTTCATACCAACTCGAACGCAAATATTAACTCTAAAAAAGTAGGTGTAAAAACTCTTTTAAAAAATATAGTTAAACTTTACCTCTAACAATTCGAGTTAATAATTGCGTTCGAGTTGGTGTGAAATCCCTTTAACTCCAGCATATAACAATACTATCCGGCTATGACTATATCGATGTTCCTCGAAGGACATGTAACACCGCACACATAGTAATACCAAATCCCAAGATACACGGTCACCTATTAGCCTATGTAAATTATAATATGTCACCCAGTCAAACGTATAGGTAACATGGGTATTTAATTATATTATAGTTAATATTAATATGTTAATATCTTTGGTAATAGAAACTAAATAAAATTAATTTTAAAATCATTTGATTATTTTATGTATTTATTACAATAGGAATATCAAATGTATGCATACATTTATTAATATGATTTAAAAATATGCGCACTATTAATTTAGTAAACATTTAATAGACTTATTTTTTGTTATAATAAATTCTATTTTTCAAATTAATTATAATAATTCATAACAAAATAAATGTAAGCAATAATATTATTATATCGCGAGTGTTTATTACGTATAACTATCAATCGAATATAAAAATCAAATGAATGTAATCATTTAATAATAATATTAATATTATTTATAAATATGTGCATTATTAATTTAGAAAACATTTAATAGGCCTATATCTTGTCATAATAAATTTAATTTTCATAATATAATTTAATGATTATTTATGATATTTAATTTAAATATCAAATATAATACTAAAACCTGATATTATCAATAATAATGTATTATCTATAACTATCAAATGAATATAATTTGTTAATAATATTTCACAAAAGTGTCAACAAAAATCCAAAAAAATGTAAAAAAAAATATTTCAAAAAAGCTTCGCCGAAGATTTTACATGACAAAAAATCATTTTAATGGCAACACATTTTCGGGCTTAATATAATATTTATTATAAATTTTCATTATCTCGAGAGTCGAGATAATGAAATTTAGGATTTGATTG
The DNA here is from genome assembly GCA_964019155.1 of Osedax fenrisi. Classification (NCBI taxonomy): domain Eukaryota; kingdom Metazoa; phylum Annelida; class Polychaeta; order Sabellida; family Siboglinidae; genus Osedax; species Osedax fenrisi. The sequence continues at coordinate 18,009,402 of OZ025245.1, forward strand.
TCTCGAGATAATGAAAAATGGGCAATGTATATATATATATATATATATATATATATATAATTATTATATTTTAGTTTCATTATTGGTTTCGAAACATTTTCGTCTGGTTTCATTATTGGTTTAGAAACTTCAGAATTCAAAAAATATCTGGTATCGATACCAGGGCTCTGGTTTCGAAACTGTTTCGAAACATCACAATGGTGACCCATAAATATCCCTATTAAATATATATATATAAATTTATATTACATATATATATTATATATATATAATAATTAACCTACATTACATATTAAATTGTTTATCAAATGCACTGTAGCAAAACCTAGGTTTGTTGTTTACCTATTTATTGATTTTTATATATATTTATAAATTGTTACCACATTTTTGCTCATAACTTTTGTTTTAATAAAAATTAAAAAAACTAAAATATGACTTATATTATAGAATTTAATAAACTTTCCAATTATACTAATTTTATTATAATTGCATCAATATACAAAATCGCATTATTGTAGCTATTAGTTGATCATAATAAAAAAACGTCACAATCTAATATTTCATAAATCATATACTTACACTATACTTATGCACATAATTATATAAATATATAACTATATATATTATAATATATAAATATACATATATATATATATATTCATATAAATATACAAACAATTTATATTAATCTTGTTGTATTTGAATGTTTAATTTGAAAATAATTTTCAATAAATATTAAGATATTTAGAATATTTATTTATGTATTTAACATTATAAAAATCTAAAAATACTTATTTATCTAATAAATTGTATACTTATTTACATTATTAGTATACTATAGTCTCGAGGTTAAGTTAATTATGACCAAATGTATATGGGCGTATCTTAATTAATCATTGAACCGTGGCGAAAACCGTGACATATATTGATTGACCGTGTATCTTGGCCTTTGGTAATATGCCGAACGCTTAGTAATATTAGTAGGCGAAGAGGTGCTACGACGAAACGTAAGTTATAATCTGTAATCACGTGACATAAAAGTGTGTCATGTGCCGGTGTCGCATAATAATTCGTCCCCAAACTCAAAATCGTCCCCGATTGTCACGTGACTACAACATCGATAATATGTCACTAACTACAAGGGCGCAGGAAGGTATATTTCATAGGGGCGGTCCAATAATTTATAATATATTATTAATATATGTATATATATATATATATATATATATATATATTTGTTTATAACTAATTACCTGAAATATCATATGTGCCGTCACACATTTTCTTATAGCTGCCTATATGTGTTTAATAATATCTCTTAAGAGTTATTTGTTATTGTTATTTTTATTTGGTGGAGTCCTTTCATCCCATCCAGGAACTTAGATGAAGTTTTCACTTATAACCATATATGGCTCTAATGTCCCTTCGAAGCCGCTCTCATGTTAAGGCATCCATGGTTTTAACGAGAGCCGATCATTTATTTATACACAATTATATAAGATCACTTCTAAATAATATTTTAAGACCCATTTTATAAAATTAATTAATGGTCCGGACGAGGGTCGAACCTGTGTCCTACTGCTTGTGTGTCTGACGCCTTAGCCACTGAGCCACACAGGCAGTTAATGTGCAATTAATTCAAGAATCTAATTTAGAATTTTCCATGATAATAGATATAATATTTTCTTAGTATTTTCAGTTATCATATTTAACCATGTATGCGTTTAATTGAGAATTTAATTTTTTCATTATTTAATAGTTTGAGGAATTGACCCTCAAAATATTATTTACCACTGAAAGCTACGTTTTCTTGACCTAGTTATCTTATAGAAGTAAATATAGTTATCAGAACTATTTTATTATTTGTGTATATCATTTTATATGTATAATCATTACTTACTTACTTAGTTATTATATACTTATTTAGTATCGTGATGTTTGCATCGTAGGGGGAGAATATGACAGTGTTTTAACAACTTTTTCCATTTAGAACGATCTTTTGCAATAATTAAAAGTTGCCGAAGAGGGAGATCAGAGTATTCAAAAATATCATTTAACCAATTTTTCTTTGGTCTTACTCTTTTTCTATCACCTTCGACATAGCCTTGAATAATTGTTTTGGACATGGAATCGTATCGAGTTATAGAGGAAAGTAATCGAATACGAACACTTTAACAATAAATGGTCTAAATATTATATGACTCATTATTTTTATTCAAAATTACAATATATTAATATTATATGATTATAAATATTATTGTGATTTTAAAATTTTATCTAATCTTTTAATTCCATAGATAACGTGGGTGTCCGTATTCGGTACCCATGTCCGAATACGGACACCCTGTGTTATACATCCTATACACACTAGATAAACTATATATTATTGATGAATCAATCATACAAATTGCAATTACATTATTTATAATTAATTTTATGAATAATTTATTCTAATTTACTTAGTTAATAATATATTTATTTTTATTATTTTTTTAATTAATATTACAATTTAAGTATCTAAATAATACAACTTTTTGATTTAGCTTCATTAGTGGTATTACTATTATAACGAAAGCGATTTTTATGAAAATCAGAATAGTTCATATGCTGCGCGCTGGTTATAGGGTGTCCGTATTAAGACGTCTAGAGTATCCGTATTAGGAACTGATATGGCCTATAGATGTATACTTATAACTTAATGAATATTTGATAACAAATATAGAAATTATATATATAATTTTAGAATACCTTATTATTTAATAATATAGTATTATATTTTATATCGATACATTTGTATATTCTTGAGAAGGTTTTGAATAGAATTTTTTTTCATAAATTTAAAAACGTAATAAAAAAATCAGTTTATTGGATATATCAGAAATATTTTGAATAATTAAAAAATAAAAAATATTTTTTTAGAATATTTATATAATTATGAATATTTTATTCATTAACAATTTTTTATAGGATTTATGGTTTCTGATATACCGAGAGTGTCCGTATTCGGGCACTGTCCGTATTCGGTCACTTTCCCATATGTCCGAATGTGATCATTTTCCTTCGCATAATTATATCAAGAAGAGGTACATACGAGCCGACTTTCTCATTTATTAAATTATTGACCAATATATTCGTCTTCCTTTCTTTATAGCTTATATTCAAGAGACGCCTGTGAGCTTTTTACTCAAAACCTCGTATCTTCTTCTTTGATTCTTCTAGCAGAGTCCATCTTTCACAGCCACAATGTTGACAGAACTAATGAGTTATATAATCTAAATGTAAGTTTGAATTCGATTTCTCCGCTACGCCAGATCTTTTCCAGTTTTACTAGTGCTGAAACTGCCGTAGCTAATCTTATACGAATTTCATTTTTTATGTTGCCGGAATTCGTAAGAATTACTCCGAGGTATTTAAAATGTTCCACATTTTCAATCTGTTTATCGTACATATAAAGCATTGGTGTTAAACCTTCCCCATTGACAATAATTCGCATTTATCATGATTAATTTCCATGCTATGCTGTCGATATTTTTTCTAGTACATCAGTTATAGTTTGTAGTTCATATTCGGAACCTGCTATAAGATAAATATTATCTGCAAATGTCATGTTATTTAATTGTCTGCCTCCTATAAATATACTAGATGGTTGGTTTGTTACAGAGTCCAGCATTATTTTTCCAGGAATATATTGAACAGAATAGGCGATAAGCACCCATGCCTCACACCTACTGTTGTATTAAACGTTGTTCCAATATTATTATTTAGCAGTACGCTGCTTTTAGAAGAATTATAGAGTGATTTAATACATTGAATTATATCATTGCCTATTCCAAAAGAACACATCACGTGTCATAAACCCTCATGCCATACTCTATCAAAGGATATCTTGTAGCCAATGAACTTGACTTTGTTGATCGATGTGTTTTTTCCATTATTAGCCTGCAGTTAAGAATTTATTCAGTTGTGCTTCGATTTTTTTCTAAAACCGGCTTGTTCTTCCACTAGAATATATTCGGCTTGTGGAATTAATCTGTTCAATATAATTCTCAGGAGAATTTTTCATGTATAGCTTATGAAACTTATTGTACGATAGTTTGAGGATTTTTTGAGATCTCCTTTCTTTGGAATAGTCATCACATAATCATTACATCTTTAATACTATTTCTATTCTTCTATTGAAATATGGTGCATATTAGATTTTTCAAGAAAAAACATCCATTGCAATTAGTACCTGTTTTCTGGAATAATAAAGTTTGATCTTTGCTATAACGACTATAAATATATATGTTAATACATCTTATATCTGGCTGGAATGGTTTATCATCGTTTTTTTATATCATTATATAATGTATTGATAATATTGTGACTAAAAAACTATTAAAACTAAAATATTATAATGTGTATTTTACTAATAATCGCTACTAACATTAAATTATCTAAATTATTAACAACTTATTTTTAAAATTTACTGAAAACATTGGGGTCCAAAGATATTCAGAAACCCCTATTTATAAATGGGGGGTCCGGACAACCACGACCCCCCTGTTCCTACGTCCCTACTAAATACACATATGAATCGCTTCAAATGTAAACCACATATAACTAATATTATTAATAATATGCGTATATTATTAAATAGTATATGACGAGCCTATTTAACACCGTATATTAAGTGTAAGTAAGTAGTAGTAGTAGTAGTAGTAGTAGTAGTAGTAGTAGTAGTAGTAGTAGTAGTAGTAGTAGTAGTAGTAGTAGTAGTAGTAGTAGTAGTAGTAGTAGTAGTAGTAGTAGTAGTAGTAGTAGTAGTAGTAGTAGTAGTAGTAGTAGTAGTAGTAGTAGTAGTAGTAGTAGTAGTAGTAGTAGTAGTAGTAGTAGTAGTAGTAGTAGTAGTAGTAGTAGTAGTAGTAGTAGTAGTAGTAGTAGTAGTAGTAGTAGTAGTAGTAGTAGTAGTAGTAGTAGTAGTAGTAGTAGTAGTAGTAGTAGTAGTAGTAGTAGTAGTAGTAGTAGTAGTAGTAGTAGTAGTAGTAGTAGTAGTAGTAGTAGTAGTAGTAGTAGTAGTAGTAGTAGTAGTAGTAGTAGTAGTAGTAGTAGTAGTAGTAGTAGTAGTAGTAGTAGTAGTAGTAGTAGTAGTAGTAGTAGTAGTAGTAGTAGTAGTAGTAGTAGTAGTAGTAGTAGTAGTAGTAGTAGTAGTAGTAGTAGTAGTAGTAGTAGTAGTAGTAGTAGTAGTAGTAGTAGTAGTAGTAGTAGTAGTAGTAGTAGTAGTAGTTGTAGTAGTAGTAGTAGTAGTAGTAGTAGTAGTAGTAGTAGTAGTAGTAGTAGTAGTAGTAGTAGTAGTAGTAGTAGTAGTAGTAGTAGTAGTAGTAGTAGTAGTAGTAGTAGTAGTAAATGTAAATGTAAATAGTTTATTATACACTGCATTAATGTTTTATAAACATTCTTAGAGTGTGAACGAATAAATTAAACAGAACAAATATTACTAATTGTTTTTAGCATTTAAAAACATAACATGATAAATATATACATACATATATGTGTATATAAATATATAAACGTATATAAATAAATATACACAAATATACAGATACATACAATACTTTCGTATATGTTATAAACTTATGAATATTATTATACAATTATTACAATCAATAGTTATTTAATATATAACGATGTAAATGTTTCTTGAACGTATAATGGTTAATCATATTCTTAATGTTGGATGGAAGTTTGTTCCAAAGGTAAGGGGCATACCACCGATAAGATAGCTCGCCATATATTGAAGAATTAATTTTAGGTAGTTCAAAGTTAATTGTAGAATTAGATCTCAATTGCGAGTTATTAATAGATAAATGTAGCATATTATATATATATACATAGGTTTCTTAAATACTATAGCTTTATGCGTTATAGTGAGTATTGTATATATAATAGATTGCTTAGTATTATGCCAATTGATTTTAGAACGAAGTTCAGAAATACTTGTAGAATAATCAGTATAAGGAATTTTAAATATAATTCGAATGCACCTATTTATAATGGAATCACATTTTTTTAGTAATGTAGTATTAATTTTATAAAGAAAAGAGTTGCAGTAATTTAGTTTAGAAATAATTAGTGAAGTAGATAATATTTTAGCTGTATTTAGTGAAATGAAAGGGCGAATTTTTTTTAAATTGTAAACATTATATGATGCAGACTTAAGTATATCTTTTACATGTATTTCAGTTGATAGATCTTGTGAAATAGTTATTCCAAGATACTTTGTACTAGTAATAGGAGTAATATTATCTGTACCGATATAGATATTTGGAAATGCAGTGCGAGTTCTAGAAATATTAATTAGTTTAGTTTTATTTGAATTTATTAGTAAGTTATTATTAGTAAGCCAGTTAGTAGTAGAATTAATACAGTCTTGAAAATAATTATTTTGTGTAGAGTTAGTTGCAAATGTGTGTAATACAATATCATCTGCATATATATTATATTTTAGTAAAGTATATGATTGAAGTAATTTTGATAAAGGTCGTAGATAAATAGAAAATAGAATTGGAGAAAGGACAGAACCTTGTGGGACACCGAAATTTAGTGGATAGGGTTGAGAAAATGAAGAATTAATTTTAACAGAGTATGTTCTAGTAGTAATGAAAGATTTAAACCAATTGAAAGCAGTTCCAGTAATACCAATATTGGAAAGTCTAGATAGTAATATAGTAAAGTCAATGGTATCAAATGCAGCAGTCATATCAATAAATAATAATTGCAAAGATTTGTGGTTGTCAAGTGAATGGTGAAGGCTATCAGTAAGTGCAATAATGGAAGTTTCAGTACTATGATGTTTACGGTATGCACTCTGGTAATTATCAAATAAATCATTATAGTCAAGATAAGATATGAGCTGTTTATAGATAACTTTTTCTAGAATCTTTGAGAGTAATGGTAATTGAGATAGAGGTCGATAATTAGATAAAATAGAATCATCTAAAGATGCATTTTTTAAAATGGGAGTTATTATAGCATGTGTTAATTCAGGTGGTATAATGCCAGTAGTTAGTGAAATATTAATAATTTTATGATATAGAGGTGTTAAAGTGTTAATAATTTTTTTAGTAATAGAGAGAGGTAATGGATCATTTGGTGAAGTACATTTGGCGGTAATTATCAAATTATATATTTCAGTATGTGTTGGAGTTATGAAATTATTAAAATTATTATTGGGAAATGAACATGTATCAAAACAATTTATATTGATAGATTTATTTACAGATTTACTTTTCGAGATATTATCGCATATGTTGGAAATTTTATTATCAAAGAAATTTGAGAATTTATTAACTAGTAGATTATTTTTTTGAGGAGGAAAAGTTTTTCTTTTGTTCCTTCCCATTAATTGATTAGTAAGTTTAAAAAGTTTTTTAGAATCATTTTTATATAAATTAATTTTATTATTATAGTACATTGTTTTTTGAGATTTCATTTGTTTACGGTATTGAGAACGGTATTGAGATCTAGCAAATAAGAAATTATCATGTTTAATTGTATTTTTATTTTTATTATATATTTTGTTTAATATGTTAGTATTTTTTTTATAAGTATGACATATATGATTAAACCATGGTGTTATAGAGTATATTTTAATTGTTCGGTTATTAAGTGGTGCATATGTGTCTAGAAGATTATAAAGTGTATTATTAAGTGCAGTTATAGTAAAATTATTTATGTCAAGATTAGATAGAATATCAAGAGAAAATTTAGTTAAGTCTATATTACGTAAATGTCGATAGGATAATAATTTAGAACTTATATATTTTTTTATATTTAATGTACATTTAATAGCATAATGATCAGTTAATAGTGTAGAATTAGTTGGTTGTTTAGCTAATAGAATAGAATTATTATGAGTAAAAATAAGATCGAGTACATTTCCAGAAATATGTGTAGTTTCAGTAACATGTTGAGATAAACATAATTCATTACAGATATCTTTGAATTTATTATGGGGATATGATGTAGAATTAAAATGAAAATTAAAGTCACCAAGAATTATAAGGAAAGGGCTAATGTGTTGATGTATTAGATCCGAAAATTCTTTAAAAAATATTATATGGTTATTATTTGGAGGTCTATATATAGTGAGAATAGTTATTATTTGAGATTGGGATGTTTTAAATTTTACAAGAAGTACATCACATAGAGTCATATTAATTCGAATTTGAGAAAGTATAGTATAGTTATTATTTAAAAGTAAAGCAACACCACCACCATTTCTACCATCACATCTAGGACTATGTATAAAATTAAAATGTAATGGTTCAAAATAAGAAGGAGTAACATCATCTAATATATGGAGCCAAGTTTCTGTGAGTGCGATTATTGATGATTTAGATTCTATTATATATTGTGTGATGATATCAATATTAGCAACTAGTGACCGACAATTAATGAGGGAAGTAATGTTTTCATTGCTACATACCGATAGTCAATTAGATTTATTATTTGATTTATTTTTGATTGATGTGATATATGTATCGTATGATTTACTCCATGTGTTCAATTCATTTATGGACGGTAAATATGGAGAACAGTTCCAATCAAGTTTATTTGTATCATTATATGGTCTTAGTTCATAAGTATTAGTTTTTAAATTTAATGTACATTTATAGTTTAAAATTAGCTTAGATTTAATAGCATGATAAAATATATTACCATTTCTTCTAACATCAGCGGATACATTGTCATGAATAAATAATTTATTAAATTTATTATCTAAAGTTTTAATAGTCGAGTTAAGATTTAAAAATTCTGATTTTGCAAACACAGTAGTGAAATTAATTATACATACTTTATTATTAAAGTGTACTTTAGAAATGGTATTTAAATCAATGTTTAATATTTTTAATAAATCCTTAATGTAGTTAGTATTTAGATTACTACTGTCAATTTGTTTAATAATGGCCGAAAATAAAGGAATATTTAATGCATCCCTATTATAAACAACAGCATTCGAACTACTTATATTTCTACTTGTCACATTAGCATAGGTTATGGTGTTATCGTTTTCTAAGCAGGTTTTGGCATTATCATTATTTACAGTGTTGTTAGATAATGAAGAGCTTATGCTACTTTTTAATTCATTAATTATATTAGTATGGCTGGATAGTAAAATAGCAATATTATTAATTTTATCTTCAATAGATGGCGAGGCACTTACCAGTGATGGTTCACTATTACGGCATTGTAGGCACGTGTATAAGAAGCAGGGCGAGTTCATCATAGCTATTGATATCTTAGATGGAACTTTGTTGCTCCATGCACAGTTAATTTCGTTTGCGTTAAACAGACATGCGTAGTGAATAAGTAGACCGCATTTACATTCTAGGAAACCATATGGAGAGGTGATATCGCTTGTTTCCAGAGACATCTTACATTCATAGCAGGAACTCATCTGTTTTATTAGATTATCAGGCAGAAACACAGAATACACCGATTACGTAGACGGTAGTCTAACCTCCTTCGAGTAGTAGGCAGAACCGACTACCTATTGAGCATAATCCCACGGGAGATCCACGGGAGATGATTATAGTCGGATATAATCGTAGTTTAATTAATTAGATAGCATATTATAACAATGTATAAAAGTTATTATAATAAATCTAATGTAAAAATATTACATGTAAAATGCAAAATTCTGATGTAATATTAAACAATAGAAATTTAGACAATAGAAAAACACGACCGTTCGCTATGAGAGACAGTGATCGAATGAAGTAGTAGTAGTTGTAGTAGTAGTAGTAGTAGTAGTAGTAGTAGTAGTAGTAGTAGTAGTAGTAGTAGTAGTAGTAGTAGTAGTAGTAGTAGTAGTAGTAGTAGTAGTAGTAGTAGTAGTAGTAGTAGTAGTAGTAGTAGTAGTAGTAGTAGTAGTAGTAGTAGTAGTAGTAGTAGTAGTAGTAGTAGTAGTAGTAGTAGTAGTAGTAGTAGTAGTAGTAGTAGTAGTAGTAGTAGTAGTAGTAGTAGTAGTAGTAGTAGTAGTAGTAGTAGTAGTAGTAGTAGTAGTAGTAGTAGTAGTAGTAGTAGTAGTAGTAGTAGTAGTAGTAGTAGTAGTAGTAGTAGTAGTAGTAGTAGTAGTAGTAGTATTAGTAGTAGTAGTAGTAGTAGTAGTAGTAGTAGTAGTAGTAGTAGTAGTAGTAGTAGTAGTAGTAGTAGTAGTAGTAGTAGTAGTAGTAGTAGTAGTAGTAGTAGTAGTAGTAGTAGTAGTAGTAGTAGTAGTAGTAGTAGTAGTAGAAGTAGTAGTAGTAGTAGTAGTAGTAGTAGTAGTAGTAGTAGTAGTAGTAGTAGTAGTAGTAGTAGTAGTAGTAGTAGTAGTAGTAGTAGTAGTAGTAGTAGTAGTAGTAGTAGTAGTAGTAGTAGTAGAAGTAGTAGTAGTAGTAGTAGTATTAGTAGTAGTAGTAGTAGTAGTAGTAGTAGTAGTAGTAGTAGTAGTAGTAGTAGTAGTAGTAGTAGTAGTAGTAGTAGTAGTAGTAGTAGTAGTAGTAGTAGTAGTAGTAGTAGTAGTAGTAGTAGTAGTAGTAGTAGTAGTAGTAGTAGTAGTAGTAGTAGTAGTAGTAGTAGTAGTAGTAGTAGTAGTAGTAGTAGTAGTAGTAGTAGTAGTAGTAGTAGTAGTAGTAGTAGTAGTAGTAGTAGTAGTAGTAGTAGTAGTAGTAGTAGTAGTAGTAGTAGTAGTAGTAGTAGTAGTAGTAGTAGTAGTAGTAGTAGTAGTAGTAGTAGTAGTAGTAGTAGTAGTAGTAGTAGTAGTAGTAGTAGTAGTAGTAGTAGTAGTAGTAGTAGTAGTAGTAGTAGTAGTAGTAGTAGTAGTAGTAGTAGTAGTAGTAGTAGTAGTAGTAGTAGTAGTAGTAGTAGTATTAGTAGTAGTAGTAGTAGTAGTAGTAGTAGTAGTAGTAGTAGTAGTAGTAGTAGTAGTAGTAGTAGTAGAAGTAGTAGTAGTAGTAGTAGTAGTAGTAGTAGTAGTAGTAGTAGTAGTAGTAGTAGTAGTAGTAGTAGTAGTAGTTGTAGTAGTAGAAGTAGTAGTAGTGGTAGTAGTAGTAGTAGTAGTAGTAGTAGTAGTAGTAGTAGTAGTAGTAGTAGTAGTAGTAGTAGTAGTAGTAGTAGTAGTAGTAGTAGTAGTAGTAGTAGTAGTAGTAGTAGTAGTAGTAGTAGTAGTAGTAGTAGTAGTAGTAGTAGTAGTAGTAGTAGTAGTAGTAGTAGTAGTAGTAGTAGTAGTAGTAGTAGTAGTAGTAGTAGTAGTAGTAGTAGTAGTAGTAGTAGTAGTAGTAGTAGTAGTAGTAGTAGTAGTAGTAGTAGTAGTAGTAGTAGTACTTAGTTTTTCCATCATCTACCTATCAGACATTTCTAGATAATCTTAATGAGTTTATCTCATCACTCCCTTCCTTAACTAATACAATATTTCTTGGTGATTTTAACATCCCTATAAACAAACAAAATAAACTCTCTATAGACTTTATATCACTTATGCAATCTCATTCACTTCAACAACATGTAAATTCTTTCACGCATATTTCAGGAAATACACTTGATCTCGTTTTCTCTTGTATTAACTCGTCATTAAAAATTTCTATTTTAGATACTAAACATCTATTATCTGATCACTATGCGGTGTATTTTACAGTAAACTACCCAATGCCTACTAAACCCATTAAGAAAACAATTTATTATCGTAATATATCTAACATCTCGATTACTAACTTTCTTAGTGACCTTCATGTACTTATTCTCAATGATCGAAATGACATCACTATGCTAATCTAAATATCTGCCTCTCCCACCTGTTAAGTACACATTCGCCACAAAAAACTAAACATATTATTGACACTAATAATAACCATTGGTTTAATTCCGAAAACATAAGAGCCAAAAAACACTTGCGTAAAGCCGAGAGATGTTTTTCCAAAAACCAAACGGAAAACAATAAAATTGCACTAATTGAAGCCTCAACTACCTTCAAAGAATCTATTAAAATGGCCAAAATATCATATTACCATAATAAAATAGTAAACTGTGGAAATATAGCTAAGTTACTGTATAATGTGAGCGACAGCCTTATGGGAAAAACTAAAGAGAAAATTCTTCCTGATATTATTTCTTCTAATCTATGCAATCAATTTTCTTCTTTTTTCACAAATAAGATTGAAATAATCAGACAGACTATTTACAATCTTATGTGTATTGCACTACCCACTTTACCTTATACACCACCATCTATTTCCTTTTTATTATCTTCCTTTACTCCACCATCTACTGACTATATTGAATTACTCATTCTATCATCTAAATCTTCCTCTCCCTTTGACTCCATTCCACTATCTCTTATGAAAAAAATTGCACCCGCACTTTCTATATATCTTACTACTATATTTAAAAATTCTTTAAGTTATGGCACTGTCCCAATTGACTTTAAACATGCACTAATATCACCTATTCTCAAGAAAAATAATCTTGATAAAAACTCTCTATGTAACTACCGTCCAATTTCTCAACTCTCTACTATATCTAAAATTCTAGAAAAGGTAGTTTTTAAGCAATTAATATACTATCTTGAAATTAATAATATCATTGACCCTTTTCAAAGTGCCTATAGACCTAACCATAGCACTGAAACGTGTTTAAATCATGTCATCAGCAATATACTTAACTCACTTGACACTGAATCTCCTATTCAACTTTTGTTATTAGATCTATCAGCAGCGTTTGATACCCTTGACCATGACATTCTAACTAATAGATTACGTGACATAGGTGTTGATGGAATAGCACTTTCTTGGCTAATATCATTCTTTAAATATCGTACCTTTGCTGTGAAAACCGGCTCTTCCATCTCTATAACTAAACTTATAACTACGGGTGTTCCCCAAGGCTCAGTTCTAGGCCCACTTCTATTCTTAATTTATATTGCGCCTCTCACTAATATAATTAAATCCTACCCATCAATTCATTATCATCTTTACGCCGATGATATACTTTTATACACATCTCTGTCTCGTCATTCTACTTCCAACAGAAATGATCTCTCACTATGTGCTACCGAAATACGTGCATGGCTATTGAATAATATGCTGCTGCTTAACGCTTCTAAATCTGAGCTAATCAACATTCCGGAAACATACTACGATTTCCCGGTGATATCTGTGAATGGTATTATAGTAGAACCAAGTAGTTCTATACGATATCTTGGTTTTACAATAGATGATGACTTAACCTTTAAGAAGCAAATCAACAACATATGTCAACGTTCGAATTACCAGCTACATATGATACGTAATATTCGTAAATATATCAACAATGACCTCTGCCGAATACTTGTTAATTCATTAGCAATGTCACCCATTGACTACTGCTGCTCTATCCTTCAAGGTTTACCCGAGTGCAGAATTCGTCCTCTCACACGAATCATTCGATCATCTGTACGTTTGATTTTTAAACAACCACGTACCGATCACTCTAGCATAACGTTGAAGATGAAGTCCATCAAAATGCTATCTATGAAACAAAGAACATTATACAGACTACTTTGTATAGTACATAAGTCGTTACTAACCGCTAAACCACAATACATCAATGAGATGTTAAAACCTAAATTATCGACTCGAACCCTCCGTTCTACCGATGATAGATATTTGCTATCCTCTGACAGATGTCGACTATCGCGTAATCTAAATGGAGCTTTTGTTTATTTTGCTCCGTTAAACTGGAATCAACTTCCTCTAAGTATCCGTATGATTTCTAATCATGATGCTTTTAAACGTAATGTTAACAAATATATTCTAGCCATGCGCTGATTAATTTAAATTGTTTTTGTTTATAATGTTTATATTTTTTCGTTTCTCTCGTTTAACACTTGCCAGAGCATTTTCATGCTAACTTTGAGTGTATAAATAAATCGTATTGATTGATTGATTGATAGTAGTATTAGTAGTAGTAGTAGTATTTATAAAAATAACTTACTTTAAATTATTAAACTACCTAAATAAGTTATTATATAAATATATATGCTGTAGAGGATACAATGAAAATGTGTTAGTTTGAAATGATTAGTAATTATTACAACTAACAAAATACGTTATGTTCTATCAGTGTGTTCCTAATTGAAGTGATTACCACAGGTGGAAGTCCGAGAGTAAGTAGGATACGGTATTCACATTGCCATGTATGTAGTGACTTCACTGGTAAGCCCTGCACAATCGACAATAGTAAGTATATATTATGTATATATATTTGTATATATATGTATATATAGGTAACAATAAGTGATAAAATAATATATTTAAGTGATAAAACTAAAAAAATGTATAATATAAATAAAAACTAATAAATATATTTATACTTTCAAATCATGAACAAATAAAGTTGAAGCCCTATCCGGACCATTAAAATACGTCTTGAAATAATATTTAGAAGTTATCTAATATAATTACGTATAAATAAATTATCGTCACTTATTAGAACCACTGATACCCTAACATGAGAGCGGCTTCGAAGGGACATTTGAGCCATATGGTTATAATTGTATAGGTGGGATGAAATGACTCCACCAAGATAAAAAACATATACATATACATATATATATATATATATATATATATTTAAATTGGATTATATAATTAGCAGATGCCCAGAATTGTTTATTATTATAAAATATAAATATTTATTTATTTATATTCATAAATATATTTATTATTATAAAATATAAATAGGTTACATGAAAATGTCACTAAGGGGGATCCCGCACATTTAAAGTGATGATAATTTATTTTTTTTAATATTTTTTTTATTACATAATAATACTTATTGTAGTGTTTTTTAGTATCTGTAAAAAAATAGACATGAATTCAGTCTAAAATGGCATAACAATATGTTTTATGACGATAAAATAATGCTATATTATATACTATTCAATATTACATTTTTATGCTGTCAAACTTCAAACGCTGTTTTCTCAGAATAATTATTTCACGCTAGGTATGTGCATTCAAAAATATAGAACATAAAAACTATTATAATTATAATATTAATTTTTTTTGCTTTATATAGACTTTAATTATGTGAATAGTAAAATAGAGAGATAATTAATAAAATGTATAGAATTCATTATATAAAATGATAATTTCTATAGAAATACCATCATTTTAGTATCACTAATTTTTAATTTAGATATATATATAATATAATAAATAATAACATTAAAAATAACTTTCTATTTTCCTATGCATGTATATGTTATGAATACATTACAAAAAAAAATAGGTCAATTGAATGAATAGTATATCAGTTCTATTTTTGTAGTGGACCTATGTTTTACCTATCTATTTATACACGAAATTGGCAAATTGCGTGTTATGTGCGGGATCCCCTTAAGTTAAAATACCTATATATATATATATATATATATATATATATATATATATATATATATATATATAATAATAATAATAATAATAATAATAATAATAATAATAATAATAATAATAATAATACCAGAGTAGATACAGAAGCAAGAATAGCTTATCGAGGAATCTATGTTTAGAGTAAAGTTTCGATGATAACATACAAATATAAAATTATAAAATTTGTTTTTTTTTAAATTAATTTTAAATAACAATACAATAAAATTAATTATAACTTAATTTTTTTAAATAATAATAACATTATAAAAGACTATTTTAATATTTTTTTTTTGGTTTATTTTGAATTTTTTTTTAAATTTTGTTTGGGTTTTTTTGGGTTTTTTTTTAAATAATAATAATACTATATAATTAGTGTAAAACTTTTATAAATTAATAATATTTTTGAATAACAATATCAAATACAAATATAAAACGAAACTTTAGCTCACACTCATCATGTTTAAAATAATAAATACTATTATAAAATATTATTATAAATGATAAAATGTCAAATAACAAATAGGTAAGATGTAATAAAATTAAAATGTGTATAATAAAATATAAATATAAATTAAGGACGTTTAGATAATCTGGTAAAAATATAAAAATAAAAACGAAACTTTATCTCTAACTCAGCATGTATAATAGAATAATATATAATTGTAACATGATAAAAGGTAAATGAAAAAAATAGGTAAGATATAATAAAATTAAATTATGTATAACAAATATAAAATATATAAATATTAATTAAAGACGAGACGTTTATATAATCTGGTAAATGCTTTTAAATTTGGTGAATTAATTATATTACAAGGCAAAGAATTGCAATGACTTGCACCAATATTAGTTACTCGAACAGGTTACGTGATGTTCTAGAAGAACCACGAATACAGTTATCTGGATTATAAGTATTTTTTTTCAACCTATATTGTATATTAAGTGGTAATAAATTATTATATCCTCTATATATAAATTGTAATGAATTAAATTTGACTAAAGTATCAAATGACCAAATCCTTTTTTTGAACATGAATTCAGAAGATGACTGTGTATCATTCTTATACGATATATATTTTATTGCTCGATTTTGTAATAGTATTATATATTTCTTATTGAAATCAAACGTATTGCCCCAAATATGGGAACAATAATTTATATGTGCCATAAAAAGCGATTTAAAAATTAAAAATCGTGTATCTGTATTTAGATATTTTGAGATTTTTTTAAAATACCGATTATTCGTGATAATTTACTGGAAACAAAATCATGTTGCCGTTTCCAATCAATTTTATTATCAATACAGATTCCTAGAAATTGTATTGAATTTACTTGCTCAATAGTACTACCATTAATTTCAATATTGAATGTAGGCTACTGCCAGAATATATATTTAGTATATTATAAACTATAAAATTACATTTATTTACATTGAGGGTTAATTTATTAATAGCTAACCAAGAAGATATTTTACTTAACTCTGTATTCATAAGATTATTTAATCTAGATAAAGTATCACTTTACCATATTAAATTTGTATCATCCGCATAAAGTATAGTTTTAAAATATTTTGATATGTTTGGTTAGTCATTTATATATATTAAAAATATAATAGGTCCTAAAACCGAACCCTGGGGTATTCCCCAGTTAACTTTAATAAAATCCATACACAGTTATCATATTCAACACATTGACTTCTATTTGATAAATAACTTTTAAATAGATACAGTGCTGAACCACGAATAACATAATTTTCAAGTTTTTGATATCAAATATCATGATCAATTGTATCAAATGCCTTTTTCAGATCTATTGATACTACCGCACATTTTAAATGTTCCAGATTGTCATTAATACATTCTGTTACATCAGCTAATGCATCAACTGTCGATATGCCTGATCTAAAACCATATTTAGACTTTTTTTATATTATATTTATAAATATAAGATATATCCAGAAAGGTATTTAAACGATATGTAATAACTGTCTCATATATCTTTGCTATTTGAGGCAATAGAGAGATTGGCTTAAAATTAAGCATATCATTTTTTGAACCAGATTTATATAATAGTATAATTTTTCTTTTTTAAATGCACTGGGAAATATATCTTCAACTAAGCCTCTGTTAAAAATATTTGATAATATAACACAAATTTCGCATTTAATATATTTAAAAAAAATCATATTCATATTAAAAATATCAGTGCTATATTTAGAATTACAGTTTGATATATTATTTAACATTTCTATGGAGGTTATAGGAGTTATAAATAATGAATAATTATTCCTTTCACATATATTTCACTCTATAGAGTATCATATATATTTATATTATATGGTTGTTCTATTAAATTTGCTATATTTTTACCAATATTACCTAGGATAATATTGAATTTTTTAACAATCTCAAAGTTAGACTCTTTACTACTACTTATATATTCATTATAATTTTTTTTATTTTTTTTATTAATCAAGTTATTAATAATATTCCACGTACCTTTTGAATTTTTTTTATTATCTTCAAACATATCATGAAAATATTGCTTTTTTTTAAATCTTAATAATTTAGTTAAAATATTTTTATATTTCGTATATATTATCTTATTACTTTCTGTATCATTTTTTTTTGTAATTTACAAACAACTTATTTTTAACTCGAATTGATTTAATGATATAATCGTATATCCAATATATATATATATATATATATATATATATAGAATCTATAGATTCTATTTTAATTAACTAATTATTATGTATCGCATATTATTATATTTCTAATATTCAATATATTAGTTGATCAATATAAATTAGATTCATATATCATGCATATATCACCATATATAGATAAATTAATATATAGATATATTTTGTTAGTTACATTATTTATATAAGTAAACTCATATTATAATAGTATATATTTTTAATTAGGTACTTATATATAACTTTTAAAATGTAATAATTATATAATCATATGTTTATATATATATATATATATATATAAATGTATCGCACAAGAGTGGCCTTTATCGTGAGACGTACGACGTAAGTCGTACGTTAAGAGTGATTTTAGACATTCTGTTGATGATGGATTCGGCAGCTTCACATGATTCTTCAACATTTTAGTATTGATAATACCCAAAAATGTAGATCAATATTTGCATTGCGAGGGCATGTTCACTTTACAAAAAAGTTAACATGAGAATATATAGGAAAATTCCTAAAAAAAAAAACAAATATGTATATTTTTCACATTTATAATTAAGATATAATCATAACATTTTCAGAATATGTGTAATGTGTATAGTTCCTATGAATGATATCAAATTTATAAAAAAAAAAATTATTTATAGGATTTTTTTTTCAAATTATAGGATTTTCCATACTTGTTGTTGACCTCTCATAATATTGTACAGAATCGTTATATTTGATAAATTTATATTATATATAATAAAAAAAAACAATTAATTAATCACTATATATTACAATTTGGCCGAAAAAATAATAACTACCCTGTTATTTCTTTAATTTTGTTAAAAATCATCAACAAATTACCATTTTTTCTGTGGTACCTTTAGGTACCTACACATTTTAAGATATTTTTTGTTATCTCATCTTTAGATGCTATACTTTAACTTACAAGTATTATAAATTTTAAAAATTAGCTCTTTATAATTTTAATAAATAGTCAAAGTGGACTAATTTTTAGAAAATTTGTATATATATAAAATTTATTTTATTGTTTAAATTAATTATCTAATAACTAATATTGTAATTAGGGATACTATAGATAATATTTACTATATATTAATATGATCTATTAGAAGAATATGGTATTTAAAAAAAGTACTTATTATTATATATACCCATTACAATAAAATACAAATACAATTTACAGAATTCAAATAAATATCCTTAAGGACATTTGATTATAAACATATACAATAACATAGGAATAACGAAATTTCGAGATTTATTTTATTTTAATAATTTTTATTTAATAATTTTTTTTTTTAAACCTCCGACGGAGGTCCTCCGTCGCATCACCAATAATGAACCAAAATGTATATGGTTTAATAAAATTGTATCATGAGCATCGTATCTATAGAATCTAATATTAAGCAGTATATTC
The DNA here is from genome assembly GCA_964019155.1 of Osedax fenrisi. NCBI lineage: Eukaryota > Metazoa > Annelida > Polychaeta > Sabellida > Siboglinidae > Osedax > Osedax fenrisi. Next base: position 18,028,963 of record OZ025245.1, read on the forward strand.
TGGAAAATAAAAGCACTCTTAACGTACGTCTTACGTCGTACGATCACTGTATTAGTTATCAACACGGCAATTATGTTAATGATTTAATTTAAGTTTTCATTTAATCCTCTGTCCCCGAATATAATTTCATAATTTGAACTCAGATATCCTCGACAGTGAGGTATGACATACACTCGTATATCATATAGGACATGAATATATATATATATATATATATATATATATATATATATATTGTCATTGTTATTGTTATTGTTATTGTTATTGTTATTTTTATTTGGTGGAGTCCTTTCATCCCATCCAGGAACTTAGATGAAGTTTTCACTTATAACCATATATGGCTCTAATTTCCCTTCGAAGCCGCTCTCATGTTAAGGCATCCATGGTTTTAACGAGAGCCGATGATTTATGCATACACAATTATATAAGATCACTTCTAAATAATATTTTAAGACCCATTTTATAAAATTAATTAATGGTCCGGACGAGGGTCGAACCCGTGTTCTACTGCTTGTGTGTCTGACGCATTAGTCACTGAGCCACATAGGAAGTTTATATATATATATATATATATATATAAATAAATAAACATTACTTTATATAATATATATTTGTATATATAATATATAAATAAAAAATATATATTCCATACTTAGTCATATATTTGTCGGATAAACAACGGTGTGCGAAAGGAACGATATTTTGTATGGTTATTATATATACATATATATATATATATAATACTATTTATATATTGACTCACGTATATAATAATATAGGATAAAAAAAGGGCAATTAGAAGTCATAGTCTTGTATATGTTATAAATAACTGCGAGGGGCCCAGGATAATACAACAAAAATAGTACAACAAAAGTTATTGTATTTTGATTTAATGTTTATTAAGTTCTTGATAAACACGAGAGAGAAAAACAAGAATTAACTATAGTCTAACCAGGGGCATCTCGCTTACTAGCTTTTTACTGTATTGAGATACACACCCCATACTAAATATAAACATATATACATATATTTATATTTATATACAACACTATATATATATAGTAAAGTTGTACTTTTAGTAACATTCAGATATAAAAAAGTTCGTACTTGTATCAAAGTTTGAATAAGAAGAGTGACACTTCAAATATATATATATATATATATATATATATATATATATATATATAAATAAACCACATATATATATAAAGAAAACATCTATAATACGATTCATATAATTATATAGTGAACAATAAGTTAATAATTTATTAGAATTTAGAAATACCAGTATTATTTATAACAATAAAGGGAAATTTGAATATTTGTTGAATATTTAAATATTTATAAATGTCTGCATCTAGTATAGTGAATCATAGAAATGTAATATCATATTAAATGTATGTATTGATTCGATTCCATCGATATTATTTTATAATGGTTCGGGTTTATTTTGAACAACACTTCAGTTCGGTCCGGAATCGTAATTTGTAATAAAGTTGATCTTCAGTTCGGGTTCAAATGAGGAATGATTAGATACATAGTGTTTCGGTTCGGGTTCTAATGAGGGATAATGTTGGTTCGTAGTGTTTCAAAATATATAATTAAATACGAATAGTTATATAATTTTTGTTGTAAAGCATGACATAATGGAGAAGTTAATAAACACATGTAGTTAATAAACCTATTTGTTTTTTGCGAGAACTTTCCCAATCATCATATTCTAGATAAGTTAGATTCTCATGATTAAAAAAATGTAAATATAAATAATTAAGATCTAAAGAATAAAAATATGTATCAATTAGTCAAGTTAAAAATAAAAGATGTAAAGTTATATATATAAAATCACTGAACGATATCGAATTATAATATTGAATTCTGAATGCCAAATTATAAAAGGAATAGAATAGCTAAACAAATACAAATAAAAACTAAAAACTAAAATAAACAAGCTGAAGGTATAATAAATAATACTCGTAAAAAATAATAAAATTAGATAATCAATTGTTTAATTGATTTTCATATTTAGATAACAGGTGTTTTTTTTAATATTTTTTTTAAATTTTTTATATACATTTTGGTAAATAATAATTTATTTAGACATAAATTATTCCATGATTTAGGGCCTTTAAATTATAATGATTTATGATGACGACTGATTTTATATAATGTAATTTGAAATTATGAAAATTATTTTTGTATCCAGTTATATATCTAGGAAATAATAATGATATTCTGCTTAATAATGATATGTCTTTAAATGTACATTGTGCATGAATAACATATTTGTTATAAGTTATTAAATCTTTAAATTTTAATATTATAGAACATACAAATAAAGATTAGTATTAGTCAAAATAAAAATATTATTGATAAGTTTAAAGATAATTTTATTTACAATTCGAACGGCCTTTTTTTGTAGAGTTGAAATGCATTGAAGGTTATTATTATATTTATTTCCCCAAATGTTTAAACAATACGTGGTATTAGGCAAAAACAAAGCATTGTAAAGTAGCTTTAAAATATATATTGGTAAATAGATCCGCTTTCTCAATATATATATATATATATATATATATATATATTATATATTATTAATAGTATATCAAGTAATTCAACTGAAATATGCTTAGTATCAATTTATAATTTCAAAGAACTTATTTAAAATTTTAAAGAACATATAAGAAAATTACAATTGAAGTTATGTCATATTATATATATATATATATAATATATATATATATAATATGTGATAATTTCAATTGTAATTTTCTTATATGTTCTTTAGAATTTTAAATAAGTTCTTTGAAATTATAAATTAACACTAAGCATATTTCAGTTGAATTAATTGATATACTATTAAAAATATTTGCATCTTTATAAGGTAGTACTTTTTTTTTATCAATATTTAATATAAGTCTATTACTAATAATTATTAGTAAACCATTCATGTAAATTTAAAATAACTAAATTTAAACTTTTGCATAGAATCTTATTACTTGGTTAACTAATGTTAACCGATGTAATGTCAGCAAAAAGTATATGATTAAAATTTATATTTATATTGTGTAAGTCCATATGAATATAATTTATATATAAAATAAAAAGTAAGGGACCCAAAATTAATCTCTGAGTTACACCAACATTGATGATACTTCTTCCAGAAAGTTCGTTATCTATTCTAGTTAATAACATTCAATCTTGCAGATAGCTCTCAATTATACGATTAGTACTGCCCCTAACAAAAATATTTTAATTTTTTTAATAGAATCTTATGATCTACAAGATCGACTATTTTTTTTAAATCTAGAAATAATGAGACTAATTTATTATTTCTTCGTAAGTTTGATTCAAACCAATTATAGTGATCATATAGTGCGTGTGAAGTTGAATAATTTCTAATAAAATCATATTGTTTGGCATATACTAAATTATGTTTGTCAATAAAATGTAGAAATCTATTAGCAAATATTTTCTCTACAATCGTTGAAAATTACGTTAATAATGCAATCGGTTTATATCATCTGGTGTTCCTTTCTTTAAAAGGGGGATTCTTAGTGATATGTTCATATTATCTGGTAGAGTAGAGTCACACATTATTAAGTTAAAAATATAAGTAAGTCGATCTAAAATAAAATTAAATACAATTTTGATTATATGCATTTCAATGTTACTAAAATATAATAAAGATTTAGATTTACAATCCCCAATATCAATCAAAATATCATTAGCAGATATAGGTGACAAATATCTAATGCAATGATTTAATTATATACACACAATCATACATATAAATAAGTATAAATATATATAACTATGTTTTTGTTAAAATTTGACAAAAAAATGATTACCTAATAAATTATTTAAAATTAATTATCGAAATATTATTATCAAAATATTGTATATATATATAACTTGTTATCCTATTTAGCACAATTTAATCGTTAATTAAAACAACCACAGTAGTCCATCCTCGGCCACTACACCGTTACATTCACTACCCCACCCCCATCCCTAAGTATAACTAACCCTAACTAATACCCACCTAATATACAACGAATAGCCACTTAACCAGTACATCTATTTCAGCATAGGGTAATCGAGAATATACAAAATATAAACTCCATGATGGTCACGAAACTAGGTAACGAATTCGGCTGCGCGAAGGAATGCGATGATAGCAACATGTATCAGACATATGGCAAGCAATTGTTCAGACTCTGTTGCTGGGGTAAGTTAAGCATAGGTAGTAGTAGTAGTAGTAGTAGTAGTAGTAGTAGTAGTAGTAGTAGTAGTAGTAGTAGTAGTAGTAGTAGTAGTAGTAGTAGTAGTAGTAGTAGTAGTAGTAGTAGTAGTAGTAGTAGTAGTAGTAGTAGTAGTAGTAGTAGTAGTAGTAGTAGTAGTAGTAGTAGTAGTAGTAGTAGTAGTAGTAGTAGTAGTAGTAGTAGTAGTAGTAGTAGTAGTAGTAGTAGTAGTAGTAGTAGTAG
>OZ025245.1:18035946-18043446 GCA_964019155.1 Osedax fenrisi
CCTGCTATTATAACATGGCCAAAGTAAGATAATGATGCCTTGACTATCCTTGACTCAAGCGTCCATTCTGGTTTTATATTGTCAATAACCCATACATTTGTCTTTCTGTCGATCCATGTTACTCTTAACAGACGTCTCCAACACCATAACTTAACAGCATCGATCATCTTTCTCTCAAGCTTTCTCATTGTCCAAGATTCTGCTCCGTATAAGACTATAGAGAAAACTAAAGCTTTTACAAGCCTGATCTTTGTTCTGAGGGTAATTCCTCTATCTTTCCAGATTTTCGTTAGTCCCTCATTGCAGATCTACCCATTGCTAACCTTCTGCGTATTTCCTTCTCACAGAATCCATCCTTGGTTATTAGAGATCCCAAGAAAATAAAGTGCGATACTACTTCAATATGCTTTCCATCTACTACCATTTCTCCTTGGTCTTCAGTCATCATTACTTTAGTTTTACCTACATTTAGATATATACCTGCCTTTTCACTAGCCAACTTTACTCTTTCCATAATTGCTATTAGATCGTTTTTAGTTTCAGCGATCAGTGTTGTGTCGTCAGCATATCTCAGGTTAGTAATCATTCTACCTCCAATACTGATTCCCCCATCCCAATCTTATAATGCCTCTCTCATTATGTTTTCTGCATATATGTTAAACAGTAGGGGGGATAAAATACATCATTGTCTTACCCCTTTCCCTATATTTATAGTATCAGTTTCACCGAATTCTGTTCTTATAGTGGCTTCTTGTTTCGTATAGAGCTTTTGCAGTAGGACTATTATGTGAACAGGAACTCCCATTTCTTTGAGTATCACCCATAGTCTCTCATGATCTATGCAGTCGAAGGCCTTTTTATAATCGATGAAACACATATACACATCCTGTTGTGTTCTTTGGCTGTTTCCATCATCCACCGCAAATTAGCTATATGATCTCTTGTTCCTCTTCCTTTTCTAAAACCTGCTTGTTCAATAGGTAGTTCTGGGATAAGGAAATGTTCTAATCTTTTCTGAATAATTCGAAGAAATATCTTGCTAGCATGAGATATCAGAGCAATAGTACGATAGTTCACACATTCTTTTTTATCTCCTTTCTTGTATATCGGGAGATAAATAGATTTCTTCCAATCTCTTGGCCATTCCTTAGTCCTCCATACGTTATTGAAAAGAATTAACAGTATTTTTATAGATGCATTTCCACCTGCTTTCAGAAGCTCTATAGGTATACCATCACATCCAGATGATTTCCGATTTGATATATGTTTGATAGTGTCCTTTACCTCTGTATCTAGTATATGAGGTTCATCTTCATATCTAGTTTCGGGAAAAGTATCAGTGATTTCAGGATCTCTCCTGTAGAGCTCTTCTGTGTATTGTTGCCATCTAATTTTTATTCTCTTTCTTCAGTAGCGGTCTTTCCGGAACTTAGATTCATTACTCCGCATCTAGCTGTGTATGATCCAGTTATATCTTTTATTTCCTTATATAGATCTCTTGTTCTTCCCTTTTTATTGTTTTCTTCTATTTATCTACATTTCTCTCTTAAATTTATCTCCTTATCATACCTTGCTTTTTTTGAAATTCTGCATTTAGTTTTTTATATTTTTCTATTTCACCTTTTCTTTTTGCCTCTCTTCTTTCCTCCGCTAGTTTTTATTGTTTCTTCGGTTAACCATTTTGTAACTTTCCTCTTCTTTACTTTTGGTATCCATTTCTCAGCCGTCTCTATCACAGCATCACGTATATCAATCCATAAATCTTTTCTGTGCATATGAATGCCACCCCTTTTCTTTCAATTTGATCGTTTCCACTAAAATATACTGAATAGTCATCAGATTTTACTTTTCCTATCCCCTTGCACTTCGTTTCACTTATCCCCATTAAATCTTTCCCATTCCTTCCCATTTCCCTTGTAATAATTTGTGTATTTCCATTATTCATTGTTCTGACATTCCATGTCGCTATACTTATATTTTTATAAATTGTAGGTAGCTATTAATATCTGTGTGTTTCAAGACGATTTTCTCAGAAACAATCCTTCCTTGTGGATTTAAGATAGCCTCGTCATCCTTACCGACTGTACTTACACGATAGTTTCGCTCATCCCCAGTAATAATTGAAAGGCTATCCAACCTGGGGGGCTCATTTTCTAGCCTTATTGCATTTACTTCTATTTGTGCTGTCATGTTTGTTTTCGTGGGAATTTTACTGGAGTAGTTTCCCGTTGCTTTCTCAAGCGCAGTGTTGAAGCCGTGAATGGGGTTGCCAGAACGCCCTCGAGTATATGTGAAGTTGCCGTTGTCCTTACTAGATCATCCGCCTCGTCCACTATTTCTATCGCTGCTGCTCGATAGAAAAGACTCTGTTTTATTTCTGTTACTATAAGAAATGTTAGACTAGTTTTGTTAGAAGCCAGTCATACCCATGCTATGTTTAGCCGGTCAGTAGAGGTCGTTTACCAGGGTTACCCGCCGTGCTGTTTAAGACTACTTGGAGGTAATTGCATCAGTTGAGTACTGTGTATGGACAGATGATCCTGAACAACCCATTTTCAAAGTATATTGTATAGGGTTCGACTGTTCAGAAACCATCCGTACTACCATACACAATACCCCATAATACCCCCAATATATATATATATATATATATATATATATATATATATATATATATGTGTGTGTGTGTGTATTTGTACACAGGGCAACAAGAGCATAGTTTTTGTTTTATAAATTAAAACTGAGGTTTAGCACATTTTACAATTATAATTGATATTAAATAAATGTATCTAAAAAACGAATTAGTTGTTATTGAATATATATATATATATGTGTGTTTATAATGTACAATTGTAAAACTGCCTGTGTGTCTCAGTTGGTAAGGCGTCAGACATGCAAACAGTAGGACGTAGGTTCGAGCCTCGTCTGGACCATTACAATGGGTCTTAAAATAATATTTAGAAGTGATAATATATAATTGTGTATAAATAAATGATCGGCTCTCGTTAAAACCATGGATGCCTTAATATGAGAGCGTCTTCGAAGGGACATTAGAGCGCTATATGATTATAAGCGAAAAGTGTATCTAAGTTCCTAGATGGGTGAAAGGAACCCACAAAATAAAAATAACAATAACAATATATATATATATATATATATATATTTATTATTGTATTTATGAACTGTTTAAAATTAAAATTGATAGATAACTAGAAAAGCCCCCTAGGCTTCTTTATCTTCCCCCCTGGGGTTTACCCGAATCTGATACCCTACCATACCATACCATATATATATATATATATATATATATATATATATATATATTATATATATATATATTCGAAGGGACATTAGAGCTATATGGTTATAAGTGAAAACTTCATCTAAGTTCCTGGATGTGATGAAAGTTCTCCACCAAATAAAAATAACAATAGCAATAACAATATGTATATATTTATTTATATATATATGTATATATATATATATATATATATATATATATAGGTTGTATATATATATATATATATATATATATATTTATGTATATATATAGTGATTCAATGAACTAACTAAACACGTGAATGACGATGAAGAACCGCCTCAACAGATTAGAACACGCGATACACGTGATGACGTCATGCTACGTGTGCGACGACAACTCTAACAATGTCCCCTCTCACTGTCGCGGTAAACACGTGTGGCCGGTCAAATCCACCAGCTCTCGATACATGAATACCTATTGTTTCGTTAGTGAGCGGCGTGTCCGTCGACGGACGACGTACGTTGTAACCGGGTTTACGTTATAACCGGGTTTACGTTGTAACCGGGAGTACGTTGTAACCGGGAGTACGTTGTAACCGGGTTTACGTTGTAACCGGGTTAACATGAAATACATAGAATACATGCACATCTATAGTTAATTGTCGCTAAATAGAGTGATATACAAATCGTGTATTTAGGGTGTGCTTTTTCTAGAAGGAAAGTTAGTCATATGGACATTTGGTTAAAAAGTTGCATATATGGATATCTATAGATATAACAATATACAACAATATACAACAAGATATAAAAATATACAACAAGATATAACAATATACAATAAGATATAATAATATGCGTGTAGGTATTTAATAGTAATAATAATATCAGCCAAAAGTCTATTATGCTGCTATTATATTGCTATTATGATAATAGAAACATAATAGCAGCATAATAGCATTACAAACACTGCAGTGTTCGGTTTTAGGACCTATTTTATTTTTAATATATATAAATGACTTACCAAACATCAAAACATTTTAAAACTATACTTTATGCGGATGATACAAATTTAATATTTTCAAGTGATACTTTATATCTTTACCCCATGGGGTATTCCACAGTTAACTTTAATAAAATCCGATAAACAGTTATCATATTTAACACATTGACTTCTATTTGATAAATAACTTTTAAATAGATCCAGTGCTGAACCACGAATACCATAATTTTCAAGTTTTTGATATAAAATATCATGATCAATTGGATCAAATGCCTTTTTCAGATCTATTGATACTACCGCACATTTTTTTAATTTTCTAGATTGTCATTAATACATTATGTTACATCAGCTAATGCATCAGCTGTCGATATGCCTGATCTAAAACCATTCTTGACTTTTTTTATGTTATATTTATCCAGAAAGGTATTTAAACGATATTTAATAGCTTTCTCATATATATTTGCTATTTGTCTCTATAGAGTATCATATATATTTGTATTATCTGGTTGTTCTATTAAAATTGCTAGTTTTTTACCAATATTACCTAGGGTAATATTGAATTTTTTAGCAATCTCAAAGTTAGACTCTTTACTACTACTTATATATTCATTATTATTTTTTTTTAATTTTGTTTATTAATCAAGTTAATAATAATATTCCATGTACCTTTTGAATTTTTTTTATTATCTTCAAACATATCATTAAAATATTGCTTTTTTTTAAATCTTAATAATTCAGTTAATATAATTTTATATTTCGTATATATTATCTTATTACTTTCGGTATCATTTTTTTTAATTTAACAAACAACTTATTTTTAACTCGAATTGATTTAATGATAGAATCGTATAACCAATATTTTAACATTCTTAACATTTTATGACTCATTATTTTTATTTAAAAATTACAACATATTAATATTTTATGATTATAGATATTATTGTGATTTTAAAATTTTATTTTATTTTTTTAATTCCATAGATAACGGGGGTGTCCGTATTCGGTACCCATGTCCGATTACGGACACCCTATATACCACTAGATAAACTATATATTATTGATGAATCAATCAGACAAACTACAATTACATTATTTATAATTAATTTTATGAACAATTTATTCTAATTTAATTAGTTAATAATTTATTTATTTTTATTATTTTTTAATTAATAATACAATTTAAGTATCTAAATAATACAATATTTAAATGTATCTTTATTGGTGGTATTACTATTATAACGTACGCGATTTTTATGAATATCAGAAAAGTTCATACGTTTCGCGCTGATTTGTTATAGGGTGTCCGTATTAAGACATCTAGAATGTCCGTATTAGGAACTTATATTACCTCTAGATATATGCTTATAACTTAATTTATATTTGATAACAAATATAGAAATTATATATATAGTTTTGGAATGCTTTATTTTTTAATAATATAATGTTAAATTTTATATCAATACATTTTTATATTATTTAAAAGGTTTTAAGTTGAATTTTTTTTCATAAATTTAAAAACGTAATAACAAATTCACTTTATTGGATATATCAGCAATATTTTGAATAATAAAAAAATTAAAAATAATTTTTTAGACTATTTATATAATTATGAATATTTTATTATTAAACATTTTTTTGTAGGATGTGTAGTTTCTGAGATACTGAGATTCGGGCACTGTCCGTATTCGGTTACTTTCCCCTATATGCACCTTCCACCCTCAAACGTAGATCTATATATTAGACACACATATATATATATATATATATATATATATATATGCATCGTAAGTTATATTACATTGCACTGATAGTATCAGTCTTATACTCACTATTATCATTAGTACATGTACTTGCATGTACATGTATGTTATATATATATATATATATATATATATATATTAGAATAATTATATTCTATTGCATAGACTCTATACCATACATTATAATATATAATATCGTATAGACGTATTAAACATATCGTTCACGAGTCGCCGTTGACCTATCGACCAGATAAAGTACGTGGTCAAGAACGGTCTGCACTACTACAGTATGGGCTTCGCCAAGGAGTGCACGGACGCTCACCGGGTGTGCTGTTTGGGAGGCAGCGACGTCTGTAATGCGCCGTCCGCTAAACTGCTCGATAGGAGACGTTATCTCAAGGTTGTTATGACGACTATTGTTAAGATCGTTGATTAGAATAGATATATCTATTCTAATAAGAATATATTCTTATAATAGCGTATGAAAGGTATTTGTTATATTTATTGTCGGATAAACTACTCTATATATCCTATAGGAGACGTTATTTCAAGGTTACGCATTACATACATTTTTTTTCGGTTTTCGGACTGCGAACTGTGCTTATAAAGCGATCGGCCGTCCATATATATTTTAAGTTAATGTTTCATATTAAATAGGTAGGTTTTCAGTAGTTTTTTGAAGTTGGGAGTTGATGGTGTAGTACGAATGGATGTGGGGAGAGTTTTCCAGGAGTATGGGACAGATATTTACGTACCGTCCGATAAACTACTCGATAGAAGACGTTATTTCAAGGTTACCTACCGTCCGATAAACTACTCGATAAAAGACGTTATTTCAAGGTTACCTACCGTCCGATAAACTACTCGATAGGAAACGTTATTTCAAGGTTACCTACCGTCCGATAAACTACTCGATAGGAAACGTTATTTCAAGGTTACCTACCGTCCGATAAACTACTCAATAGAAGACGTTATTTCAAGGTTACCTACCATCCGATAAACTACTCGATAGAAGACGTTATTTCAAGGTTACCTACCATCCGATAAACTACTCGATAGAAGACGTTATTTCAAGGTTACGTGCCATCCGATAAATTACTCGATAGAAGACGTTATTTCAAGGTTACCTACCGTCAGATAAACTACTCGATAGAAGACGTTATTTCAATGTTACCTACCGTCAGATAAACTACTCGATAGGAGACGTTACTGAAATGTTACGTCGGGCTTGTTATATAACATCATATCATATGACGAGTATTGTTAAGACCGTTGATTAGAATAGATATATATATATTCTAATAAGAATATATTCTTATAAGAACGTATAAAAGGGTATTTGTCATATATATTGTCGGATAAACTACTCGATATATCCTATAGCAGACGTTATTTCAAGGTTGTTATGACGACTATTGTTAATTAGATCGTTGATTGGAATAGATATATCTATTCTAATAAGAATATATTCTTATAAGA
>OZ025245.1:18053446-18060946 GCA_964019155.1 Osedax fenrisi
ACATTCACATACATTCATATACATTCATACACATTAATATACATTCATATACCTCATATACATTTTTGTTTATCTTACACTGTATATAGTATTATTTTATGTGTGTATCATTCAGTACATGTATATTAGCATACACTGATTTATAAACATACATCAATTAATATATAATACCTAACCATGGATAACAAATTATGTGTTCACTGTAATAAAGTTAATGAACATGATAAATATGTCACATGTATATGCAATATCATTGTGCATTATGAGTGTCTTCACCCTTACGGTAGTACACCTAATGCATGGGTATCTAGCAACCCTGTAATCAAGCATGTTACATCAATACTTGAGTCCCATTTTTCTTATTTAGATGTAATACATGCATTGGTAACTCTATTCAACCAAGTTGCCCTCTACCTTTAAATACATTTAAAGGTGAAATAAACAATATCGAATCCTCCACAAAGGATATCCTTATCCGTCTTGATAAACAAGATAAGATATTAAATAATATATGTAAACTAGTAAATAATACCAGTACGATATATAAACACATAATACCACCTACATTCACCCCTGCAATACCCTATAACCCCCCAAAACAACACTTTCCACCACCTACTCATCCTTTAAATATATCATACTCTTCAGCTGTACGACAAAGCCCATACATGCCCATAAACAAAGTTAATACTACTATACCTGTAATTAATACTACTCCATCTAATTCTCTTGTTATTGAACATCTGAATGAAGATGAAAGAAATATTAACTTCGTATATAAAATACTTTCATATTTAAATATGTCTAAAAACTCTCTGACCTCATACATATTTATAAACTCAATATGTGTAATATACTTCAACTCACCTAACTCTCTATACACATTTCATTCCAATGTGAACCATATTAAAAAAGACCCCCGATTCTCCCATCTTTATATACGAGAACAACGCTCAGGCAATGAAATATTCAGAGGTAGAGTTATATATCATGCCATAAAAGAAAGTTTAACACCAACTGGCACTAGGTGCACCTATAATAATTATAATAATACATTTGAACTACGTCAAACTAAGAACTCAAAAATAGATTGGTCCTGTTATCCCATAAATATTACAGAATATGATTTCAAAACATGGAAGACTTCTTATGAAGTATATATACAGACCAAACATAATACAAATAAAATTGACTTAGTCAATGACCAACACACACAATGACATATAACCACCCATGACAACCACATCAGATCAATATCCTCGACCTTCACCATTCCTACCAGTATCATTCACCAATCTCATTCATCCTCACTACACATCATAAACCAACCCTGTCCCTTACCTACCATCTCCAATATAAATATGTCCTCTGCACCATATAAAATTCCACACTTATCCAATATTAAGGCTGCAACACTTAATGTTTGCTCTATCAGAAATAAAGCTGATCTTATAATCGAATTATTTACTGATCTTAACTTAGATATTATGTGTATTACAGAAACATGGCTTAATCTTAATGATACCCCCATAATTGCCACATTAAACACAAATACATTAAGCTTCGTTCACCTTCCAAGACCTAGTTCCCACTTTGGTGGAGGATTAGGTGTATTATATAACAAGTGTATTAAGCTAATAAGCTATAAAGACCTTTCTCTTGAACATTCCGAGGCTTTTTCATGCACATTTCATCCCAATAACTCACTTCCACTTACAATAATAACCATCTACCGACCACCGCATTAATCTATTCCTCATTTTATTGAAGAACTCGATACTCTACTTTACGCATTAACTCCTAAAACAATTCTAACCGGTGATTTTAATATTCCTATCACCTCTACTTCACATAATTCTCGACATCTCTACGATATACTTGAATCACACAATTTGTCCCAAAAAGTCACTACCCCTACACATACAGCAAACAATATTCTTGATCTTGTTATATCAAATAAATCATCTGATATAATTTCCAACACTGTAACTCATAACCTTATAACTGACCACTACATTGTCCTTTTTAATATCCATGTCCCTAAGCCAACCCGCCTATCAAAAACTATTAAAATTAGAAATATTGCTAAAATTGATATTTCAAAATTTATGGAAGACTTTATTAATAATATTTACATTTGTGGTAACAACAAAACTTTATCCCATTTTGACTATATTCTTTCCTCTACTCTTGATGTTCATGCACCTATTAAACAAAAGTCGATTATAGTACGTGATAACTCAAAATGGTTTAATAATAATCTTGTCACCGAAAAACGAAAACTACGAAAAGCCGAAAAATGCTGGCGTAGATCTAAATCTACTACCGACTTTGACATATTTTTACTATGCAGACAGCAATATCGTAGTTTACTCAAAACAACGAAAGAAAATTATTATACTGATCTACTTACTAACGCAGGAAAAGACTATAAGAAAATATTTAAAATATCCAATACACTACTAGGACGCCTTAATCGACGTATTCTTCCAGATACTTCTATATTAGATAATATTAATAACTTTGATATATTCTTTACCGCTAAAGTAAATGACATTATTACATCTCTTCCCTCCCCTCTATCATATGTACCAACCATCCCTCCATATTCTCTTTCATTACTGAACCTTCCATCTACTTCGCTGGTTGAGAAGCTTCTCCTGTCTGTGAAATCAACATGTTCCCTTGACCCCATTCCTGTCACCCTCTTACATAAGCTGATACCTTATATTGTTATGTACTATAAGGAAATAATCGAAGAATCAATTATATCTGGCTCAGTACCTTCGTGTATGAAGTTAGCTAATGTTACTCCTACTATTAAAAAACCTGACTTGGATAAATCACTGCTCGCGAGCTACCGGCCAAAGTACTTGAAAGAGTTGTAGCTATTCAAATTAATGACTATATACTCAGTAACAAAATCCTCAATAAATTTCAGAGTGCTTATACTAAAAAGAAAAATACCGAAACAGCTCTTGTCTATATTATTAATTCCCTTCAGCGTGAATCCTTTAATAAACATAGCTCTGTGATCATACTATTAGATCTTTCAGCAGCATTCGATACCTTAGATCATAGCACTTTAATGTTAAGACTTCAGTCTATAGGTATAAATGGAACCGCTCTTGAATGGTTCAAATCATATCTTCAAAATAGATATTTTTCTATTCAGATTGATTCTCTGACATCCACACCTCGGTCAATCCATCATGGTGTACCGCAGGGATCTGTTCTCGGACCAATACTCTTCAATATATACATGATCCCAATATTTGATATTTTTAATAAATATCCAAATATTGGCTACCATTCCTATGCAGATGACCTACAAGTATATATGATTTTAAAAGACCCTACTAAAGATATACCTATACTCAACAACTGCCTTGAGGATATACGAACATGGCTAAACTCAAACTCTCTCTCACTGAATAGCTCAAAAACAATTGCACTCCATATTTCTTTATCAAATAAGTCCACTATTCCAAATATATATATTGGTAATGATTGTATACCTTACTCCAGATCAGCCCGTAATCTAGGAATTATATTAGACACCACATTATCATTTACACATCAGATCTCCAATATAATTAAATCAGTAAATTTTATATTATACACTATAAAAATTATTAGACCTTCAATATCCACTGAAATTGCTAAACTACTTATAACATCTCTTATTCTACCTAAATTAGATTACTGTAATTCGATTATTAATGGTATACCGGATTATTTACTACATAAACTACAACTTTTGCAAAATTCAGCAGTCAGACTCATATACAATATAAATAAATTCTCTAGAACACACATATCACCTTACATGAAAATATTACACTGGCTCCCAATTAAATACAGAATAATATATAAAATATGTATGCTAACCCATCATGCCACTCATCACAGCCAACCTGACTACTTACATACTCTACTTACTCCCTATACATCATCACGCCCAATACGACTTTGCCTCAAGTATACTCTAGTCATACCAGATTTGCGTAATGTATCCATAAAACAAAAGAGAGCCTTCTCAATATCTGCACCTATAGCCTGGAATAGACTTCCTTATAACATTCGTTCTATTCAATCAACCATGTTATTCAAAAATAAGCTTAAGACATATCTTTTCTCTTTGGCTTATCCTAATAACAACTAGTCAACATTTAATGCACGGCCGAAAATTTCTGATGAAGTTGATGGCAGTGCCTAAAACATTAGGTTACAGGTTACAGGTTACTACTACTACTACTACTACTACTACTACTACTACTACTACTACTACTACTACTACTACTACTACTACTACTACTACTACTACTACTACTACTACTACTACTACTACTACTACTACTACTACTACTACTACTACTACTACTACTACTACATCCACTACTACTACTACTACCTCCACTACTACTACTACTACTACTACTACTACTACTACTACTACTACTACTACTAATAATAATACTAATACTACTACTACTACTACTACTACTACTATATCCACTACTACTACTACTACTACTACTACTACCTCCACTACTACTACTACTACCTCCACTACTAATACTTCTACTACTACTACTACTACTACTACTACTACTACTACTACTACTACTAATAATAATAATACTAATACTACTACTACTACTACTACTACTACTACTACTACTACTACTACTACTACTACTACTACTACTACTACTACTACTACTACTACTACTACTACTACTACTACTACTACTACTACTACTAATAATAATACTAATACTACTACTACTACTACTACTACTACTACTACTACTACTACTACTACTACTACTACTACTACATCCACTACTACTACTACTACTACTACTACCTCCACTACTACTACTACTACTACCTCCACTACTAATACTTCTACTACTACTACTACTACTACTACTACTACTACTACTACTACTAATACTATTACTACTACTACTACTACTACTACTACTAATACTACTACTACTACTACTACTACTACTACTACTACTACTACTACTACTACTACTACTACTACTACTACTACTACTACTACTACTACTACTACTACTACTACTACTACTACTATCAATCAATCAATCAAAACGATTTATTTAAACACTGCAAATAACACACCAGGCGTTCTCAAGAGTGTAACAAAGCAAACAAACAAAAATAACATAATTGAATATAAACAAAATAATAATTAGTATTATTATAAACTGTACATTGCAAAATGCAATATTAGTTATTGATATATAAAAAAAAAACCATATGATATAATGTCATCTGGAAAATAAAACATATCAATAACATACATAACATAAATAACGTAAAAATAATAAATTAATACTTTTCAATATTGAATAAATAACGTTTTAAATTAAATTTAAAGGTATCGTGATTAGGAATCATTCTTATTTTCAAGGGAAGAGAATTCCATAGTGGCGGCGCATAGTATTGAAAGGCTCTCTTGGAAGTTACTGGTTTCACTGATTTCTTGACTTGTAAGCAGTATACATCATTAGATGATCGAAGTTCACGACAGATAGGCACTTTAACTGATAGGCAAGTTCTAATATATGAAGGACCTGCAGTGAGTGATTTATGAATTATACATAGAATTCTATATTTGCTTCTATTAATATTGTTGAGAATATTAAGATTATGTTGACGCAATGTAACACTCGAGTGATCAAATAAAGGTTGTTGATAGATTAATCGTACTGCCGAATGATCAATTCTATAGATACATTTATTCAATTTTTTGGATAGACCTAAATATATCGAATTACAATAATTAGTCGACGAAAATACCATTGCTTTAATTAGCATCGTAGTGAGGTCTTTGCTAATGAACTTTCTTATATATCGTATATTATATAAATGAAAATTTGCTTTCCTGCAAACAGTTGACATATGATCATCAAAATTCAATTTATTATCAATAGTAATACCAAGATATTTAATTTTTAGTGATGGAATAATTCTAATATTATCAATAAATATATCAGTGAAGTTATTAAAGTTATGCGGTAAGTTCAGTAATTCAGTTTTAGAAGTATTAAGTAGAAGTTTGTTCATAAGTAGCCATTTATTCACTTGATTGGCACATTCAACTAGCTCATTATTCATGACCAATCTACTATTAACAGAATAAATAAGAATATCATCAGCATAGAGATGAAATCTTAATGTTTTAAATGATTTGATAATATTAGTTATTGGGTTCAGATATATAGAGAATAGTAGTGGACCTAAGACGGATCCTTGCGGAACCCCGTACTTAAATGATTGAGATTTAGAATAAGAGTTATTGATCTTAACAGAAAAAGTTCTATTAGTGACAAATCCAATTAAGAAATCATGAGCAGTTGAAGATATACCGATGTCTAAAAGTCTATCTGAAAGGATATCAAAAGATAGCGTATCAAAAGCAGATGACAGATCTAGAAGTAGAATCTGAATTTTCTCATTTCTATCTAAAGATGTATATATATCATTTAGTATAAGAGTTATCGCAGTTTCTGTACTGTGGTTCTTTCTAAAAGCACTTTGTAAGTTACAGGATAAGTTATTAAAATCAATAAAAGTAGTTATCTGTTTAAAAACAATTTTTTCGAGAATTTTAGAGATTAAAGGTAGTTGAGCAATAGGGCGAAAGTTCGAGAGTTCATTTATATTAAGACTATTTTTCTTTAAAATAGGAGTAATAATAGAATGTTTTAAAATAGAAGGAATAACACCTGTAATAAGGGATTGATTAATGATTGAAGAAAAAAGTGGAGTGAGTGTGTTAGCTAAAGATTTCATCACAGTAAGAGGCAGAGAATCAGAGGGAGAAGCAGAAGAAGCCGTAACTAAAAGATTATAGATGTCAACATTAGAAGGGAGCGTAAAATGAGTAAGAGTAGGAGTTTGATTTAAATGAGTATTTTGAGAATTTTCAGAGGAATTATTCAAATAATTGTATTGATTTATAGAAGGGGGTGACAATTTTATTTTAATGACTGAGTAAATAATATCAATTTTAGAAATGAAAAAATCACTAAAATTATTACATAAAATATCATCAGAAATATTAGGATAAGATTTGTGATGAGATTTACCTAGAAGAGAATTAGTGAAAGCATAAAGCTTGCCCATGTTATTACCACACTTTAAAATTTTATTTTTATAAAATTCTTTTTTAGTAGAAGTTATGCTCCTTTTAAAAGATAATTTTAACTTTTTTAAATTTATCATGTTAAAAGATGTTGAGTTTTTATTGAACATTCTTTCAGCTTTTCTCATTTGGCGTTTGATATATAAATTATCATTCGAGAACCATTCATTAGTACGATCACTAACTACTTTATTTTTAGAAGGAGCATATTTATTCAGTAGAAAAGTAAGAATTTGATCTAAAAAAGATATAGATATATTGTTGAAATTGGAGCTAGTATGATACTTGATATCAGTACTAAAAGATTCATAATC
>OZ025245.1:18065946-18068446 GCA_964019155.1 Osedax fenrisi
GAGTTATTGATCTTAACAGAAAAAGTTATATTAGTGACAAATCCAATTAAGAAATCATGAGCAGTTGAAGATATACCGATGTCTAAAAGTCTATCTGAAAGGATATCAAAAGATAGCGTATCAAAAGCAGATGACAGATCTAGAAGTAGAATCTGAATTTTCTCATTTCTATCTAAAGATGTATATATATCATTTAGTATAAGAGTTATCGCAGTTTCTGTACTGTGGTTCTTTCTAAAAGCACTTTGTAAGTTACAGGATAAGTTATTAAAATCAATAAAAGTAGTTATCTGTTTAAAAACAATTTTTTCGAGAATTTTAGAGATTAAAGGTAGTTGAGCAATAGGGCGAAAGTTCGAGAGTTCATTTATATTAAGACTATTTTTCTTTAAAATAGGAGTAATAATAGAATGTTTTAAAATAGAAGGAATAACACCTGTAATAAGGGATTGATTAATGATTGAAGAAAAAAGTGGAGTGAGTGTGTTAGCTAAAGATTTCATCACAGTAAGAGGCAGAGAATCAGAGGGAGAAGCAGAAGAAGCCGTAACTAAAAGATTATAGATGTCAACATTAGAAGGGAGCGTAAAATGAGTAAGAGTAGGAGTTTGATTTAAATGAGTATTTTGAGAATTTTCAGAGGAATTATTCAAATAATTGTATTGATTTATAGAAGGGGATGACAATTTTATTTTAATGACTGAGTAAATAATATCAATTTTAGAAATGAAAAAATCACTAAAATTATTACATAAAATATCATCAGAAATATTAGGATAAGATTTGTGATGAGATTTACCTAGAAGAGAATTAGTGAAAGCATAAAGCTTGCCCATGTTATTACCACACTTTAAAATTTTATTTTTATAAAATTCTTTTTTAGTAGAAGTTATACTCCTTTTAAAAGATAATTTTAACTTTTTTAAATTTATCATGTTAAAAGATGTTGAGTTTTTATTGAACATTCTTTCAGCTTTTCTCATTTTGCGTTTGATATATAAATTATCATTCGAGAACCATTCATTAGTACGATCACTAACTACTTTATTTTTAGAAGGAGCATATTTATTCAGTAGAAAAGTAAGAATTTGATCTAAAAAAGATATAGATATATTGTTGAAATTGGAGCTAGTATGATACTTGATATCAGTACTAAAAGATTCATAATCAATATTACGAATATTTCTGTAGCTAATCGTTCGATTTGAATTGCAGTTAATATTAACGTTCAGAATGAATGAAACAGCATAATGATCAGAAATAAGAAATTTAATTGGAAGAATTGTTAAATAATTTAGATGAAAACTAGAACTGATAATTAAATCAAGAATATTATTAGATATATGTGTCCTTTCAGATATATGTTGAGTTAAAGATAAAGATTGTAAATTATTATTAAAAGAGAGAGCAGCAGTATTATCAGATCCAATATGAAAATTGAAATCTCCTAAAATAACGGTATTAGTAAGAGAGATGTGGGAAACAAGTTCAAAAAAACAATCAATGAAAGAAGAATAAGCATTACTTGGAGGTCTATAAATTACAATTAATTTAAAATTATTGCAAAAATTTAATTTAAAGTTTGAAATTAAACATTCACTATTAGGTAAGTCAAATAATCTTGAATTGACAAGTTCAATACTTTTTTTATACAGTATACCTACTCCACCACCCGTACGACCACACACACGATTAGCTTGAATAAAATTATAATCTGTTGATTTTAATGAAGAAATGACTGCACAGTCGTTTTCATTAAACCATGTTTCCGTTAATGCTATGATGTCATGATTAAATTCATTAATAAAATCAAGAATGAAAATCAAATTTGCCTTAACGGAACGAGCATTTATTAATGAAATTGTAGGGTGGTAGGACTTAGTAGACACATTTAGTCAAGCTGATTGTGGATCAGAAGATTTATTTTTGATATCACTTATATAACTATTAAATGATATTTTCCATTCATTAAATGTATTATCACATGGTATATAAGGATTACCACTCCAGTCAATTACATCAGAACCATCACTATTTATAATATTTCTTAATTCATATTTATTATTTCTTCGGTTTAAAACACATTTATAACCTTGAATTAATTTGCTTTTTAAAGCATGGTAAGAAATATGTTTGAATTGTTTAACTTCAGGTGTTAACAAAGGGTGAACGAATACATTTTTGAAATCAGAATTTCGCAATAGATTAGTAGAAGATAATATTAGATCTCTAGAAAAGGTAGAATTCAGAGTAATAATGGCAGAACTAAAATGAAATTTAGCATTAGTAATTATACTAATATCTAATTTAAATAATTGAAAAATTGATTGAAGATTATTCATATTATTATTTAGATGAGGTATATTATCAATAACTACTATATTAGAATTATTATTAGAAGCTTGATTATAATTAATATTTGTTTCTAATGAAGATTTTAGTTGAGTAGATAAATTAGAAATAGATTTCAGTGAGTCAGCATATGATAATTTCATATTAT